>OY856186.1:267913081-268248669 GCA_963693315.1 Diogma glabrata
TCGTAAAAAAAATTATTATATCGTTGTTTATTGAACCTTTTATGAATCACCCAACTAATAAACAAGCTGATACTTACAATGTGAAAAAGATTCTTAATAGATATAATGAAGTAACTGGAAGTTTAAGAGCTATGGGACCTCAAGCCGACCAACGTGATTATTGGTTGATATATATTGCTAAACAGAAACTAGATGAAGAAAGCCGTCAACTGTGGTCTAATGAATCAAAAGAATTGGAGTTTCCTAGCGATGAAGATTTTATTATATTTTTAAAAAAACGTGCGGATGCTTTAGAAGGCAACAGTTCTAAAACTAGCTACCCCAACAAAAATTCTAACAATAACAAAGTAAAAGCGTTTTATTCTAATTCAGAAGAAAAGTGTTCATGTTGCAAATTTGAATCTTATTCTTTTGTAGAATGCCGAAAATTTAAAACCTCAAGTGTTGAAGTTCGACGTAAACATGTAAATGATAGCAAAAAAATGTTATAATTGTATGAGTTCATCCCACCCAGAATTTCGATGCAAATCCAGGTTCAAGTGTAATTTATGCAATTCATTATTATACATATCGAACAAGGTGAACTGAAGGAACAAGTCAACGCTAATATTTCGCACACTGTTGAAGTTCCGGTTGGTTATAAAATAGAAACACTAAATAATCAGGCAACTACAAACCACCAAATCAATAACACTAAAAATATAATTTTAACAACATTATTACCAACAGCGGTTGTAAAGGTGAAGGATGCTAGTGGGGAATACCAGTTATGTAGAGTACTCTTGTAAGTTGTACTCTGGATCGCAACTGTAGTTTATGACAGAATCGTGCATTCAAGGACTGCGGCTTCCTCGAGTAAATGCTAGGCTATCAGTTTCAGGGATAGGTGCTACGAATACTATCAATTCTAGAGAAAGAACTGATATTGAAGTAACTTCACGATTTAAAATGTATTGAATTTTCTGTTTATATTTTATCAAAAATAACGTCAAATTTGCCAACTATTGAATTTGATAAAGACAAATGCAATTTTATTAGGGGAATTGATCTGGCGGATGCCGAATTTAATGTTCCAAAGCCGATTGGTATTTTAGTTGGATCCGATCAGATATTTAGAATTCTTAAAGGCGATCAGATTGTGCGAGATAAGTATCCCAAAGAGTAATATACATTTTTTGGCTGGGTTTTGGCTGGTGGATTTCATAACAATTCTACATCTCATAATCTAAAGTCAGCTATTAATATGCATGTTGGAACTGATATCGATCGCAGCCTAAGAAAATTTTGGGAAAGTGAGGAAAGTTCCAAGCGCTGAAAATTGGAACACCGAAGAGAAGGAATGTGAAAATCATTTTCAGAAAAACGTATCCAAGCACCACGGAAAATATATTGTTCGACTTCCGTTCAAAAATGAGGTAATAAAAGTGAGAGATACTATCGGATTGTCTGTTAAAAGGCTCAAAGGAGCGTCGTTTTGAGAAAGACGAAATATTTAAAATGCCTTACATTCAATTTATGCGAGAATATGAATCTATTGGGCATATGGTAGAGTTATTATTTTCAGAAATTGACATAGATCCAAAAAGAAGATTTTATCTACCACACCATAGAGTATCAAAAGAAGCAAGTTCGACAGCAAACTTGCGTGTCGTGTTTGATGCTTCAGACAAATTTGCTACAGGATCATCTCTAAATGATAATTTAATGATAGGCCCCACGATACAACCTAGTTTATTGAATCTTTTACTGAGATTTAGAAGACTTTTGTGTTGACGATCTGCTTTCTTCCCCAGAATCTGAAGACATGGCGTTAACATTAAAAGAAAATTTAGTACAAACTTTAGCGAACGCTGGTTTCAATTTGAGAAAATGGTCCTCAAATTCTACAAATCTGCTGCAATCAGTTCCAGAAAAGGACAAAGAAGGTGGGATAAAAATTGGAGAAGATACTATCAAAATTCTTGAGTTACAGTGGCACCCTGCAGTAGACGAATTTGGCTTCAGAATTCAGCTAGGTAAAAAACCTTCAATCACAAAACGGGCAATTCGCAATTCTTTCAGAAGCGACTTGAATATCCGACCCGTTAGGATATGGCTGTCTTCAACTACCATAATGATGAAAACATTTTTTCAAGAATTGTGGTGTGGTTATTGAAGCTGGAATGGGATGATAATCTACCAAATCAGCTACGAAAAAATTGGTTGAAATAACGAAATCATATTCAAGATCTGCAGCAAATCAAAATTCCGCGGTGGTCAAATACGAAAGGACCGCCTTTTAAAGCATCAAATTACATGGATTTTCAAATGTATCCGAAAAGGCAATTGCAGCAGTTGTATATTTTAAAGTAGCTCAAAAAGATGGGACCTATGCAGTAAATATTGTTGATACAAAGATGAAAGTGGCACCAATTCAACAAGTATCACTCCCGAGACTGGAACTTTGTGGAGCAGCACTGTTGGCAAAACTGTTAAATGTCGTAAAAGAACAGATGAAAGTAGAAAACGAAAATATAATTGCATGGACTGACTCTACCATCGTGTTATCATGGCTTTCATCACACCCCAGTCGATGGAAAACATATGTAGAAAATCGAGTGGGCCAAATTTTAAGAATTACGTCCAGATATCAGTGGAATCATGTGCGTTCATGCAATAACACTTCAGATTGTTCGTCTCGCGGTATGCTTCCGTCGGTTTTAAAATCGTACGCGTTATGGTCGCATAGTACGTTGTGGCTTTCGCAATCTAGGTCTAAATGGCCTATAGTCAACAAACAACTAGAGAAACAACAAGAATTTTTGGAACAAGAAAGAATTTCAAAGTCAGTTTTAGTTGTAAAACCATGAGTCCGACTATTTTATCAACAATTTCATCATATACAATGAGATGATTCGAGTTCTGGCGTGAATAAAACGGTTCATACACAATTATTGCTGTAAAAAGAAAGATCGCGTAAAAACCAAACTAACCTCAACTGATCTTAAAGATGCAACTGTATTATTGATTATATATATTCAAGGTCAACATTATTCTGATGAAATTAAATTAATAAGAGGTGAAAGCTCGGAAATAATGGCAAGTAGTTTTAAGATTGGTGACAACACCGATACTCGATGAAAATGGAATAATGAGGGTAGGTAGCAGAATTCAAAATTCTACGGCACCGTTTTAAGTGAAACATCCCATAATCCTGCCGGGCAATAATTAAATCGTGGCAAAAATGATTATTGAAGAACATAAAAGAAATGTCCATTGCTGGTGCTAATTTTACTATTTAATACACTTCGGTAGCGACATTGGATAGTTGGGACTAGAAATGCTGTTAGGCCAGTTATCCACAACTGTGTTATTTGTACGCGCTTTCAGAAAAACGTTATCAAACAACAAATGGGATCACTACCGGAGGCGAGAGTAAAATATGAGAGACCATTCCTAAAACCTGGCCTTGATTATGCGGGTCCAATTATTGTGAAAAATTCAAGGGGCAGAGGACAGCACTCACACAAAGCATATATAACAATCTTTCTCTGTATAAGTACCAATGCGAAACACAGAGAATTGGACAACGAATTAACTTCGGAGTCATTCTTAGGGCCATTAAGGAGATTTGTATCATGAAGGGGAATATGCACTGATATGTTCAGTAATAATGGTTCCAATTTTATAGAATATTATTAGAATTTTTTAAATTTAAATCTTCTCTGTTGGAGGAACATATAAACTGGCATTTATCCCACCAGCAGCTCCACATTTTGGAGGAATATGGGAATCTGCGGTTAAATCAATGAAGTTTCATTTAAGAAGAGTTCTCGGCAATTCAATTTTGACGTTTGAGATGTCAACGTTGTTATCACAAATAGAAGCAATCCTAAATTCCCGACCGATTTGTTTTACATCTACAGAAGAAATAGATTCCTTAGCTACGGGACACTTTCTGACTGGGCATCCATACAATTTTGTTCCAGAACCCGATATACAAGGCTTAAAGTTATCTTCCTCATCAAGCTGGCAGATGGTTCAGCAAATTGTACAATATTTTTGGACGAGATGGCAAAGAGAGTATCTGACAGGACAAAAACGAAATAACTGGCAGACGAAAAAGGAAAATCTTAAAGTCGATGATATAGTAAGAGTTAAGGAAGAAAACTGACCGCTGACGAAATGAATGTTGGGAAAAATTGTGGATGTTCATACTGGAAATGATGGACTAGTACGTGTCGCATCAATTAAGGTCTCATCTGGAATAATTAAGCGGCCAGTTAGTAAACTATGTTTACTACCAGTTGAAGTAATTCAAGGCGGCCGGGATGATTCGGCCCAACAAAAATAAGTCAACTGAATCCTGGCAAATATCATTTTATATTTGCTTATTTATTATTTCAAAATTTGAACGTATTATTATTATTATATAATTGTCTGTAATTGATTTTCTATAAAATTTGTTGTGATCAAGTGGTTATTTCAAAATTGTTTAATGTTAGTTATAAATTGAAAAACCGGATTAATGATAGTAAAATTAAAATAATAAAATCTGTATAAATATATAAATAATTCCCTTTTCAAGTGGAATGTTGTGCACATCAAGTTAACAAATATTAAAATAAGCTTTTGTATTCAAATAAATTATAATTTTGTTGTAAAAATTTGTCAGTGTTTTTTAATTATTGTTAGTGTTCAAATAATTGTAATCATTTTCTTGTGGAATGAAAATATAAGAGAACATCATTCAACTCAATCAACCAACTCAAGATTCCAGAATCCAGCGTAATCAAGATGTGCAATTAGTAAATGGTTATTATTTTGTTTTGAATGTTGTTGCAACGCTATAAGTTTATGAAGATCAATTCAAATATGACCTCCCTATCGTTGTTTTGAACGATTGGCTAATAATACAAAAAAAATTCCGAAATTTTTCTAAATTGTAATTACAAATTTAAATACAGAAAACGTATTCAATCTTTTCTATAACAACCCGAAACAAAAGTAATAAAAATTAAATACTCAGCTTATCAAAAATGAAATAGGGTTTGGTCGTTTTTAGGCTTATGCTTGTTAGATTTAATGAAAACTCATAAATTCAACAATAAAAAGATTTCCACAACCACAATAAAAGAAAATTTTATTTTAAAAATTTGTCTTACAAATTTTCCTGGTCATTTGAATAAATTGCGATGGGAGATCAAAATGTTGGCGACATTAATAAATTGTCTAATCGTTTTCTAATATAAAAATTATTCACCACCCCTTCGAATGTTTATAAAGATTTTTGACTACGTTATTCCAACAAAAGACATCATTTGTAATATGATATTCTTATTGCAATAAATCCTTTTTTGTGTGTCCTATTCAATAATAACAGTAATAAAGATTATATCCTAAAAAGTTACAAGATATTAAGACTAAACAGAAACATATGTTTCTTATTGTTCGACAACATATAACAGATAAAAAATTGTTGGATCATGAGAAAAACACAAGAGATGAGAAATTTCGACTAATTAGAATTTGTTCCTCGTTCCACATACATTTTGTCAAATCGTTCTATTTACAATAACAAAGTGTTAGAAAATTTTGAAAAATCTCCTTTAAGAAAATTTATGAGAAATGAAAAATTAAAGATATTGAGATTTTTCGAATACAAAGATTATATTTCGTTTATCTTTAATATAAATATGAATTATTATTGAAACTCAAAACAAATACATTTACTTGTATCCTGTTTCCTTTGTTTCTTTTGTTTTCCAATAAACAATAATTTTCCATAGCAAATAAATAAATAAATAAATTCATAATAAAAACAAGGAACGCAAAAAAAATTAAATTAAATTTTCATTGAAACAATTTTTTTCTACGTTTTTAATAAATTTTCCTTTTTGCTGATTATCATTATTCGTGTACATATGTACGTACATACATATGTACTTCAACATTAACTTCGTGATACAGAAACAATATCAAATTCATATTTTTTCCAAGAAGTTCACAAATGAAATTGTTCAGGATGAAAGAATAGTCATTATTTTATTTAAACGAACAAACAAAATGAAAGAAAAGAAGGAAATATTGAGGGTTGATTACTCCAGCGGGTGGTGAGGGATGCATGCCGTCACATTCTGAGCTTCGTTTTATATTTAAAAAATATAGAAAAGATTATTGAAAGGATTATCAAAAGAAGAATTAAATGGTTTGGAAAATTTGTTTATATTGATTGTTTCCGTTACTTCTTTTTGATTAAAATATTTGTTTTGTTGACCGATAAAAAAATTTTAGGTTTATTTAATGACTAAAAAACAGTATCTTATAGCTTGGAGAAATTGAATTCAATTTTCTGTTTAGTCAAAGTTTTTTAATTAGAACTATAACAACGAATACAGTTCTAATATTTTAGTTAACCGAAAATCTGTCAAGTCAGTACGACTTATAAATTGCAAAAACGATAAGTGAAAAATTAATAATAATAATGAAACTGATCCAATGAAATTAAAGAAGCGAATAAGATCGGAAGAGGAAACTCCTTCAGATGATAATAAGAATTAAAACATGATAATAAGAAACAAACAATGAAAACCCCAATGAAAAAGTTCTTACAAACTCACGTTATCAAAAGTAGCAAGTATCAAAGTAGCAAGTAGCATAAATCAAATAATAACTTACAGTATAGAGATCCAACGAAAGCTCAACGGAGAACGAATAAAAATAACGAAAATAATACAAAGCTCTCAATACGGTGGGCCACCGTGAGAGGAAATGGCCGAAACCTCCCAAAATCTGGAACATTACAGAAAAATGAAGAAAATACACTAAAAGCTAATAGAACAACTAAAACCACAGTAGAAGAATTGAAATGTTTAAACATATGTACATGTACGATCATTGAACTCTGAAGCAGCACAAACACAAGTAAATTCAGCGCTAGAGAAAATTAATTGGGATATAATAGATTTATCAGAAACAAGAATTTATGGAGAAAAAATACTAGAGATGAACAATGAAAACATACTTTGCTACACTGGAAAAATCAAAGGATTGTACGGAGTAGGATTTATAATACAATAAAATTCATATAAACGACAGAATTATAGAGCTTATACTATCAATAAATAAAACAAAAATAACAATCATTCAATTATATGCACCAACAGAAAATGCATCTAATGAAATGTTAGAAATTTTTTATAAACAATTGGAAGAGGTTTACACTGAAACTAAAAACCAAATATTGATAGTTATGGAAGACTTTAAGGCAAAACTAGGAGCAAAAATGGATTGGGAGAATATAATTAGAAATAACTTTCTTTAACAGTGGTTCACGAAATCTTAGAGGTGAAAGATTATCACAATGCCTTTGGCAACAGAATCTCTGTGTTGGTAGCTCCTTGTTCAAAAAGAAAGCAAAAAAACAAATAGAGCTGGCTATCACCAAATGGGCGAACAAAAAATGATATATATTTAATATTGAGTAACAAAAGAAAGATATTTCAAGATGTTTCATTATTGAATAACTTCAATTTCGACAGTGATCATAAAATTGTCACAGCGTAATTCTTGCTCCACAGTAAACCACCACACAATTTCATAAATCCAACCCAAAAAATATGGAGGGGCTGATATTTCACAGCTCTGAGATATCAAGACTTCGGTCTGAGTTAAGGATTTTGATACAGTTTTCGGCAAAAAACTTTTATGAGGACATGGTTTTTAGTTTTGGGCAGCGATGTATATAAACATAACTCTTTGTTAGAGTACAAGTATTTTTTTATCTCTGTTTAGAAATTTATTACAAAACTAACACGAAACATCAATAAGTTGCCGGAAAATTATAACAGATCATTAATTAACATAATTTAGTGAAAATATGATACAATGCGTAACAAGTTTGAAATTCCTTGATACTGTGCAGCGTAGAGCTATTAAATTGATTGGTAACTCTGATCTTACTAAGGAGCTTGATTCATTGCAGCACATGAGAAATGTTGCTGATTTAACGATTTTTTATAAATACGTTATTCATTAACGGGTTTCTGAAGAGATCAAATCGATTTTACCTGCATTATTCTTGCGTCATACCAGAGCTGCAAGAGAGCTTCAAATAACAAAGTGTAGAACTGTAGCCTTTCAGCATGATTTTTTTATCGAGTATCACACTCTTGGAATTCCTTGCCGGCGTGGGTTTTTTCTGATAATTTTAATCCTCAAAATTTTAAAATCAACGCTCGTAAGTTCCTAATGGAAACATAATTTAATCACAATCCTAGTTGGCATGGTATCTTCGGATATTCAGAGATGTTAATTTATAACTCGTTATTATTAACACTATACTTGCCTAAGTTGCAATAAAAACAAATACATTTTTTTTACTTTTTTAGAATCAGTAGGTCCAAAAACGTCAAGATATGCCAAAAAAAGTGGGGGTAAGAATTTCATTTTTGGCTCGAGAATGTAATACTTAGGTCCAGACCGAAGAATGTAATACTTAGGTTTCAGACCAAAGTAATAGTACATTTTGCTACAAGAGATGAAAACGTTGCTTTTTCGTGAGTGACACTTCTGTTCACGAGACGCGTTAACGTCGAGGGAGACAATTTCACGAACGTAAAATGTGTAAATAAAAATTCGTTCCTGCAAAGTTTCTAGTTGAAGGAGTTTCTCGTATTTTCCAAACTGTAGCACAACGCAATTTATTTTCCAGTCTGGCATCGGAGTTAATATCAGTACTCTAATCAACTGCCAATGCAAACACTTCAACCGCATGAAGATCGGATTTTAACTGTTTAGAAATATTTTCACGTATTTTTATAAAATTTTTATAATCTTTTACGGTTTTTGCACTTAACTGCATACTCTCGCTACGGGTGAGAATTTTATCTCTGCTTTCAAAAAAAAGTGTTTCACCACAAATTAAAAGAGTTGATTTAATAAATCCGTGAATGCTTTGCAATATTTGGCAATATCTCTTGCTACTTTAAAACTTGCGGTGGCAATATTATTAGAAGATTTAGTATATTTAGTAATTTTATTTGATTGCGTTTCATGTTCATAAACTTTTTTTGAAATATGCATTTGTATAAAATTAAATGGCAAATTTACAGCAGTTTTTTTTCCGGGACTTCATCTATTATTTGAAAAGAAATTTCGGTAATAATATTACTGTTGTATTCAATAGTTATTATGAACAAAGTATGAAGGTGGTACAAATAAACCGTCGTTCACAAAAGTTTACATGCATAAGAATTATCTTTGCAGCCCATCAGACTGCAAAAAATTCCTGCGGAAAACCTTTTAAAAATGATTTTCTGTAATTGTAAAAGAGGATGTCGTGCATTATGCATCTGTCGAAAAGTTGGACTTTTTTGTCAACGCAACTTGTAGTGGATGCTCCGACAAAATCTGTCATAATAGTGCTCTGATTTTAGATCAAGCAAAAGAGAAGATTGACAGTCATTATAGTTCTCATGAGGATTCCATGTGCTCAACATTAATAAAAAAACATTTAAATTTAATGTAGCTAAATTAAAAAAAGAAAATAAATTTGTTGCCCGTAATAACTTTTTTTAATTTAATCATAATAGTGGGTGGTTTTCAAGGGTTGAGATATGAGGTTGTAATCTTTATTTCGATCTGTTAAGATGTAATTTGTAGCTTAATCAGTTTTGACAATAAGGGGTAGTTTTCGGCCCTGAAAATAAAAGCCCGTATGGAAGATTTTGAAATGGAGGGTGTGTTGAGCTTAATTTTAAATTTTCAGGCAAATCAATTCAAGCATTTCAGGCAAATCGATGCTGCTTCAACGAAGTCGGAGGTTCCCTACTGTTTTTACTGGACTAACAGTAATATTTAACTTATTACAAAATATCTGATAAAATCTTTTCTTTATTATGATTCCTAAAACGCGAATATTAGGACAATTTTGGACACAAGTTCAGAATGCCGTGTCAGACAAATTTTCAAACGTACCAAGTCTGACACGCGTGCCACGTATATGCGATCACTGTTCTAAACGGTAGCTCCTAGCTACCGTATAGATTAAAAACCTTATACTTAACAATGCAAGTTCTTTAAAACCATGGAGTAAAATGTTGAAACACCTCATTTTGATTTTTGAAAATATTGCGAAATGAATCTCCACTTCAGTTTTCGTACTAAATCAATACAAAATAATAATCAAATTAATTAAAATTAAATTACATTATTAAGCTTTGTTGATGACCTAAACATTTGATCGTTTCTATTTAACCCATTCTCATGCATATAAAATGCATATAAAAATTAAACGATTTCATAAAAGTAAATGTTGAACTCAAACATTTCAATTTCTATTATTATTATTATCATAAAACACTCAAAATATAATTGCATATGTAGCCCCTACCACGATAAATGTCTAACAAATAACCAATCTATACAAAAATATATTCATGTTAATGGAAACAACCCTATTTTATGCAATAATAGTAATAATAATAAAAATATAATGCAATATGGAAATGCATATTCAAATCTACATAAAATTAATTTTCATTTTACATTTTCCTTTCAAATATTTATTTTTGTTTCCTTTTTTTTGCGAAATGAAAATAAACCGTAATATGCATGTTAAGCGATTTAAAAAATTAAGAAGTAATTTAATACTTCCTTTTTTTAGAACGCCACCGAAACGTTTTATTTCAAGTGGAACGAACAAAGACCGATACTAGCATTGGTTATTAACTCGGACAGCTCCTATATTTACAACTCCTCTCTCATATTAAAAAGGATGAGTAAGTTTCGAAAAAGTAACTACACATAGCCCAACCAGAAATAAATATAATTTTAACTTATAATTTTTCTTTAAATGAAAAATAATTGATAACGTTTACACATACTATTTTTATTGGTGTTGCAATTGCTACTATGTGAAATTTCTTTTAGCTATATTGCTTTGCTATGTAGGCTTGTTGATATATTATCGTAGGACGTAGAGCAAACTAGTAGTCAAGCTTGGGGTGCTGCCTCTGTTTCCATCTTGGCCCTCTTGGACTCTGTTCAAAAGCGAGCTATACGAATTGTGGGTGATCGAACTTTGACATCAAAACTTGATTCCCTACAACATCGTCGCACTGTTGCTGACCTCGTTGTTTTTTACAAATATCGTCATCAACAGTGCTCAGATGAAATCAGCGGCATCATGCCTAAAACTTATTCTTACTCCCGTTCCACTCGGCAATCGGCTGCCGCAACCGGTGAAACGTTAAAGATCCCGCGCTGTCATACTGGCAGATCGCAGAGAGACTTCTTTGTCCGAACTGCGTACAAATGGAATAGTTTGCAGGAACACTTAGTTTCAGGTGGCTTCAACCCGCAGATGTTTAAAAAAATGTTGTTGTGGGATCCAGGTCTAGACCTAGGTCTTAAAAGGTATTTATGTGTTGTTGTGACACATATTCTAAACCCTATAACACAACACATTTTATTGAAAAAAAAAAAAAAGGAAAATTTCATGGCGAATAGTTTTAATAGTAGTTTGTTTAACGATGCCAAAATGTACTTCATTTCACGCAATTGTGTAAATACAATTCCAGTTTGGATTCGTTTGCATTAAAATTAAAAATTAAAAACAAACATTTGAAAATATAAGTAATTTTTGTTAGTGTTTTATTTTTATAAAATCTCACAAAAAAAATTATCCCGCTCGAGCACAATTTAAGTTCAATCTTTGCTTTAAACTAAAATTCTTAACAAGTTTCGAGTCACCCTATGTCAAAACTAGTGACAAAATAAAAAAGTCCAGCGGCAGGTATATCCGCTAGAAAAAGGTAGATTTCTTGATCAGACAGATATGCATACAAGTAGAATCAATGTATCAAATTAGTTGAAATCAAAAAACTAAATAGAAACGGAATTACCCAACAAATTTCACAAAAGACATTTAATACATTAACCGAAACTACTTTATGCCATTTCGGAACAGTTTTGTTTAATTTGGTTAAAATTAGTCATAACATATTAAATCCACCAAAGATCAAATAAACGTCCAACAAAGATCAAAAGAACTACGTGACAACTACAATTATACCATCACACATAATTTATAATCAAACATTATTAAACAATTTTTATTTAAAATCATCTTTGTGTTGTATTTTTTTGTTCTCATTTAATCTTTTTTCAAATACATAGTTTATTTAGTGAAAAAAAATTAAAAATACAAACAAAAGAGCATATGATAATTTTCCTTTGGTATCAAATGGCTTGAGATTTGTCCGTAATAGGTGCATTATATTGCTTATAAAAATGGAACCTTTTGGGTTAGAAAGCTGGAATTTTGTGAGGCTATAGTTTAAAAATTGTCTTAAAAGTTAAGATGAATTTAAATAACATAAACTCAAACATGATGAAATCATTGCTTTTTTGCGTTTGTTTTCATTTCAACAGACCTGGGGCCTCAACCTTTAGACCTGAACTATTTTTTTTTTAAATTTTGGAAAGATTTATATTGAAACTTTGTGTAAAAAAGTTTTCAAGTGTGAGCTTGCCATTTTCAGCTAGATCAAGGACAAAAAAGATTGGCAAATTTTTAAAACAGCTGATTTTGCAGGAACCTGGAACGTCAAAGTTGTCATTTAAGTAAAAATGATAGAAATATGTTCAAATATTTTATATTTATAAATTTTATTAAAATATTATGATTCAAACGGAAGTCATAGCGCCCTAGATTATTCAACGTTTTAGGCTCTAGCCGCTTAACTGGTACCTAGATATATCCAGTTCACGAACTTGTCCAAGAAATTATTTGCCGGAACACACACAAAAAATTATTTTGGTGTAGGTCGAAAAATGCGACCGTGAGAGTGCCGCCAAATTCCGTTATATCTCATATCGTTATATATATATATATATATATATATATATATATATATATATATATATATATATATATATATATATATATATATATATATGTATACATATATATATATATATATATATATATATATATATATATATATATATATATATATATATATATATATATATATATATATATATATATATATATATATATATATATATTATATATATATATATATATATATATATATATATATATATATATATACATTTTTTTTTCATTTTGATTTTCCGTCTCCGCTTATCATATATAGTCGTTTGGCACCAAAATTTTGCCGAAATTCCGAGATGAAGCACATACCAATAGGTAGATTTTTATATGAAATCTACCTAAAACACGTATTAATTTGTTTTTATTATACTAACGATTACCAAAGTTTCAAGGCAATCGGAAATGGTTGATTTCACATCATCGTCTTGATTCGATTTTCCCACAGGATCTTTTTGATTTGTTAAAAGATGTATGAATAATAGAGAAAAGAATGAAGAAACATTTTATAACACTACATCGTTTTTAGTATCCAAAAATATTTTTCTTATGTTTTCTCTTTTGTTCGGGTTCCAAGTTCACACAGTATATCTGGGCTATTATTTTGAAAACGTACATTTTTTTGTCGATTTTTAAATTTTTGATTTTTAAAAATCTGAAATTTTGATATATTGTTGGTATAGACGAAAGAAAAAAAGTTATTTCTGCTTTTATTTTTTGAGTACTCTGAATCGGAGTTATGCGCGGTTAAATTTTTAGGCTTTTTCACGTAGTTTTGGTAATGGTGTCAATGTTTTGTTAATAGATCCCATAAATTTCATGCGATTTACGTATATTTTTACAAATAAAGAGAAAAATAGTTGAATAATCGAAATGTGTATGTTGGAAATTAATAATTTTTCTCTTTTGCGCTAGGCGGCGCGGTTTACTTGGTTTACTTTTGGTTTACCTTGGTTTACTTCAAATCATATCTCAAAAATCGTCTTTTTTTTGTTTTTCACAAATTTTAAAGTTAACACATGCAGCTATGAAATTAAAAAATAAAAAGTGAGAGA
Organism: Diogma glabrata; assembly: GCA_963693315.1. NCBI lineage: Eukaryota > Metazoa > Arthropoda > Insecta > Diptera > Cylindrotomidae > Diogma > Diogma glabrata. Next base: position 267,927,017 of record OY856186.1, read on the forward strand.
TTCCATATGGACGATTTTATACGATTTTTTAAAGTTTAGTATATGAAAAATTCACATGTGTTTTTACATCAAATTAGTTATGCTTTACTAAATGTGAATCTAATGTATTGAAAATTTTATATTCTAACAGCTGTTCTGAATATTGAAACATATTCTGTGCATTACTTATTAAAAAACAGGTTTTTATTGAGAATAAGAATTGGAGATTCCAACGACTGAAGATTGTAATTTACTTTCAACATCTTAACACTAACATAAGCATGAGACTATTATTAATAAATATTTTTTCTATAAAAATTATAATTTAATGAAACAATAATAATATTACAAACAAATACATTAAAAAATTAATTTCTATATTTTTTTTGCTTCTGAATTGAAATATTTTTGATTATCGAAAAAGGGAAACATTTTGGAAATTATTTTATCGCGTTTGTAATAACTACTACCGATAATGCCGGCATTGGCGTAACTAAGAAATTGTTCCAAAGTGGGTCTGGCCCGCAATATTGCAAATTTGGAAAATAATAAAAATTTAAAAAACATAACGGGTGTTGCTGTTTGAGACTAATTTTCAATTTGACTGTCATTTATATTATATTACAATATGTTATTTCAGTTATTTTGACATATATTTGGGTCAAAATAAATAAATCTTTAATTAATTATATATAAATTATTAAATTTAAAAATTATTAAATTATTAATATATTAATTAGTAAATTATAAAAAATAAAAGAAAAATGGGCCATTTTAAAATGGTTGTGTTTCACAAATTAAAATTGAAAAAAATCATATACAAATGTAATGTATTTTTATCAGTATAAAATTTTCATAAAGCCTTACAGCCAGAAATAAGATTTTAGAAAACATAATTGGCGATTTATTTTCAAGCCTATTACTTAATTTGGAAATATTATTTCTGGAAGCTGAAACAGCCCGTTCGGATTCCACACTTATTGGTGGAGTGGACAACCTGTAATCATTATACATTCGCTGCAAATGTGGTCATCTATATGTCCTATGAACGTTTTTCTGAAATATTTTCATATCGCTGCCAATTGTGGTAAACAGTTTAATTTATTTTATGTAAGTGCATTCTGACCAAAACAGTGTTGTATAGGTATTAAGTTTGAATTAATAATGCGTTACAGATTATTTTTCAAAATTGTTTTCCTTTAATAAATCGACCGGAACACATCCTTAGTTGCATTGTCGTTGTAATCTGTGCTCGGTGATCGAGCAATGTGAGAAACTCAATCATCCGTTTAACATCCATTGTCTGCAATATTTTCATTCTGCAAATATTTTAATACTTTATATGTTTAGTTTAATACTTAGTCTCTCCTTTCCTTAGTATGTGTTATTGAGTCATTCGTACGAGCATTAATGGGTTGCTTTGATTTTCTAGTTTATTCAGTACAAGCTAAAGAGATGCATAGGCATAGGCCAATATTTCATTATAAAATGGAGGAAATAAAAAATAAATAAGAGCTAAAAATTCAAATATTTTAGTTAAAAAATATAAAGCAACAAAACTAAATTTGAGTTGTTAATAATCCAAATACTAGCAACGCAAATATTGTAAGCATTGTTGAAAGTAAATATTGTAAGCAAATATTGTGACGTATGGTTTTCTTCAAGGATTAAAGGCCGCATATATAGAGTTATATGAAAGTTTATCACTTCAAAAAAGCAAAAGCGTGACATCAAAACAAATTCCATAACTTAGATTTAGGTTGCTACTGTTGACTAAATAGAGTTCATCCTGTCGTATAGTTTTATAAATCTATTGCGTCGTATAGTCTTATAAATTTATTAAAATTATTAATTCCCCGATTTATCGGTTCGTTATTGCCATAATCAGTTTTGTGTTTTACTTCCTTCAGATAGCTAGAGTGCCTTGTTTGTCTTATAATGTCATTTATTTTAACCTTATCATTAAAATATGAGACGTTTATGTTGTGGAGTAGATGTAGAATATCATATATAAAACTAGCTGATAACATATCACGACGATCAGCTAGGGAGTTCATGTTAAGTAATATGAGCCTATCAGTATAGTGCGGCAAATTGGTAAAATCGCGTGGATCGTAAACGTGTCTAAGAGCGAACAGTAAAAACTGCTTTTGAACAGATTCAATAGAAGTGCAGTTAATTTTCGGAAATTGTGCCCAAATGACTGCTTCGTACTCAAGAATGGTTTGTACTAATGAACAGTAAAGGGATTTAGTTACCATAAAATTATCAAATTCCGTTGCTCTTCTTTTTATAAAACTTAACATTTTTCGCGCTTTCGCTATAGACAAGTCATAGTGTTCTCTATAAGTTAGCTGTGCATCGAGAACTACACCAAGATCACGCACTGTACACACTCGAGTTAGTGTTCTTTCATTCAGAGAATACGTGTAGTATTCGGGATCTTCCTTACGATGAAAGGATATCACTGGGCGTTTGTCTACGTTTAATTCAACTTTGTTTAGTAAGCACCAATTCTCAAGCGCAGCGATTTTGTTCTGAAGGAACTGAGAATCGGAATGATTTTTTATAGTATGAAAAACTTTAAGATCATCAGCCTAGAAGAGATGCTTGACATCACTCAAAGTTTCTGATAAATCAGCAATATATATATGTTGAACAGAAGAGGCCCTAGATGGCTACCTTGAGGAACTCCAGACGTACCGTAAATGGTATTTGATAATGTTCCCTGAAGTTTTATTGCTGGGTTCTTTGGGTTAAGTAAGATACAACCCACTTCAGCAAGCGACCTCTAATACCTATGTTATAAAATTTTTGAAAGAGAATCTTTTGGTCAACTCTGTCAAAAGCTTTACTAAAATCTGTGTAAACAGCGTCAATTTGATAACCTAATTCCATGTTAAGTAAAATATCGGACGCAAAGATTGCTAAATTAGAAACAGTAGATCGACCTTTAACAAATCCATGTTGTTCGTTTCGTTTAGTTTGGGTAAAACGTAAGCCGACATTTAACCATAAACTAAAATTTCGAAAAACTTTGGAATTGCAGAAAGAATAGTTATACCTCTATAATTTTTATATCGATTCTACTAACTTCTACTTCTATTTTTTAATAAAGGTGTTAAAAATGATGATTTCCATTCAGATGGAAATATACCAGAATCGAGAGATTTATTGAATAAGAAATATAATGGTTTTGACAAACTAGCTGTACATTTTTTTTAAATAATTAGAAATTTTGTCAGGACCAGCTCCTTTGTCTTGATATAGGGTATGCAAGCCAGATATAATATCTTCCTCCGTTATTACTATCTTGTCTAATGGGACAGTAGCATCTCCGTTCGTTGAAGGTATACAAATTTCGTCCTTATCATCCACAACACCGACATAGACGTCTTGGAAAAAATCTTTAAATAAATTGGAAATACTTTTAGGGTCCTGGGCCAAAGAACCGTTAAGATGCAGTTTCACTGGTAAACCCTTGCATTTCCGTTTGGTGTTTACGAAATTAAAAAATTCTCTAGGGTCTTTCAAAATTTTACTGCCGATTTTTTTAGTATAACCGTTGTACGAAACTGAAGTTTTTTCCTTAATAGAATTAGCAAAAGATTCGTATAACTCTTTGGATCGTTGGTCGTTAAATTTTTTGTACCATTTATAGGCTCTGTTTTTTTTGTTTCTTAAGTTTTTTAAATGTTTATTGATCCATGGCTCATTGTTAGTTTTGTTTAATTTTTTCGGCACGAATTTGTCAATAGCATAAAACAAGGTGTTGTAAAATTTCTCCACAATAATATTTATGTCTTTTTCTAAACAAAGAAAAGTCCAGTCAATCGATTGAAAATAATTATTGATGCTAGTGTAGACAGCAGCTTTGAAATTTAATGATATGGAACTATTATTATATAAAGGATCAAAGTCTCCGCAATTATATTCTGAAGGCGTTTGTGAACCGTTTGTGATGTATTGAATTCTTAAATAGATGTTCCGAGTCAGATGCTTCTCTGAAAATAAAATCGTCTTAAAAATTTATGAAACATATATCTAAAGTTCTATTCAAAGTATTTTTGAACTTATTTATTTGAACAAAATTATTACCATAAAACGTATTAGTTAGCTCGAGATCAATGTTAGATAATAAGTTTATTGGTAATAAATGTTTCGGATTGTCAATGTCACTAATAAAATTAATATTGGGTCGATTAAAGTCACCGAAAATGATGCAACCATCCTCTTCTCTTAAGTTCGAGGTATTTTTTGTCAGAGACTTATAGTAGGAATTATAAGTAATTTCATCGGAAGAATTAATTTACTTATAGTAAAAACAACAATTCTGTTTTCCTCTAACTGTCAAAATAATTCTGCATGAACTTAATTTTCTAGGGGGGGGGGGCCAAAATCGTGTAGGGGGCCGGCCCCTCTGGGCCCCTACCTAGTTATGCCAATGAATACCGGTAAAGTGAGAAACTTAGATCTTGGTAAAAACGGTAATTTTGGAAGCCCAAGTGTATATCTGCATAGTAATTGAGGGACGTGAAATTTCGGATTTGGCTACACGTATTCGAACCTCCTTTCTAGTAATAAAACTAACAGATGTCACCTGAGTCACAGGTGTGACGGGTCTCACGAAAAAAACTCGAAAAATTGGTATCACGAGAGTCGCGAGTGTCACGGGAGTCTCGAGTGTCACATTTCACAAATAAGAACACACATGTTTCATACATTTCACACATGTGACGGAGTCACGAGCGTCACAATTGTCACGGAAGTCAAGACTGAGTTAGAAAAGAAAATTTGAAAAATGTCACGGATATCATTGTTATCACGGTTGTCACAAAATCCAATGGTCACAAGTGTCACAGGTGTCATAGGTGTCACATTTTCATGAGATTCATGTGGGTCACAGACCAAAGTCGAAAAATGGATGTCACGAATGTTACCTGTTTTTCGAATTATTCCATGATACCCGTGACATAGGTCAGATGTCACAGGTGCCAAAGGTCACATGTGGAACGTATCACAGGTGTCATGAGTATCACATTGCCACAGGTGTTACAAGTGTCACAATGGCATGGGTGTCATACTACTGTGTCAGAGCTATTTTCTATTTAGTATGTAATTCTGCTTGCTCCCAGATTGCAAGAACCAGATAGCAAAAACCGCTATTGTTACTGTTATGATGCAAGTTGCAATGGTTGCCAATTGTAACCCAAGTAATTGATATACTTATCACAAATGTTTGACGATAATGTAACGCTTCCAATTCCCTTTACTGAAACACATATAAATTTGAGTTCTCCCCTTTCTGCTTACTCAAACTTCTACTCCCATTATAATAATTTGAAAAAAAAATTAATGTTACTTCTCTTATGTTTTAAGATGCGATGAAATAATGATTTCTATTAAAATATACACAAAAAAATCCATATCAGCAAAAACACGGAAAAACATAATTTTCATTTATCTTTTTTTTCATTTCTTAGCTTTTCTCTCCATAAATATTCAAATCCATTTTTCCACCATTTATTGTCTTTCTATTTGATGTTTTTTTTTAAATTTTTATTCTATTGTAAACCGTTTGTCAACTTTTGTTCTTTGGAAAATAAAAATATTCGCGTCGTTTAGTAATTCATTGTCGTAAAAGTGGTTTGATTTGTGGGACAAAGAGAAAAAAAAACGGAAAAATAATGGGAAATTTAAAGAAAATAGAAAATTTATTTTATTAGTTAAGTTTTTTTCTTATTTTTGTGGTTTTATAAAACTAAAAGTGGAATGAGATTCAAAATGATGTAAATGAAATGAAGAAGAATAATTTTGAGATTTGTTAGTGTGTGGACTGTGGACTGTGGAGACAGAAAGATTAATAATTTATACACATTTCATAGATGGGAAATGGTTAGTAAATGTTTAATGAGTAATTGATATTGTGACAAAAATATTTACTTTAATCTTTTAATATTATCTGATAGATAATTTAAATTTTTAAATGTTCCACCATTGTGGTGCTATTTTTTGAATATCTGGCAAGAATATTCATATATTCTGTTGGCACAAGGGAGGGAGTATGTTTTGATATTTGAACCGAGAAATCTGGCCAGCATAACCAAGTTTACTATGAACTTTGTCAGTTAGCTTTGTCAGGATTTTTGATTGAACTGAAATAAATTAATGGTTGGCTGGCAATGTATCAGCTTTGTTGTCCAGCATACACCAACTTAGGTTGTGAATATGAGACAAACTTGTGCCTAACACAATATGGTTTCATTGGTTTTCAGAAAATATGTTTGCTATTGTCATATGCTAGAAGGTTTGATAACTCGATTAGTTACTTTGCATACGTTTACCCAATATTTAAGGTAAATTAGCTCATTCTGTTTATCAGTATATAACAATTTAGTCTGTAAATTATATCACTTTCAACTTATAAGTCTTATTCTTAAAAATCAAACCAACTACATAGTCGCATATTACCTCAAAATTATGCTAAGAAAACCAAAATAAAAACAATAAAATTATGAAGTCAAAATAAAAAATTGCTTGATCTCACATTTGTTCCTATAATTTTTTTTACATTCCTATTTGCATATACCGTTAAATTTTTATATTTTTTTTTTATTTCGTGGGGGTGCATTTATAAAAAAAATTAAAGTCAATTTTTTATTTTGTTCGCGCGACAGATGTTAGAGAAGACTATTAGATAGCGTGAGATGTCATGTTAAGCATAAACAAGGGTGTTATTATTGTAAAGATTCAAAAACGATTTTCTATGATTCCGTTTTGCTTCTTTTCTTTTTCTTTTGGTTTTTAATCGAATTTATATATTTTGTTGCAACATTATTATTTTTTTTGGAAGGTTTGCGTTTTTATTCAAATTTTTTTTGTTGTTGTTGTCTATAATTTTATGATGACTTAACCAATTTATGTGATTTGAATAAAAAACGATAAATATAAAAAATGATTATGGTTATTACTATTATGAAATGAAAATTGATGAAGAAAAATAAAAATTAGATTTGCTATGCAAATTTGGTTTCACGAAAATAAAAATATATTTTTATAAAAATTTAAGGGTTGGTGGTTTAAGGTTGAAATATTTATTTAAAGCTTTTTTGATGTTCTAACACCAAAGATTTATTTTCTTTAATATTACTCCTTTAGTTTATAAATTGCTTAATTCCTTTTTACTTATAATCAAACTCATCAGCATGGAAATAACCAAATACAAAAACAATTGAACAATGCAGGGATTACATAACAATAGACAAGTAAAACAATAATTTAAAAAACAAACAAATTTCTCTATCAATCATAATTTCACGGATCACTAAGCAAGTCCCTTTTTTATTTTCTTGTACTCTCTTTCCAGAACGATTGAGAAAAAAATTTAAATGACACCAAACCATACTGAAACTAAAAAGCCCTTGTTCGTTTTTGTCTATTTTTCTATTTAAATAACCGATAACACAGTGGAAAATGATATACAAAGTTAAATGCATAAAATTACCACTCAAATCGATTTGTTGAAATTATATAAATTTAGTATGGATAAAGGTAGAAAGATATATGAGGGTTATTGTCAATATAAATGATTATAATGTTTTGTGGATGATTTAGGGAATGAAGATAGGTATAGCCTCCATATTTGAAATTTCTAAACGTTCTATGCAAAATTACTATAGATTCTTCAAAGAAGCCTTATACAACTAAATTATATAAAATTAAAGAGGACAAGCAGTTATAGATCTTGTTGGAGAATAATTTTTCTTTGACCATTTTTTATTTAAATTGGCGAAATCAAAGTGAAAACAAGTATTGAATTCAGTCTCACCTTTGTGTGCAGAGCCCACAGAGCCCTACAACTGCATGCACAGTTTGATAAGAAAGTTGATAATCATTGCTAATAATAATATCGGTTTTCAAATAAACCTGTCGGTTAAAACTAATGGCCAACTAAAGCTTTAGAGGTTTTAAAGTTGAGGTGATCACCTTATGACACAATTGATTGAATTGTGTATTCAATTTGTGACACTTGATGACAGCCTATGCTTCTCTTACATCCTAATTCTACTAAAGACTATCAATTAGTGTTTCCAATCCGGCTTAAGCCGGATTGAAACTATCCGGATAATGCGTAAAAATCTTGCTATCCGATATCCGGTTAATTCACAAAAAATATCCGGATAACTAAATTAAAGCAAAAAAAATTGTTCGCGCTATTTTTCTTTTTAAAAATTTTAATCAGCTACTACTAATTTTTTCATAATAGACGATTTCGTTTTGCTAATCTAAGATTTATCATTCCAGCAATTGTTTTGTATTTGAATTTTTAGAAGTTTAATTTAGACTGGGTTCCAATAGAATGCGAAATGGTCTCCGCAATACTAAAATGATTTAGCACATTTTCAAGTTGACTAAATCCAATACTTGCATTGTAGACTTATTTGAGCTGACAGTTAAACATTAACTTCAAGTTTGATTTCAAAATTGTAAAGAATTTTAAATTCTATTATAAAATTTAAAGTTTTTGTATTATTAAATATCAGAACAATATATTTTTGAATATTGTGTATCAAATCAGTTTTTGGTCATCTTTCGTTAGAGAAAATTTATTTATTTTAATTATTTATTCACTTTGATGTTTGAATGAAACTATAAATTATTTTCTAGTTTTTAATGCAAACAACTCAATAACAATTATATGATTTTAGTCACCGATGTTCAAGTTTATAATTATTTAGAAGAAATAAATTGGAACGATATCATGCTAAATTTTTAAATTTAGCACGATTTAGAATTTGGAGACCATTTAGCATTCTATTGGAATGCAGTTTTATATTTACAAACAAAAAACAGTATTTTTCCGTGTCATAATTAACAGTTCAATTTTGAGTAATTTATAAATATTTAAAGTTAATCACATTAAGACACTCTATTAACAAAAGGAAAAATGTTGAGCTAGTTTCATTAATGATGTTGTTGCAGGATTCAACATTATCCCGAAATGATAATTTAAACGATTTTAGCTATGTTTCTAAAACATCAACTATCATTTATGCAAAAAAGTTAATAAAAAGATTGTTTCCGTATACCAAAACATCCGAAAATGTTTAGTTAATAATGGCGGATCAATAAGATAAGGAAAGGAAAATTCTTCAAATCCGACCGAACTCACCGAATGTACATTAGTCAGGGAATTGAAAAATACGATTTCACCAATCAAAAATAGTAAAGTTATTCGTTCAAATAATTATTCATTACCAGACAAGGAATTTAATTTATATAGTGCATGTAAAACACTCATTCCTACCCTAGAAAAGCTAATAAAAACTAGAAATCGTTTGCAGTTTCCCATGTTAAACGCTCTTGTATTTTTTAAATATTATTTTTCAGATGAAAGTAAATTTTGATTGCTTTTGATTTGATTTTAATTTTTTTAAACTATTGTTTTTATTAAAGGCATTATCCGGATTATTATCCGGATATCCGGATAACTACTTTACATACTATTCGATATCCGGATAGTTAAAATCACGGATAATTGGAAACACTACTATCAATGACAAAATATAAAACAACGCATTACACATATTGTAATCTCAAAAACAAACACACATATAATGTACATGTTTCAAAAGATTTAAATATTTCAACTTTATTAAGAAGTTCTGTTTGCTTAACTTATATAAATTATTAGGTTATATAAACTTACAAGAAAAACATAATTTTTAACCATTCAGCAAGGGTACAAAAATTGCAAAACCTTTCATATTCCAGCTATTAAAATACAAGTTAATGTGAGATATGACATACCACTGACCATATCAGTGAGATGTCACTAGTCAAGGTGATATCTTATGGGTGCTAGCGGATGTGTAATGAGCAAACTATTCTATGTCAGTCATACTACCATTTCCTGTTCTCTTTACCTATAGTAATATACTATAGCGTTATTCGAAAATGTATGTATACATTTTCAAAAACTTCTCAACCCACTTGTATATAAAACACAATTGTAGAGGTTAATATATTTAAATAATTAATCTTATCGATAACGATTAACTTATCGATATCGATTAACTTATCGATAAAAAAACACATTGCTGCGCTAAACAACTAATTAACTAATTAATTAATTTGTTCGAAAAACGAACCAAAATAATAAAACATCGATTTTTGATTCAATTGCTTTCGTTGACATTTTTGGTTGGAGAATTATAAACTGCACTTGCTCTCGGGTTTTTAAAACATTAAGTTGTTGTGATATTTCTGCCGCGAAATACAAGTAGCTTGTGCAACATAGTTTAGTGCAAACTGTTTATAACAAAAACTAAGTAATCGATAATCGATAATAAACTGTATCTCTAAATTATAATAATAAATAAATAATTGGTTGTAAACATAAGTGAGTTTGTATTTTACCTCGAACAACGGATATATGATCAATCTCCCAACAGACCGTACCGATATCCGCAGCTGGTCTCCAAGATGAAGAGTCTCTAGTCGATAGAATAATGTAGGTAAGGGAAGTTGGCAAATTAGATCCGTAACTTCGGGATAAGGATTGGCTCTGAAGATTGAGATGGCTCGGGCTTGATTGGGATGTAATATTAAGACTAATAGTATTTTTTCGTCTGAGTAAAGTTGTTCTTTATCATGAAGTTCATCGATCTCGGAATTGATTAAGTACGCCTAGTTGCCATGTCTAATGCCATGACTAATAGTATTTTTTCGTCTGAGTAAAGTTGTTCTTTATCATGAAGTTCATCGATCTCGGAATTGATTAAGTACGCCTAGTTGCCAGGTATCATTAAATCATCTCTAGTTCATCACAATTATTTAAATTATTTTGAAGTACATCTGACACTTCCGGAATGCCCGTATTAAATTCTTTTTTTATTTTCTATTCGTTTACTTCTAATGATGGAAAACTAAAAAGAATGTTTATTCTCTCCGGTTTATCGGTATATTCGATTCGGCTTATTTAACTTTCTTATAACGCATCAAATTGTAATTATTTACAACAACAACAATTTATAATTATTTTGCTGAATAATGTTAAATGTAACCAAAAAATATGAGTGCATTAATTGTTCTTTCACTTATTACTCGCCTATCTCTCTGGATACGAATATTGCAAATTCTTAATGCGCCAAAAATATTAATAATATGTCAAAAATAATAGTCACTTCTATTTTGGCGATCAACCTAAGAGGAAACAAACATTAAAATTCCCAATTTCCTTACTGTTAAGATTGTCGCCTGATCCTAAATTTTCATTATCAAATATTACCACGAATAACCCGAATAGGCAGGATGAACCACTGTCAAGCATCTATTGGCTTTCGAGAGGTTTTATCAAGCGGACAAGTCTATAAGGCAGCACCATAGAAGTCTAGTATTTTCGCTTCCACTTTGAGAGGATTAGAAACATCTCAAACAGTTGAAAAAAGATCTTTTGGATATACCAACAAGTCAAATAAACTCATATGATTATCAACTTGGATAAGCAACTTGGATCGATTATTTATATTTATATGATTGTCAACAATAGCAACTTTGATCGATTATTTTCCTCTGTATGATTGTCAACAATAACAACTTTGATTAATTATTTACGTTTATATGATTGGCAACAGAAGCAACCTTGATCGATTATTTTGCATATCAGTTAATTTTTGCTGGAAAGATGGAAACCCTCTTTCGGACTGATGTGACTTAAGCTAGTTGGAACGCAAAATCTCTAGGGGTACAATGGGTCTAGTCTCCATTACAGGTGACATGACCGTTGTTTCTCCTAGAGATCCTGGACGGTGTGAAGCACGCATTTCGATTTATAGTTTAAATTTCTTGTCAGGAGGTTAGTCATCAGAATTTCGGCAGCTGGAGCTACGGCGGGCGAATGTAGGTTCCAGACCACTAGACCACTAATTAAAGATGAACTACATTCAGTCAACATTAGCAGAAATAGGCCACTGTAGCTTGATTATGTATTTATTTTTTATTCTATTTTCATTTTATTTTTATATCCGTTATCTTTCTTAGGAAATGTAGGCCTTTACCATTTTTAATATGTGATAGGATTTATGCTTTAGTTATTCATTCTTTTAAAAATAAACATAAAAAAATATTGGCGACGCTGATGCATAGGCTGACTCCACCGCAGGTCTGGAAACAAAATGTTCTGGACATGTAGAGAGTTTATATCCAACAAATACTTCAATTTATGACTAACTATTGTTATAGACTTCGCATAGTTCTAATTATAAAAAAACTGGTGCTCCGAAGGCACCCACCACTTTTCCCATTTATCGCTCAAAAGCTTGTCAGTTTCTTGTCAAATAAATCTTCACTTTTCATCAAAATAAGTTTATTAAAGTAAGTTGTAGTATCTCAAGAGACATAAAGGTTTTTGTACGAATATAAAAAGTAAGAAAAGTTGTTTTACTGGAAGTGACAAACCGGAAGTAGGAATGCAGAACAAATCATATGTTAAGCATATTAAGCAAGTTTAATCAAAACCAAATATCAGGATTCGGTTTTATTGAAGTTTTCAATAAACAGCTCGAGAGGCTCCTCACCACTTATCCCAAAATCGACCCAAAACTAATCAGTTCTTTGTCATTTAAATCTTCATCTTTAGTCAAAGTTTCGAAGTCTGTATGTTTTCAACAAACTTTAAAAACAAAGTGAGAAAAGTTAGCAGTGGTATGGTGGTCCCACCCACCACTTTTATCGACAACTTCCAAAAGTTAATCATTATCTTCTCACGCTAATTTTTCATAAGTTTCATTATAATCTCTTTTTTATTGTAGGCTGTAAAGTGAAAACTGAATTAATCACCTCTTTGTCAAACATATTTACATCTTTTTTAAAGTGTCATTAAAATTTATTCACGAACGAATGCTGTATGCTCCCAACAAACATAAGCTGAAAAAAATCACCTGTATTATGGTGCCCAAATGTACCTCAAAAGCTAATGCAATCTTTCTTATATTGAATTAAAACTTTTACCAACATTTCATGAAAATCGATTTGTAACTATACTGTAAGCTAGAGTGCGGGGAGAAACACTTTAAAAAGTAAAAAAAAAAACTTTTGAACCGAAAGTGACAAACCGGAAGTTGGTACCTATAAATTTTTCAAAAATTACTAAAACCTTGTATTGCAAGTCTCAATAGATTAAAAACCACGATTAGAAGTTATTGAAGGTTCAAACTAACAGGTGTTAGGGAGATCATCCCCCATTTTGTCAATTTCGAAATGAATCCAACTTTTCCCTTTTCAAGTTAACGTGGATTATATACTAAAGTTTCATCAACACTCCATGCGTTTTTGCATCTTACCCACAAGCCCCCCATCCATACCCTACAACAATAAAGAAATTTTGATGAAAATATGGTAAATGGTTTCAATGAATAATGAAGTAAAACTAATTAGTTTTAAGTAAATGTATATTAAACAAAGTAGGGACAACGTTTTTTCAGAATGATAACATTTTTAGACTGACCAAACTATGGCATATCTTTCCCTTCTCCGATTTATCCAATAAGTACGGCACGCAGACAAATTAAATTATATTTGCTTAATTGATTTCTTATAAAAAATCGAGTAGTTTAAAAATGTCCTATTGATGAAGAGATACAGGAAAGGGTGTCGTGATAACATCACTGGCGTTTATTAGTGGTGGATCGAAATTATAAGAAGATGAAAGCTTACATAAACGGCATGAATCCTACCAAAAGATATAAAACGCCATATATAGAAAGATAATAGACGCTTCTAGTAAAATTAGATGTTTTGGTAGATAAACAATACTTAGCTGCTGTGGCTAAAATATTGTTTTGGAAAAATAATTATTTAACTTTAGTGTTTAGAGTCGGCCTTGTGATAACAAAAGCTTACCGACAATCGGCTGTGGTCTTGCTATTATCAGAAAAATATAGTTAAAAATTAATTTCTAATTTGCGACCAATTCTTCGATTTGACCGCTAAAATGACAATATCTATGGCTATTGACATTACTAATACAATATCTAATACTAACGTCAACAAATTAAAATCAGTCAGCAGATAAAAAGTAGCCATGCCATCAAGGATCTATAGTTTCATTAATAATTCAGATCTTATACCAATTTTCAGCAACTTTTGCATCGACCAAAAATTATTTAAAAGCCTTCTTTTCGAATGTTGAAAGAAGTCTCATTTTCAAATGTGATATTTCCCTTCTTTTAATTAAGAAGCTCCCTTGTGGATACGTACCACAAAATCCCATTTTCAATCAAAAAAATTTCAAAAATTTCTAACCACAACATTCATTATTTAAAAAATAAAACAAATATAATAAAAAGTCAGTTTCAAAATTATAAGTCCATTATACCCGTCCACCCCCGTAAAACAATTTTGGAAAAAATGCATGAAATGTGTACTAATTGTGCATGACACAATATGTCTGTGCACAAAATTTTTTATAACACATGTCATGCACATGATGTGCACCACACCATGCACATGTCGTAAAACGCCTTAGCACATATATGCACAGATATTTCAGACTCATGTGCATCAAATGTGTACTAAAATGTTCACTCACACGTTCATTCACATAGTTTGCAGCAATGTATACATTTTTCAGACACATGTTGGCGGGATGTGCATCACCAGATTTACAGAAAAATCATATTTTGTTCCGGAAATTTTCAGGTTCATTTTAGAAACAAATGCACCACTTGTGCAATTACATGTTCACGATGGGTTTACAAAAGGGACATAAATTTTCTGTATACTTCTTAGAAACATGTTTATGACATAAATTACAAAATATCAAATAAATTCGTTAATAGAAATATCATATCCTTATAGTAACCAATGTGTAGTCATAACACAGCTGCTGTTATCATAGTATTTAAGCCGAGGAGCGATAATTAAAGTATATAATTTTGTAAACTATGTATATCTTAAATGGATAGAGCTCTAGTGAATTTTAACCAACTGAAATTTATATATTTCGTACACAAGTATAAGCGCATTTCGTCTACATGTATATAGGTCACTTCGTAAACATGTTTCATGCGAATTTTATAAACAAATGCACAAATATAAAATTACACGGTGAACATTTGTCTAAAGTAGACATGTTTACATGTATACAAAATGTGCATAAAACATTTTGTTTAAAGTTCTATGCACATTTTGTATACATGTTTACATGATTTAAATATGTTAAATTAAAATAAATTTGTATGACGTTAGTACTCAAATACATATATACTTCAACTAAATTTTAAATATACACTAGAATATTGCCAAAAAAGTACAAATTTAGTCAAAATAAAATGTGCACGAAATGTGCACCTACTCGTGCACCATACACATGATGTTTGTCGGGACCTGTGCCCAATTTCTTTGACTTATTACACCAACAAAGGAAAAAGCTTAGAAATAGTAGAAAAAATTAACAAATTTTCCGGAATACATATTTCCCATAAAGAAAAACACAATAACATGAACAAAATTTTGCAGAAAAATTCTTTCTACAAAAAGTTTTTTAATAAACTAAGAACAAAAAATAAAAATACCAAATTTTCTAATCAATAATATTTTTTTTCTAAATAAAATTTTAACATATTTTTCGATAATTTAATTTCTTTTTTTTTCTGTTTTTAGAAAATGTTAATATTTGCTGGTATTAGGAATTAGTTATTTATAGAGTTTTTGCTTATGAAACAAATTTCAAATTTTTCTGATTTGGTCATGGAAATCCTATTAGCAGACTCGAAAAACTTGCAATTTTACTATACAATTTGTACAGTTTTCTTGAATTAAAAAATCTCAAAAACTCTGTTTTACTTTATCAACACCTTCGCCCCTGTTCATAACATCGTTCAACAAATAATATCACCACAAATGCTTAATTATACAAAAGGACAAAGGTCAATTTTATGTATTTTAAAATGTCACCAACTCAATCGCAAATAATTATTTCGCTTTCCGTGTCAATATTCTTTTTTCTTGTCTGGATATGTATAATAAAACTTTTAAAATCAAAATGCCAAGAAAATCATTCATTCACATAACAAATATTTGAAATGAACTTTAAAATGATATCAAACAAATAAGTCAAAACAATTCAACTTCAATTTTTGTTTTTCATAGTAAAAGTTCCTTTCATATTTTTACTTTGAATAAATATAAGCAAACATACCGTATTTAGTTATTTACCCTCAATAAAACCTCGATTAATTTAAAACACCTAACCGTCTTCCACATTACGCGAGCATATAACACAACAACACAAAAATAAAACGTTTTCTTTTGTTTATTCAGTTAAAATATAAAAATAATGGCAACAAAATACAACAAATATGAAATGAAAATGCAGAAAATAAATAATTATTATTATCAGCAAATACTTGATTATTTCAGATATCAGAATATCCGAATAGATTTTATTTATTAATTTACATAACGAACTGTAAGTTGGACATAATTTTATACATATTGCAAATAAAATTTGTTGGAAATTGTTTTTTTGTCCATACTGTAAATACGCATACAAAACCCACTTATCGGTATAACCTTAGAGCTTCATTCATATTTTTCCATTTCAGTACAAAACAATGCATATCATTTGTTTGAGATTTTTTGAGATAAAATATGTATCCATGTGTCAACACTAATTTAAAATTCGATTTCAAATTGCATATTTTTTTCATTATGCTTCCATTTTTTTATTATGTATTACAATTTGTTGTTATAAAACAGGGAGTTGTCGACAGTCCTTTTGTGAGTATGGTTTAGCGGTTTTTATTATAATATATGAATGAATAAATATAAGGTTTTGTGATGTGATTGGACTTGCATGTTTCTTTATTTGTAGGTAAATATTTGATTAGCAATTTGAATAAGAAACTTCGACAGGTTAAATTTAATAGGGTTCTAGTAACTCACTGTACAAATTCCATTGCAAGTACAACAAAAACTAACAATGTTTAAAAGACAAGAATTCAATCATTTATTTTAATTGTTTTTAATTAAAAATGAAAATTGTATTTTTAATTTAATTTTTATTAAACTGAAAATATATTAATTTTATTGTAATTAAATAAAATATGAAAGTATTTAATTACTTCTACGACATAATTTTCAATGAGACAGATGTGGATGAAACTTGATGGGAAAATTTAAGATGTGGGAGTATGAAATGTATTTATAAAAACGTTTACTATTTACTCACTTCAGCATGAATTCCACTATAATTATCTTCTAGTTATCTAGTAACAAAAGAAAAGAAAAGAAAGAAAAGAAAAGAAAAGAAAAGAAAAGAAAAGAAAAGAAAAGAAAAGAAAAGAAAAGAAAAGAAAAGAAAAGAAAAGAAAAGAAAAGAAAAGAAAAGAAAAGAAAAGAAAAGAAAAGAAAAGAAAAGAAAAGAAAAGAAAAGAAAAGAAAAGAAAAGAAAAGAAAAGAAAAGAAAAGAAAAGAAAAGAAAAGAAAAGAAAAGAAAAGAAAAGAAAAGAAAAGAAAAGAAAGAAAAGAAAAGAAAAGAAAAGAAAAGAAAAGAAAAGAAAAGAAAAGAAAAGAAAAGAAAAAGAAAAGAAAAGAAAAGAAAAGAAAGAAAAGAAAAGAAAAGAAAAGAAAAGAAAAGAAAAGAAAAGAAAAGAAAAGAAAAGAAAAGAAAAGAAAAGAAAAGAAAAGAAAAGAAAAGAAAAGAAAGAAAGAAAAGAAAAGAAAAGAAAAGAAAAGAAAGAAAAGAAAAGAAAAGAAAAGAAAAGAAAAGAAAAGAAAAGAAAAGAAAAGAAAAGAAAAGAAAAGAAAAGAAAAGAAAAGAAAAGAAAAGAAAAGAAAAGAAAAGAAAAAAGAAAAGAAAAGAAAAAGAAAAGAAAAGAAAAAAGAAAAGAAAAGAAAAGAAAAGAAAAGAAAAGAAAGAAAAGAAAAGAAAAGAAAAGAAAAGAAAAGAAAAGAAAAGAAAAGAAAAGAAAAGAAAAGAAAAGAAAAGAAAAGAAAAGAAAAGAAAAGAAAAGAAAAGAAAAGAAAAGAAAAGAAAGAAAAGAAAAGAAAAGAAAAGAAAAGAACCACCAACAAAATCAACTACAAAGCAGACTTTTGTTAGGGACCTAGTTAACCTACATTTACCATATTAATACAACTTCAAATAACCAAAATAAAACTTAACAATCTAGCTATTGTTGTCGACATCCAAACCATAATAATTCCCACTAAAATAAATCAACAACTGTAACAACAATTTATTTTCGGTATATTACTTTTTGATCAATTGGCCGTTTGATTAATTTGTGTTAACATTAAACATTTTCGATTGCATGCTCTTAAAAACAAAACATAACATTTTAACCGAAAAAAATAAAAAAGTTTAAATGAAAAAGTTGCATTGCGTTACTGTTTTTTATTTTATTTATTCGCGTTTTTGTTTTTTTTTTAATCCGAAAACAATTTATTTATTTTATTATATTTTGATTTATTTTAATTTTACGATTGAATCAATATTATTTAATCTGTAATATTAAATGTTCTCTAAATGGATTGGGGAAGATAGTTTTCATGTTCGTTTTTATTTCTCTTGTTTTTTATTCCAAGTCTTAAATATGTACATACATTCTTGATTTCTGTGTTTCTTTTTATGTAATTTTTTGTTTTGAGAAGTTTATTGATATTATGTTCTGGAATGTTTGTTTAAGTGTTTTTGAACTTTTTAAAAATCAATAAATCCTTGATGTTATGATAGTTTTGCGTTTTGTTGATCGTTTTTATTTTAGTTACATTATCGATTTATACTGTTTCTTGTTTTGATTTTCACTTTAGATTCGAAAAAATCGTTTATTTTTGGAAGAATGCATTTAATTAGTTTTAAGAATTTGGAGTTAGAACTTTTAATTTCAGATAATAGTTTTGGTATCATCACAGACTGTGAATAATATATAATGTAACATATTGCGTGTTTTAAAAATAAAAAGATATTTTTGGATTGAGAGATTGACTTGAAATAAATATAACAGTAAAATCAAACGAGCTGTCTTTGCAAGGACCAAAAATTAGTTAGCCCTAAAAGTTAACTGTCACATCAGAACAGTATTTCTCTACCGATTTCTTTTCAATAAATATTTTTTTGTGTAGATTTTTTATTTAAAAGAAAGAAAGAACATGCCCGAACATAAGTGTTAATCTGAGATACGGATATTTAATTAATTTTACATGAAAAGCTTAAGATAAGAATTTTAAGAAAAAAGATTATAATATGATGGTTGAAACTAAAAAAAATCGTTTTGAGTTTGAATTTTCATCATCACAAGCATCGATTAAAGATTTTAAATTACTATGTAGTTTCTTAATGTTCGAAATTGTTTTTCTTAAAAGGAATTATAAGTTTTAATCTGTTGTAATCTAACCATTTGCTGACCGAATTGACTTGATTCAGAATGTTTGTCAGTTTATTTGTTTACAGTTTTTCTTGTTTTAATAAATTAAATTATTTGTTTGATAGATAAGTTATTATTTTTAAAAACAAAATACCGCCAAAAATATAATGATTTTATTATCGACTTTGTAAAACTATATCACAATGTCTTATAGACACTCATATATGCACAAACAGGGTAAAGCAAAATATTTTCCCACTCAACGATTTCAGGCTCAACACTGAAACTGCTTTAACATTTGAAGGAAAATAGATAAAATAGTAAAGTATATAGAGTATTGAAAAAAGTTCAATGCTCTACAATCCTATGCCCAGCATTTAGTTTTTCGGTGCATCGTTGAAGAATTATCCTGTCAAAAAGAGCAAAAATTTGAAGCAAAAAATTTGTTTTCCAAAATTACAGACTTTCAAGAGCGGATATCTCGAAAACTATACAAGATATCAAAAGAAATGACTGAGTAAAACTTGTAAGAAATTTAATCAGCTTTCATTTTGTATAGAGTGGTCAGGTCGGTCAGTTTTCGAGATATAAGCAAAAAACCGAAAAATGAGATTTTCAAACCACCCTTCTCCATTTGGGGTTTGATCCTCTAACTAGTCCCAACAAAGTTACGAAGTCGAAAATTGTGTTCCAAGCATTTCCCTCTATACTTTTCGTTGACTGGGCTACTCGAAAAACTTAGTAAATATAAAATTGCAAATATGCAATAAAGATACTTAGGATTTAGGAACACAAATTTAATATCTAAATATTAAAATAAAAACGCAATAATCGTAATTAATTATGTACCATTTAATAACGATATACGTCATTTTGCCTTAGTAACATAGAGAGATTCATCTATTTTGCCTTAGTAAAGATGAGCGTTACACATAATACTAAGGCTTTTTATCGTAACTTTGAATGAAATTTTTGAATGAAAAAATAAATTAAATGTTTTAATTATATGATAAAAATGTTCAATGTCTGTTATTTTATCATCTTAGACTTATAACTCATTTTTACCGAAAAACCAAGTTACCACTTCTGTGTTTGGCACGGCAGGATTATATAGCAAATTATTTTCTTTCAAGGAAAAACAAAAAACCAAATCATTCTAGTAATTGGTGCCCACGGGGTTCTCGACAACAACTACAACTTTAACAAGTTGTTGTTCCTTTAAAAACTGACAATTGGCAGTTGCTCGACAGATTGAGCACGGATTTCAGATTTAGCGAAAAATATTAGCGAAACATTTTTTGCCTTCTACCATGGTTTAATATTGACTCTATCGAGGTTTTTATAAAATTGTCACACAATTGTCAAAATGCAGAAATTTGATCATACATAAATAATTAAACTCCGGACAATCTCCTAAGAGGACGAAATGTATATCGAGTAATGAAAATCTAAAAAATTGTATATGAGAATACAACATTTATAATGTTATACCGATTACAACTTTGTATGGGGAAGGTTTAACCAATAACCATAATAGAACGAGAAAGAGGTGATAAACGAAGTTTAATAATCTGCAGTGTCTATCGCGGTTTATCGTTCGGTCCTGGTCCTTCTAGTTCCAATAATTCTACCATCGCTAATTTGTTTAATCGCCTGTTACGCTAATGCACATTGCACATTTGCATATTTGTTTACGAAATGTTCAGCTTCAGAGTTAACTTTTGATTGAACTTTTTTCACTGTTGCATGTCTCCGTTTATAAAAACCACAAACAACAACTAAAAAAATAACTACACATTCGTACATATGTTTAGTTGTATTAATGTTGATTGATGTAGTTGTGTTGATGATAGACAAAATTTTCTAATTATACAATTCTACATACACAATTTTTTATATATCTTCGATAACATAAAAATCTAATATATCGCCGACGGAATTGTTATTGCAATATATATTGTATATAGTCGTAGTCGCTTTGTTACATTTAATCATCAGTTTGTGTTAGAGTCAATTTTCAACAAATAGAATGAGATTAACACACAAGAAAATACGTAAGTAAGATCACCATTAATTATGTATGTTATTTTTAATTATTTCACACCTTTTTGTTTATAAATTAAAACATAAAAGAAAATCAGAGTGCGGTTTTAATAAATAGACAAACCCCATATTTCTAACTATCCGTTAATTATAAAACAAAATTTCAAATTTTAATTTACTACAAAACGTTCAAACTAAAACTAATAATTGTAATAGTGAAATTAATAATCGTAAGAAAAAATATGTTATTTTAAATTGATATGCAATGATGATGGATTGGTAATAATTAATAGGTAAGTTACGAGATATGTGATATTGATAATTAGGTACTCCTCACTAGACTAAAGGTATATATATATATATATATATATATATATATATATATATATATATATATATATATATATATATATATATATAAACGATATGAGATATAACGAAAACGACCGGCACTCTCACGGTCGCATTTGTTGAGGTAGATCAAAAAAATTTTCTGTACTTGTGTGTTCTATTAATATCTTGGGCAAGTTCGTGAATCAGCAAAATCCGACACGTGGTTAAGAAACTAGAGGCTTTTTTCTGAAAAAAATTGATTTTTTAAAACCGTTATAACGGCCGTTTGGATACCAATATTTTAAAAAATTTAACAAATTTAGAATTTTTGGAATCTTTTTTATCAATTTGTTTTAAAAATAGACCTCTGCAGTTAGAGGTTCCTGAGTGAGCGGCTCCAAAAAAAAGTTTGCAAAAAAAAATTTTTTTTTGAAACAACCGGCACTCTCACGGTCGCATTTATAAAGCCAGATCAAAAACCTTTTTTAAAAATGTGCGTTTTATTAATATCTTGGACAAGTTCGAAAATCAGCTCCATCCAACACATGGTTAAGAAACTAGAAGCTTTATACTAGAAAAAACTCTGTTTTTTAGATCCGTTATAACGGCCGTTTGGATTCTAATATTTTTAAAAACTTTATAAATTTAGAATCTTTGAAACCTTTTTAATCAGTTTTTTTCAAAAAAAAGACCTCTGCAGTTGGAGGTTTCTGAGTGAGCGGCTCCAACAAAAAAGCTTGTAAAACACAAAATGCGTTTAAAACAACCGGCGCTCTCACGGGTGCATTTGTGGAGCCAGATCAAAAAACCTTTCTTAAAAATGTGTGTTTTGTTAATATCTTGGACAAGTTCGTAAATCAGAAAAATCTGACAAATGGTTAAGGAACTATAGGCTTTATACTAGAAAAAAAAGTGGTTTTTTTAATCCGTTGTAACGGCCGTTTGGATACTAATATTTTTAAAATCTTCATAAATTTAAGATCTGTGGAAACATTTTAATCCGTTTCTTACAAATATAAACCTCTGCAGTTAGAGGTTTTTGACTTGTTGGCTTCAACAAAAAAGTTTGCAACAATCCCCAACTACAATTTCCAAAAACCTTATAACAGTCAATGTCAACCTTATAACAGTCAAAAAAATAAAAGATTTGAATAGAAGAAATTAATTTTTTTTCTTAGAAATAAACTATTTTGATATTTTGCAGTAATTGCACGACATATGATATAGAGTAGGTTTGTGTCATAAATTGTCACACACATGTTCTATGGTAGATTTGATATTTGTTTGTTGCAAAATTGGATAGATATAATTTTGCTTGTAGGTAGCTAATTTTCTTTTTAAAATTTGTTTGATATCTGTTTGAAATTAGTTTGTTTTGTTTAAACTAATCTGATACATCAGATTCTACTGGTACACAAAACTGTCTGATCTCGAAATCTACCTGTTTCTAGCGGATATACGTGCCGCTTGGACTTTTTTTTCTTATTTTATATTTTAAAAATTTATTAATTTGCTATTTAACATACTAAAATTACAGACAGATTTTTTTTGTCTGACTAGATAAACCCATTTGAAACTTACAAAAAGTATGCCAGAGGCCGTAGTCTTAAACCATTACGAAAATTTTGGGTACTAAAATTTTCGTAACACTATTTTAGTAATCGTAATGGAGAAATTTTAAATTAGTATTCTTGAAACCATTCTGGAAATAGAAAAGTGGTGAATAAAAAACAATGACATTTCGTAATGAGGTGATTAAATATTTCAAACTATTTGATATATTAAAGAAATGTGGATACAAATTTAAAAAAAAAAATTAAATAAAATAATCAAAATAAAACATTTTTAAAATTATATATTTAATTTAAATTTTAAAACAATTACAATATCATAATCATAATAGATTTGTCTCCAAGTTGTTTTAATTTTTTTTTATCAAGGATGCAGGGTTGACTGTAATCCTAAAGATCGCTGCTCTAACGGGGTTATTTCTAGGTTTAGACGTTGGCCTCCACGCATTCCACCCTGGTAATTTCTTATACAAAAGCTTTTGCTTTTGCTTTTAGCAGCAGTTTTTATTTCATGCCACGCCTAAAATAATGTGGTTTTAGATTCGTTTGGCATTGTATTTTAACTATCGTTTTATTTTTAAATCGAGCAGCCGCGGAAATTTTCAAATTTTTTTTTTACAAATTTGGTATCAATCGATCGGGCTTGGCCGTCTCCCGAAAACTTTATGAGATTGGGGTTTTAGGACCCACACCCACCCCTTTACACTCTCTTTAAGTTTTAGCATATAAAAATCTATATAAAATAAATGGGAAGAGATAAAAAAAATTTAATGGCACCATTAGCTTTTATTCAGACCGGCGCAACTTTTGAGCTCAAAAGTTGGTTTGCACTCCCACCCCCAACCAACCCCGTGGGTGGGGTTGACACATTAAATGAGTAAAATATGTCATGTGGGGTATCGTTAGAATCAAAATTTCATAACAAATACAATCCCTCATATTACTCCCTGATCTTTGCCATAACCATTTTTTACTCCCAAGGGGTACCCTTATCGTAGAAAAAAATATTTATTTTGCATGTCATGTTTGGTGTCGATTTCAATATAATCGGGGATGCTGAGTTCAATGATGATGATAAAAATGGGGTGGAGGGGGTGGAGACAAAGGGTGGAGGTTGGGAACAAGGGGTGGAGGTTGGGAGGTCGGTTATAAAAAATATCGGAATT
The DNA here is from genome assembly GCA_963693315.1 of Diogma glabrata. Taxonomy (NCBI): domain Eukaryota; kingdom Metazoa; phylum Arthropoda; class Insecta; order Diptera; family Cylindrotomidae; genus Diogma; species Diogma glabrata. The sequence goes on from OY856186.1 coordinate 267,951,479, forward strand.
ATCGTCATAATAAAAATTGGGGTCGGACTCAGGGTAGTCCAATAATGGGTGTCACTAAAGGGTGGGAGTTGTTAGCCCCATTAGTAACATGATGAAAACTTTTGGATAGATAAGAAAATATTGCGCAAATGAAGGAAAACATAACTTAAAGGTGATCCGAGTTACGGGGGTGAAATGGAGTGAGCTTTTAGGGGTAGAAAATGGTTTTTCATGATTTTCAGGGAAACTAGACTTTCTATCGAAAAAAGTCTGTAGCAAAAGTTGTAGGTTATAAAAAAGGTCTATAACTTTACATAGGCCATTTTTTCACATAACCTAAAATTTGCAGTGAAAATAGAAAAAAACGAGAAAAAAGGCTTTTTCGTTTTTAATTTTTATCTCCCACAAAAAAATTTTTTTTTCACACAATTCGGTGGAAACTTACCTTATTATGTCCCTAAAAGGCTGTAATTTTTTGAAATCAAAATATTTATTGTTATGCTTAATTTTGATTTTAAACCAATAAAGTGACCTCATTTTCACACGAAAATTCTCCTCAAAAGTTATTCCTAACAGTCTGGTTTTTGTATATATTCAAATTTTCTTATTTTGCAAATTTTTCTTTTACAAAAAAACGGCTTGTTTGTAGATTATTTTTTTGTTTTTATTTTAATTTTTTATTATTATAACAAAAATTGTGCCAATCATTTCAACCTTGCGGGTCATCTTCATTTGCTTTAAAAATATCAAAATATAAAATATATAAATACAATAAAATATAATCGATGTTCTCGATTGGGTCACTAACTAATGATAAATCTTAAAAAGTCACAAATTAAAAGTCTCAAATTGATCTAGAAGTAAAAATCAGTCAATTGAAATGACCTACTTATTATGAAAACAGAAATTTCTCCTGTATGGGAAACAGTTTTTTCAAAAAAAACATTAATCATTATGTTTGTTGAAACGTCTACTTTTAGATAGTGTAAAAAAATAAACATTACCATGGAAAAAATTCGTATTTTTTAAGGATTTCAACGGTAAATTTTAACAAATAATGAATATTTTTAAACAATCATTGAAAAATAACTTTTAAAAATCAAGTTAATTCAGTTTTTTGCTTTTCCTGGCAAATCACCAACCTTGTTTCTTCTATGCATTAATGACTTACTTATTTCCACAGTGCCCCCAATCCATAGTTTTGCTGATGACAGCACATTGCATGCATCACATGCATCTCCTAAATTTCGATCTCATACTGCAGTTACCACTGATAGAGAGCTGCTAATTGATTCTATCAACAAAGATCTGGAGCGCATAATGGAATGCGGAGATCGTAATCTTGTAATCATTTAATCCAACCAAAACCAAACTATGCCGTCTTTCACGAATAGAGCGACATTAAAATTTCCCTATTAAAATAAACCACGAGGAATTGCGTGAGGTTGAATCAGTTAGACTTCTTGGAGTGGATATTCAAAATAACCTGAAATGGAATAAACATGTGTTCAACCTCGCTAAATCTGCAATGCAAAAATTAGGATTTTTGAGTCGATGTAAAAAGTATTTCAATCCCGAGCAAATTTTGCTAATCTTCAAGTCCTTTATTCGTCCATGTATGGAGTACTGCTGTCATGTTTGGGGAGGTGCTTGTCAGTCAACAATAAAATGTCTAGACTCTGTACAGAGAAAAGCAATACGGTTGATTGGTAATACCGAACTAACGGACCAGCTTGATTCACTCCAGCACAGAAGAAATGTGGCTGAATTATCAATCTACTATAAATATAACTTTAGCGAATTCTCCTCTAAGGAAATTCAAAATATCCTTCCATCGTGTGCGCAGTATAAACGACAAACAAGAGCTGCCGAGTTATCTCATCCATTTGGTGTACAAATACCTCGTTGTAGAACTGTGTCCTTTCAGAACGACTATTTTAATAGAGTGGCCAAATTGTGGAACTCAATGCCTCCCTCTGTATTTCCCGATGAATTTTCCCCTCAGGCATTTAAAGAAAATGTCCATAATCATTTAAAACAATTAGTATAGTTATCCCTATATCCCCATTCCTTCCATTTTCCTCATCTCCTTCCTTTATAGTTGACATGGTATCTTCGGATATTCAAAGAGTCTAAATAATGAATATTTCATATTTAGTGTGCTAAACATGTCTAACTAATTAATAAAAAAAAAAAAATTTTCCGTGTATATGTTATGTTAATGTTTATTTTTTTTTTACCATCTAAGAGTAGACGTTTCAACAAAAATAAAGATAACTGATTTTTTTTAAAAAACTGCTTCCAGCACAGGAGAATTTTCGTGTGAAAATGAGGTCAAAATGAAAATGCCTTTTTTCTCGTATTTTTCTATTTTCATGGCAAATTTTAGGTTATGTGAAAAAATGACCTATATAAAAGTTATAGACCTTTTTACTACCTACAACTTTTGCCTTTAACTTTTTTCGATAGAAGGTCTAGTTTTGCTGAAAATCGTGGATACCATTTTCTACCCCTAAAGCTCACCCCATTTCACCCTCGTAATTCGGATCACCTTTAATTTATGTTTTCCTTCGTTCGCGCAATATTTTCTTATTTATACAATAGTTTGCATGCTGTTACTAATTTTTTCCTTACAAAAAGTTATTTTGACTGGTCTAAACTAGAAAAGGGTATCAGAAAACCGAAATAACATTACATGTATAGTATAGGTTACAAAACCTTCACTATATACTCAATACATGTGTAATGCCGTATTAGTTTTTCATCAAAAAGATGATTATTATTAATTTTTATACTTTCTTCGCTCAATGAATTTAACTACGGCATTGGCATATTGTGGTGACTAGCAACATAATACATATATATAAACACAATAAGATAAAATGGCAAATTGTGCAGTACGATAGTACGATAGTATTATAAATTAACGTAGATGTAAACACACCTACATCTAAATTCAAAAGCATTGTCTATAGGGTGTTAATTACAATGCTTACATTATATTTAAAAAATTCCTTTTTAATTCTAATAGGAAAAAACAAATGAATTTGACATAACATTGTTGTGTTAAAATTACAAAAAAAATTAAGTTCAATGTAATAATATTGAGTTGTTGTTAGAAGCATAAGCGTCAGCAAAAATATAAAATACATAATCTAAAAATTATTCTAAATATATTTCTGATTTTTGTTGCAGTCATATTGTTCAATATTAAAGATAATTAATTAATCGATGTGATTCGTTAAAAGGAAAACATTCCGACATTTATAAGTTTTTTTTGTTGAAATATCACAGTGACGCCATTAAAAAAACCACATATTCATAAACAATTCACGTGTTAATTTTTGAATGAATAAATGTTATTTAAGTTAAGTTTGGAGATTTTTACACTTAAATACCGAAAGAAATGTAATTAATAAAGAGTTAAAAAGTAATTTGGTATGTCTACCAAGGTGTTTTATGTAAAAAAATAAGACAAAGGAATAAGCTGAATAAATTGGAACTGGAGTAAATTGGAACCGATATACAACTTACACTACATAGGAACACGCAGCAAATTTAATAGGGCAGTAGAACAACGATACCTATAAACTGGTACACCCGACGTGATAAATAATAATAGTGAGTACTGCACAATTATTGCCATATTTTTTTTTATATAAAATTTTATTTTTAATTCAATTTGCTACGAATCAAATTATTTCTTTAATTATTAATTTTAATTATATTAACTAACTTAACTTTAATTGAATTACACAATTAGACATTATATAAATTGATATTTCTATAATATTAAATATTGATTGGATAGCAAAACCATTATGTCAGCTAGTCCATCACGCAGTTCCTCACCAGCGAACAATGCACGCGACCGTAATGCGACACTACAATCGTTCACACCTCAAGAGTTGGAAGTGTATGTCCAGCAACGCCTGCAACAACAACAAACACCACAGACAGATCTGCCAGTTCAAATTGAACAAGCTAAACCTAAGGCAGATGGCGAAATAAATCAGGTGCGACTTAAAGTTCCCCAACCTTTATTCGATCAAAACCCGGTCATGTGGTTCAGGTTGCTGGACATACAATTCCAAACATCGAATGTCAGGTCAGAAATGACAAAGTATTCCCATGCTATTGGTGCAATCGATTCGCGTTTGCACAATAAATTAACACCTCTATTTTTTAAAGAAATGGGTGATACACCATACACCACATTTAAAGAGGACGTTATAAAGCTATTGGGTGACAGTGAGAGGACAAAAATTAATAATCTCCTTCACAGATTAACCTTGGGTGACAGAAAACCTTCGGAACTCCTAGCTGATTTCCAAATGAATGGGGCAGAGGTCACTGACCCAATGGTGAGACAGCTGTGGATGTCTCGCCTCCCTGATAATATACAACTGATTTTGGCTTCATTCGAAAATGAAATGACATTGGTACGGTTGGCAGAACGTGCAGACCATCTCATGGAAACCTTAGCTCACCGACAGGTTTTCACATTGAATGCCCAGTCAACATCCACAGCTGCTCAATCCGTCACTTCGAACGTTTCTCATCGGAATGCTCCACAGCCCCCTGAAACCATAAATCAAATTTTAACGCAATTCAAAGCGCAAATGATGAGTGAAATACACTCAATAGTGAATGCTGGTAGCCGGTCTCGTTCGAAATCCCGTAATCGTCGCAGTTTCTCTAGATCAAAGTCTAGGGATTCCAAATTAAATTCGGACACTTGCTTTTATCACTCACGATTCAAAGATAAAGCACGTCACTGCGTCTCCGGATGCAAATTCTATAAAAATTTTATTCCTCCGAATGATGCAGACACTACAAAAAACGGGTAGACGATCGCCAATACGATGTCAGTAGTATTGGTGATCAGCAAGTCAACCGCCTTTCAGTCCTTGAAAGTAACTCAAGGCTTAAATTTTTAATTGATACGGGAGCTGACGTTTCGGTCATCCCAAGGTCAATTTTTAAGGCTAAACCAGCTAATACTACGGTATTCAATTTATTTGCGGCAAACGGCACTCCCATTTCGGCTTATGGTACACAACTTCTGCAACTTAACATAGGCCTTCGCAGAAACTTTTCCTGGGAATTTATAGTTGCCGACGTTTCGATCCCTATTATTGGATCAGACTTTCTCAAAAGCACTGGACTGCTTGTTGATATACAGAGACAGAGGCTCATTGACCCGTCAACCTCTCTGTTCTCAATAGGTAGTTTAACAAATTGTAATGAACCTTCTCTCTTCCTAGTCGACAAGACTAAAATACCAACGCCAATTATTAAAATCTTGGAATCATTCCCTGAGATTGCAAATCCGAATCTCTTTCCAAGTATTGTTAGGCACAATGTGACTCACAAATTAGAGACAGTTGGTGCACCGGTATCTTGCAAAACTCGACGCTTGGCTCCTGACAAACTTACAATAGCTAAAGCCGAGTTTGATAAGATGGTGCAACTGGGTATTTGTAGACCCAGCAAGAGCTCTTGGTCCAGTCCATTACACCTGGTCAAGAAAAATAATGGAGAATGGCGTCCGTGTGGAGATTATCGTGCTTTAAACAGAATTACTGTTCCCGACCGATATTCCATTCCCCACCTCCAAGATTTTTCGCATCAGTTGGAGGGATGCAAAATTTTCTCGTCCATCGATCTCGTTCAGGCATACCACCAAATACCAATACATCCGGAGGACATTCCTAAAACCGCAATTTCTACTCCTTTCGGTCTTTTTGAGTTCTGCAAAATGACCTTTGGTCTTAGGAATGCTGCTCAATCATTCCAAAGATTGATGCACTCCGTATTAACCGGATTTACATTCTGCTTCGTTTATCTAGATGATGTTTTAGTTGCATCAAAAAATCTAGAGGAGCATTTGACCCACCTACAAATGATTTTTCAGAGATTCTCTGAAAACAGCTTAATCATTAATCCAGATAAATGCGTATTTGCAAAATCTGAGATTAAATTTCTAGGTCACTTGGTATCTGAACATGGTGTATTACCAGATCGTGAACGTGTTCAAGTCATTAAAGACTTCGAACGTCCCACAAATGTTAAACAGCTTAAACGATTCTTAGGCATGATTAACTTTTATCGACGTTTTCTTCCTGCTGCAGCAGCAGACCAAATTTTGCTTAACAATTTCTTAAAGGGATATAAGAAAAATAGCAAAATTCCAGTTGCGTGGACACTTGATTCCATACAAGCCTTTAACAATTGTAAAGATAAATTGTGTAATGCCACTCTTTTAGCCCATCCGTCTTCTTCAGCTCGACTAGCAATCATGGTCGATGCATCTGATACAGCGATAGGAGCCGTAGTGCAGCAGTTTGTCGAAGAAACATGGCAACCGCTTAGTTTCTTCTCGGTACGTCTAAACGACGCTCAAATTAAATATAGCGCGTATGATCGAGAACTTCTCGCGGCGTACTCTGGCATTAAGCATTTCAGGTACCTCCTGGAAGGTCGTGAATTTACTTTATTCACTGACCACAAACCTCTAATTTTTGCTTTTAAACAAAATTTAGAAAAAGCATCTCCCCGTCAATTTCGCCACTTGGATTTCATTGGGCAATTTACCACTGATATCCAGCACATTTCCGGCGCCGACAATGTTGTCGCTGACGCGCTATCTCGTATTAATCAAATCCTCATACCAGAGAAAATTGATTATGCTGCAATCGCGACCGCGCAAACCAATGACGAGGATTTTCAAAACATACTTCTAAGTAACACAACTTTGAAGTTCACTCCTTTTCCAATTTCTTTCAATGAAAGCAAATTAATACATTGTGACACATCAACAGCTATAAACAGGCCATACATTCCCTTACAGTTTCGCCAAAGTGTTTTCGATGCATTTCATAACCTTTCGCATCCTGGTGTCAAAGCTTCCACCAAACTTTTAACAAAACACGTTATTTGGCCGTCTATCAAAAAAGACGTTAGAATAATGGCACAACAATGTATAGCGTGTCAAAAGTCCAAGGTGTCTCGACATACAAAGTCACCTCTTGGCACAATTAAAACCAATTCACAGCGATTCTCGCAAATACACCTCGACATCATTGGTCCTCTACCAATATCGGAAAACCAACGATATTGCGTAACGCTTATCGACCGTTATACGCGGTGGCCCGAAGCGATTCCAGTTCCAGACATCACTGCTGGAACAGTCGCGTTCGCTGTATACAACCATTGGATTTCAAGATTTGGTGTTCCAGAATCAATTGTAACTGATCAAGGAACCCAATTTGAATCCCATCTTTTCACTGAACTGTCCAACCTATTAGGTTTTAACAGATTCAGAACAACTGCATACAACCCAAAATGCAACGGCATGGTAGAACGATGGCATCGCACAATTAAATCCGCAATTATGTGTCATAATCGTCCAGACTGGACAAAAATTCTACCTTCAGTCCTCCTAGGTTTACGAACCTCCTTCAGTGAAGAACTTCAAACTACTTCAGCGGAACTAACATATGGTAGTTCGATAAGGATCCCAGGACAATTTCTCGATTCTTCTACAAAATTCTTTGTTCCTCAAACTGATTTCGTTAAGGAGTTGAGGAAGCATTTTGATGAGATACGACCGAAACCTGCATCTGCACATGTAACATCTTCTTCCTTTGTGAGCAAGGATTTGCAAACTTGTTCACATGTTTTTCTACGTACCGACGCTGTAAGGAGAGCTTTGCAACCTCCTTACACCGGCCCTTTCAAAGTTTTAAGTCGCAACAATAAAAACTTCAATTTAGAAATTAATGGCAAAGCAGCCAATATTTCAATTGATAGACTTAAACCATGCTACCATGAAAATTTACGCGACGAACAACACAGTTCTCTCGCAAAAGCAACTTACTTGAATCAACCTGATTCAACCGCTAATTTGAATCGTAACGATTCTACTGAAATTTTAAGTCCCAACGATCAGAATAATCATTCTAATAATTTAATTCCAGCTGATCTTGCCGATTCTGTATTGAATCACAATTTTTCCGAATCTTCAGCTAATCTGAACCATTCAGATTCAACAGGTACGAATCAGTCCGATTCAGTTGTATCACAGCAGCTAAAAAAGAAAGTAGCCTTCAATGATCAGCCAACCGTTATAATAATTCCAAACCAACGAGTTTCTAAATCTGGAAGGATCATCAAAACACCGCAAAAACTTTTAAATTACATAGATAGGTGTTTTGACAATTTATCCCAACGAATTACTTCCAGTACTATCTCATAAGATTTTGTGACCTTTTTGATCTTCACTGTTATCCAAAAGCTGGTAATGAAGTGTCGTCATTCATAAATTATATAACGTCTACATTTCTAACTATTAACTTTTTTTGCTCTCTTTAATGTACACTTTGTGCATTAAAGCTACCACTAAAATCTTTCGTTCTTCTAGCGAATTCACTGGTGGGGGAGTGTTATGTGGTGACTAGCAACATAATACATATATATAAACACAATAAGATAAAATGGCAAATTGTGCAGTACGATAGTACGATAGTATTATAAATTAACGTAGATGTAAACACACCTACATCTAAATTCAAAAGCATTGTCTATAGGGTGTTAATTACAATGCTTACATTATATTTAAAAAATTCCTTTTTAATTCTAATAGGAAAAAACAAATGAATTTGACATAACATTGTTGTGTTAAAATTACAAAAAAAATTAAGTTCAATGTAATAATATTGAGTTGTTGTTAGAAGCATAAGCGTCAGCAAAAATATAAAATACATAATCTAAAAATTATTCTAAATATATTTCTGATTTTTGTTGCAGTCATATTGTTCAATATTAAAGATAATTAATTAATCGATGTGATTCGTTAAAAGGAAAACATTCCGACATTTATAAGTTTTTTTTGTTGAAATATCACAGTGACGCCATTAAAAAAACCACATATTCATAAACAATTCACGTGTTAATTTTTGAATGAATAAATGTTATTTAAGTTAAGTTTGGAGATTTTTACACTTAAATACCGAAAGAAATGTAATTAATAAAGAGTTAAAAAGTAATTTGGTATGTCTACCAAGGTGTTTTATGTAAAAAAATAAGACAAAGGAATAAGCTGAATAAATTGGAACTGGAGTAAATTGGAACCGATATACAACTTACACTACATAGGAACACGCAGCAAATTTAATAGGGCAGTAGAACAACGATACCTATAATATCAAATCAATTTCAGAATGATAATGAGGTTATCGTTTATTTACTAGTATGCAAACAATTTTAGTTTATCTATTTATTTAATAATTTATTATGTCTATTATAGTTTACGTTTGGCGGAGATTTACAAATAACAGACTGTTTTTGCTATATGTAAATAAGTTACAAATTACACATTATGCTAGTAACTTTTTCATAGATATGAAAAATGAAACATTTTTTCTGGATTTGATTACATTTTGAATCAAAAAACGCAAACATGGAACCACCATTAAGAATGAGTTTGGAACCATCAGATATTTGTAACATGTAATGTAATCCATTGGATGTGGAACATCCAACGTTTGGTTGATTTTTTTCACCTTGAAAGAAATCATATGGTTGCAGATATTTATTCTGGTTTTGGGTATATAGTATCTACATCATAAAAAGCATATTTGTATGCATCATTCTCGAGCCGTCGGTACATTTGGGAATTGGAACATTTCGTTAGATGATGAAACATGGTAGAGTTTCGCCGGAACCTCGTTTACACCATAAAAACCATACACCATAAAAACCACGCAATTGTTAAATTATTTAGTCTTTTTATCACCTCTTACATATAAGGAACACAAGTCGAATTGAAAGTAGCTTTGTGAAATGAAATAATTGCTAATTTTATTTGGTTTAACTATTGTTTTCCATTCAACTACATTCAATTATGGATGTAACCATCCTGATCGTGACTTTCAATTGCTTAAAAAATATTTGGATATAATATCAAACCGTTTGAAAAATACACCATATGAATGATTAGAATTGAATCAAAAGATACGTGGTGATAATTATAGCTACGTCATATTCATTCAAATCAGTTTCAACGTTTGACTTTGAATGTTCAAATCTTTTTTTTTTGCTAGTTTCCCATCGTTTTTTGTGAAAGCTTCAACCTGAATCGAATAAATAAAAGCAACTAATGGTGAAATATATTTTGCTTTCCACACAATTTCATAGAAAATTTTAACTTTAAAAAGTTTGTCATTTCTTATCAGGACTAAGTGCTAAAGAAAAAAACAAAAAATATTAAAGCTATAGTGTATACAGACCAAAATTTTCATCTACAGTTATATTATAACTTAGCGAATTATAAAGAAAACAACATTATTGGATTCTGGTTTGGGAGTAAAGACTATCTTCTCGTTGAAACAAGATTATCATTTAATGCTAGAATCAATTATCTAAACCTGAATCTAACAAACACCTGTTAATAAGAAAATGAAGATTGTGTAGCAACCATTTTCTTTAGCCATGCTTCCTACAATCGCTTCATTCCATCAAAACAAAATAACAAATCTATACTCCGAAACAAATATACTTTCTATATGTATTTTCATGTTTTAATTTATTTGTTAATCTTTCATGTATAAAAGCAAATCCAATCAAATATATAATTTCATGTACTGTTGTTATTATGTAAAGAAATAAATGTATATGTAATGTATTATAGATTTTGTACATATAATTATTGTCCTTTAAAATTAATTAAAATTAAATTAATCAAGATCAGCATTTGTAGTCGACTAGTCGCATTAAAATTAATTATTTTATTCGCCTACATATTAAAGTGTTTTATTACTGTTTTATTCGCCTACATATTAAAGTGTTTTATTATTGTGATTTGCAGCCTTAAAGTGTCACTTGACACTTTTTAAACATATACTATGTTGTCGGTACGTCGATAAAGTTAGTTACGTCCATAAAAGTAGAAAACATTTGTATTTGTTTAAATTCTATAAAAAAAATAGAAATTTTTATCAAAGGTTGCTTTTCAATTCAAAATTTCATAATCCACTTCAAATATTTATTATTTTTTGTTGTCATAGTTATACGATTTGTTTGGAAAAAAAAAACGAATATTTTGGTCAAAGGTTACTTTACTTGTTCAACATATTTTTATTTCAAAATTTATAAAATTCTTAACTACTTCGGTATAAAAGACCTATTACATTCATTCATTCATTAGTATTACATTCATGAGCCAAAAGTGAAATTCTTAACCCCACTTTTTTGGCATTTATCGACGTTTTAGGACCTACTGATTCTAAAAAAGCAAAAAAAAAAGTGTATGTTTGTCTGCCGGCCGCCGTCATTACCTACGCTGCAGGGAAAACCGCTGGAGGGATTTTAAACATTTTTTTCTAAAAATAGGTACACTCAAGGGACAGGTACGAAAGGACGCTGTGTTCGATAACTGTACCGGAAGTGTGTCAAAAAAATCATTAAGTGTGTGTGTAAAAACAGCAAATTTTCATATTTTTGGCTTAAAAAACGTTCATTTTAAGTGATTACGAGTAGAAACATTGAATTTAGAGAAATCTTGATGGTAGGGATTGATATGTGAGATCAAAAACTAGATTATTGCATTATAAGTTTGTCAAAAAAATGTTGTCAAGTGTGTCAAAAGACAGATTTTATTTATTTTTTTACCCATTTTATGGAAAAAAAATAAAATTGTTTGTTTGAAATGAAATTTTATTTTTATTATTGAGATTTATGGCATTATAAGTTTGTCAAAAAAATAATGTCAAGTGTGTCAAAAAATGATTTCATTTATTTTTTTACCAAATTTTTTGGAAAAAAATGGTAGCTGTTTTTATGACGCAAATGTAATTGCAAATGAAATTGGACATGGAAATTTTTGAATTTGTTATAGTTTTTGAAATATTTTTGGAATTTTGAAAAAAGTTTGTATTTTTGATTTTGTAATAATTTTTGCAATATTTTTAGAATTTTGGAAAAAGTTTTAATTTTTGATTTTGTAAGAATTTTTTGAATATTTTTAGAATTTTGAAAAATTTTTAATTTTCGATTTTATTATAATTTTTGGAATTTTGAAAAAAGTTTCAATTTTTGATTTTGTAATAATTTTTGCAATATTCTTAGAATTTTGGAAAAAGTTTCAATTTTTAAGAATTTTTGGAATATTATTGGAATTTGATTTTATTCTAATTTTTGGAATATTTTTGGAATTTTGGAAAAAGTTTCCATCTTTGATTTTGTTATAATTTTTGCAATATTTTTAGGATTTTGGAAAAGTTTAAATTTTTAAGAATTTTTGACATATTATTGGAATTGAGAAAAAGTTTAAATATATGATTTTATTCTAATTTTTGGAATATTTTTGAAATTTTGAAAAAAGTTTGATTTTATTTAATTTAACAATATTTTTGGAATTTTGGAAGAAATATGAATTTGTGATTTTGTAATATTTTCTGGAAACACTAAATGGAGAGATTTTTGAGTAGTTTGCTGATTGTATCATCTTTTCACTAAATTATGTTAATTTATGATCTGTTATAATTTTCCGGATACGTACGTTGACGACAATACCTAAACAACTAATTAAAAAACAATAATTTAATATAGAAAAATATTAGTTCATCTATCAGAATATAGATTTAGTGAATCTAATTAAAATCAACAAATCATAGAATAGTCAATTAGCTTAGGTCAAAACCTTTCGATCATATTAAATTAGTAAAGTTCACCTTTTTTACAATAGATGTAAGGAAATTTAATTTATATTTGGAAATATTAAGAAAGGCTTCGATTAATTATTAAAAGTTTTTGATTAAAAAATTTGCATAGTCATCTTCACTTTATATTTGAACTTTCCTGTGAACGGTGAAAAATATTAATTAGCTGTGATTTTGTTAAAATAAAACAATATTTGAATATTATTTTATTGTTTTTATTTAATAACGATTTTTGGAAATTACACCCGGACATTCTCATCTCATCTGAATATAATAATTGAACCTCTGCTGTGAAATAGGAAACGCATCATTTTTGGAATAATTTGGTAATTTGTTTGTACAAGCATAAAAGGCGGTAAAACTCAACAAATACAAAAATAGTACAACTGGACTCGTCAAGATAAATTGTGGATACGCAATCAACGAGTGCAGCTGATATTATTCATGGTCCTTCGAGCCGGATTTGCTGCATATAAAATCGTGAGTACAAGCCAAACTATTCTTTTATATATATAAACACTTTATACAAAAAATAATACTTAAAAACGGTGAAAGGTGATTATTTAAACGTGCCAATACTAATGAATGAATATAGTGAACACGTTATAAACTTAAGTGAAATTATATAAATACATTTGTGCGAAAATTATAAATCAAACTGTGAAAGGTGATTCTTGAAACGTGTCATTACTGAGTGAATCAATATAGTGATCACGTTATACGCTGAAATAAATATATATAAATACTTTGCGCGAAAATTACTAATTAAAACTGCGAAAAGATTATTGAAACGTGTCAATCCTGCAGTAAATATATATAAAAGATATAGTGAGCACGTTGTAGAATTCTTACAAATGGCGGAAAATAGAGCAATAAAGCGCTTCTTGAAAACATTAGAAAGTATGAAAGTGCAAGTAAATCTCTTTAGCATTAGTACTCCAATTAGTGATATAAAAACTTGCATGGCTCTGTTAGCAGACGATTGGAGAGAATTTCAAGCGCTAGAAAAGGCCGTAAAAGGGAAATTTGATGAATCACAAATAGACAACGTGGACAAAATTGAAAATATGCATCTTGAGTTGAAACAAAAGCTTGTCAAATGGGAAAAGCTTTATGAAGAGAATAATGCACAAATACAAAATAACTCGATGGATGATTTTATGCTTAATCAAAGCAATTTTCTCCAGCAAATATCATCTATTCATAAACCAGATAATGAGGTTCGTTTACCACGAGTTAATATACCATCGTTTAATGGAGTGTATGCAGAGTTTCCCTCCTTTCGTGATCTATATGAAGCGTCTGTCCATAACAATAACAATATCTCAAAGGTTCACAAATTGCAATATTTAAAAGGGTTGCTTAAAGGTGAAGCCTATAAGCTGATCAATCATCTGGCAGTGACAGAAGCTAACTACGATGAAGCGTGGGACAAGATAAAGACACGGTACAACAAGCCAAAGCATGTCATACACAACTTGTTGAAACAATTTCTGGAACAACCAAACGTACAACAAGGTTGTGCAAAGTCAATTCGTCGCTTAGCTGACGTTTCGGATGAAGTCCTACGTGGGTTGAAGGTGCTTGATGAGCGTGCTGAAGGCCGTGACCCCTGGCTAATTTATCTACTTATTCAAAAACTAGACCAGGAAACGAGAGAAGCTTGGGCGCACGAGACAGCGGGAGTCAGCTTCCCTACAATGGAGCAGTTGTTTATCTTTTTAAACAAAAGAAGTGATGCCTTGGAGAGCTTAAGTTCAATGCAGAAGACCAAAACGTATCCTCAAAGAAGAACAAGTGCTTTAGTTTCGCATATAAACCAATTAGTATGCCCGTTATGTGAAGGAGAGCATTATTTAAGCAAATGTGATCAATATTTACAGCGAACATTTGCAGAAAGGAAACAACTAGTAGTTGAGAAAAAACTTTGTTTCAATTGTTTATCTTCATCTCACCAGTCAGTGGTGTGTAGATCCAAATATAAATGTGGTAAATGTCGCAGGAAGCATCATTTGACTCTGCACTCAGAAGAAGATGTTAATAATCCACGGATCAATGCAACTCTCAACGCAAATGCATTGAATAATACTTTGGAACCATCTAGCTCAACCGATGTTCAAGCAAATGCAGCAGCCATACCAAATTTTCAATCTTTGCTACCAACAGCTATGGTTCTAGTAGCTGACAAATCTGGAAATCCTCAGAGATGCAGGTTACTGCTAGATTCCGGATCACAAGCCTCTTTCATCACAGAAGCTTGTGCGCAGCGTTTGAATTCGAGATCTCAAGCAAATGTTGCAGTTACAGGTTTAACAGCTGGAAAAGTAACCACCAGAGGAATTACATCAATAAATATTAAGTCGTTGTATTCGTCAGAGGAATCGATTCAAGTTGATGTTTTGATCATAAATCAGCTGCCAACGAGATTACCAAGTTTCAATTTCCAGCTCCAAGACTGTTGTTTTTTGGACGATTTAAAACTAGCTGATCCATCTTATAACCAAGTATCTGCCGTTGATATCGTGATAGGAGCTGACAGATTTTTTAGCATTATCAAAGATGGGCAGTTAACTAACTCAAATAATTCAATAGTCGCACAACGTACCATTTTTGGTTGGATTGCGGCTGGAGTTACCGGTGAAGAAAACGTCGTAAGAACAGACAGCAGCCAAGAAAGTTATTGTACTTTAAATTTCCATTTAGATGTAGACATTGATAGAACATTAAAACAATTTTTTGAGCAAGAAGAAATTCCCAATGTTCAGATTATGAGTCAAGATGATGTCGAGTGTGAAGAATATTATAAAAAGACGCACAAACGAGATGAAAGGGGTCGTTACATCGTCTCTATTCCCTTTAAAAATAATACCGCTCAGCTTGGCAACTCTATCAACGTTGCCAAAAGAAGATTTTTAGCGTTAGAAAGGAAATTTCAATCTAATCCATCACTAAAACATGAATACGCTAGATTTATAAGTGAATATCTAAGTAGGGGATACCTAGAAGCTGTTTCTGAAGCTGATAAAATGATTGAGCAGTCTAAGTGTTTTTATTTGCCTCATCATTGTGTGATAAAACAAGCGAGCGAAACGACAAAACTAAGAGTAGTTTTTGATGGATCAGCGAAATCTTCTTCTGGGATATCACTAAATGAAACGATGTTAGTCGGTCCGACTATTCAGCCCACTTTATGGTCAATCTTATTAAGATTCAGAAAGCACAAAATTGCATTAGCAGCCGACATTGAGAAAATGTGCAATCAAATTTTGGTTTGTGAAAGTGATAGTCAATTTCAACGTATTTTATGGCGAAGCGAAATAGCTGATGAGCTTAAACATTATAAACTAAATACAGTTACCTTTGGTTTATCTAGTTCGGCATTTTTAGCTATTAGAAGTATTCATCAGCTAGCATATGATAATCAAGATAGTCATCCAAATATTATTGATCATCTTATAAATGATTTTTACGTTGATGATTTTATCTCTGGTGCTGATAACATTGAAGAAGCGACGAAACTAAAAAGAGAAATGAATGATTTGTTAATAAGCGGTGGTTTTAATCTAAGAAAATGGAAATCAAATGTGCCTGAACTCACAGTGAATGGAGAGACACAACAAACCACTTTGTTCAATAATTCAGAAGAATCAAAAATATTAGGTCTACAGTGGAACGCAGCAGAAGATACTTTTACCTTTAAACTCGATTTGAAGGAGAGTAATGAGCCCACCAAACGTCAAGTTATTTCCGAGTATTCAAGGGTCTTTGATCCGCTGGGTTGGTTATCTCCTTCGATCATTTTAATGAAAATAGTATTTCAAAGGCTTTGGCTACACAAATTGGGATGGGATGATCATCTGCCAGCGGAAATATCAGAAATATACAACAAAATCCGTGTTGAGTTGAAAGATTTAGAAAAAATAAAGCTCAAAAGATACATTCCACAAGACGGTAAAATGGAATTACATGGTTTCTCCGATGCCAGCGAAAGTGCGTATAGTGCGGTGGTATATTGTAGAGCGGTAGACAATAATGGTGTTGTCTCAGTTAACTTAATGGCAGCTAAAACAAAGGTGGCTCCAATCAAGCAGGTGTCCTTACCACGACTTGAACTATGTGGTGCTCATTTACTCACAAAACTTATGCGTCTTGTGCAAGAAACAGTGAAGATGCCAGTGGAATGTTTTGCCTGGACGGACTCTACAATTGTACTATCGTGGTTGTCGAGTCATCCAGTCAGGTGGAAAACCTACGTTGCTAATCGTACGGCTGAAATCATCAATCAGATACCGAGAAAATTCTGGAATCATGTACGATCTGAACACAATCCTGCAGATTGCGCATCTCGTGGGATTTTGCCGTCTCAATTAATCAAACTAGATCTCTGGTGGCATGGCCCAGCATGGTTAAAAAATTACCAATTGACTTCTGCAAAAGAGGATGATTTTGCTGTGAATCCAGAATATTTGAAAGAAGAAAGAAAAATAACCAAGCTTTTAGTTTCCAACACCCATTGCAAGGAAGATCAAATCAGCACATTAATTCAAAAGATATCTTCCTATAATAAACTGAAAAGAATTTTTGCTTACGTTTTAAGATTTATAAATAATATGAGAAATGACAAGTTGAATAGAAGCTCGGGTTCTCTTACGGTGATTGAACTTCGGAAGGCCAACCTCATAATCATCAAATATGTACAGAGAGAAGCGTTTGCCGATGAGGTTGATTGCCTTCAAAGAGATGTGAATATTAGAAAAAACAGCAGTATTGTAGCATTGGCACCATTTATAGATGCAGAGGGGATGTTAAGAGTCGGTGGCAGATTGAAACATCTGGACTGCCAATATGATTATAAACATCCAATGGTTTTACCAAAGGGTCATGCATTAAGTCGAATGATTGCAATACATGTGCACAAGAAAAATCTTCATCCTGGTTTGACTCTAACATTTCATCTGATAAGGCAGCAATTCTGGATAGTAGGAGGCAGAAGCAGTGTCAGAAATATAGTGAACAAATGTGTGGTCTGCTTCAGAAAGAACGCCAAAACATCTAAGCAACTAATGGGAGATCTGCCATTAGCAAGATTGAAAGCTACAAGACCATTCTCATCTTGTGGTGTAGATTATGCGGGTCCAATTGAGATTGCTACAAAAAAGGGAAGAGGTGCCAAGTTTATCAAGGGGTATATTGCACTCTTTGTTTGTATGGTGACCAGAGCTGTACACATTGAAGCCGTTACTGATCTATCTACAGATGCGTTTATAGCATCCTTAAAACGATTTATCTCAAGGCGAGGTGCTCCCGCACATATCTACAGTGACAATGGATCTAACTTCATTGGAGCACGTCGAAAACTAGGCGAAATTTTTGAAAAAATTAGCAATATTAATCACAATTCTCTAATTGCAGAGTTCTTAGCACAGGATCAGATACAGTGGCACTTTATTCCACCTGTATCTCCACATTTTGGGGGTTTGTGGGAAGCAGCTGTGAAGTCAGTGAAGTCACATTTACTCAAATATTCCTCAAATACTCACCTAACGTTCGAGCCATTTTAAATTCAAGGCCACTCTACACGACAGCTGATGATGATGCTTCTATTGATGTTTTAACACCAGCACATTTCTTGATTGGCTCAGGAAAATTTTATATTCCAGAAGAAAACATTAGTGAAAATACACCGACCAGCAGGCTTTCTAGGTGGCAAAATGTTCAACAGCGTGTTCAATCCTTCTGGAAAAAATTCAGTGTGGAGTATTTCCATAATCTACAACAAAGAAACAAATGGCGTGAATTACAACCTAATTTTAAAAATGGAGACGTGGTGTTAATTAAAGAAGACAACTTACCATCATACAAATGGATGCTTGGGAAGATCATAGAGTTGCATCCAGATGATCAAGGCAATGTTAGAGTTGTCACTGTAAAGACGTCCAAAAATATATTAAAACGCCCAATCGTTAAAATCTGCAAACTACCACAACAGGATGATGGTTAACGACTAAGTCGTTAACGAGGCGGAGTATGACGACAATACCTAAACAACTAATTAAAAAACAATAATTTAATATAGAAAAATATTAGTTCATCTATCAGAATATAGATTTAGTGAATCTAATTAAAATCAACAAATCATAGAATAGTCAATTAGCTTAGGTCAAAACCTTTCGATCATATTAAATTAGTAAAGTTCACCTTTTTTACAATAGATGTAAGGAAATTTAATTTATATTTGGAAATATTAAGAAAGGCTTCGATTAATTATTAAAAGTTTTTGATTAAAAAATTTGCATAGTCATCTTCACTTTATATTTGAACTTTCCTGTGAACGGTGAAAAATATTAATTAGCTGTGATTTTGTTAAAATAAAACAATATTTGAATATTATTTTATTGTTTTTATTTAATAACGATTTTTGGAAATTACACCCGGACATTCTCATCTCATCTGAATATAATAATTGAACCTCTGCTGTGAAATAGGAAACGCATCATTTTTGGAATAATTTGGTAATTTGTTTGTACAAGCATAAAAGGCGGTAAAACTCAACAAATACAAAAATAGTACAACTGGACTCGTCAAGATAAATTGTGGATACGCAATCAACGAGTGCAGCTGATATTATTCATACGTCTTGATGTTTCGTGTTAGTTTTGTAATAAATTTCTGAACAGAGATAAAATATACTTGTTTTTTAACAAAGAGTTATGTTTGATATGCATCGCTGCCCAAAACTAAAAACATGTCCTCATAAAAGTTTTTTGCCGAAAACTATATCAAAATCCTTAACCCAGACCGAAGTCTTGATATCTCAGAGCTGTGAGATTTCAGCCCCTCCATATTCTTAATTTAGATTATGCAATATTTTCTTAAATATTTTGCTTGGGGCGAATAAAAAATAGTATATGATGCACGGACGTAAGTCATTTTGGACTTAATGTGAGTCGAAAAAAGTAAAGATAAGTGTATGTGAAGTATTTCCAGATTCTGCAAGTTGTTTATAAAATCATCTAGCGCCACAACAACTGTTTTTATAATTCGCTATAACTGTATTTCCGTCTTAGGTTTATATATTTGTTTGTGCTATTGATGCTCCATATAAGAGCGTAGTCTGTCCTAAGTGTCTCTCACCTTTAATAGTTTTAGCAATTCAATAAAGTTTCTTAAACTTAATTTAATCAATTTTTGTTTATATGGGTCATACGTCTAAAAGCTTATATAATATATACCATGCCATTAAAATTTGTTTTATGTTTTTCCACGTCGGGTAGCCCTGATAAAAAATCATAAACTTTGAATGAAGCTAAAATTTTCTAATGTTTTCAAATCATTGATCAATGGATTGTATAGAATGCAAGAGTCCTCAAAATTGTCTACCATGTATTTTTGATTCAGATTATTAGAACTAAGCCCCATGGAATAGCTTTTGTTTGCAACTATGCAAGTAGCTTCCAAATAACTATGGAAATAATTTGAATTGAACAATCCAAATTATTCTATAATTATCAACAGTAAAAATCAGACGACGAAATACACTAAAATTGAAAATTGAATATAGAAACAGAAATTTCTCTCTATTTTAAGTAGTTAAATAATGATGAAATTTCAACTTCACAATACCATCGCGTTTGTTGGGTAGTGAATCTTGTCTGCCTAAGGGTTCAAATCAAGACACCGATGAGGAAGATTCGAATACGGTCCAAAACACGACTAAGAAAAATGGAGAATTTTTTCTAAAAAAATCCAAAATATACTTTCGAATTGAAAACAATTTAAATTATTTCCTTAGTTACTTACTTGAGTTTAAATTGCTCACAAAGATCCTTAATATAATTCTAATTCTATTAAAAGTTAAAGTCTAGTGAATTATAAACCTAACCAACACCACCGGTAGATAACTTTTTTTATTATTTAGACACATTATAACCCAAAACATAGAAAAATCCCACTAAAGTTGAAGAAAGTTTTTGAAAATACAGAAATTTAATTGCCAAATAAGACACCTATCTAATTCATCTTGCTAATTTTGTCGCATAAAATTGGAAACTATCTTTAGTTGTAATGACAAAAAGATTAAACATATAATTGGTTAAAAAAAAAGTTTTATTTAATTTAAATTTTAAATTGTTATTTGTATTATCATCTGTTGTTCTTGGTGTTCTGAGTTCTCTCATATTAAAGCAATTTTTCAAAAGGGAAAAGCCAGGAATTCGATGATAAAAGCATTTATTTTATAACCTCTCGTAAAAGTACACACACATAAGATGCGGATAACATGACCTTATACGATATGGCATTTAATGTGCTCAAGTTATAAAAATTTTTTGTCAATTTCATTTTATACAAAAAAAACATTTCAATAAAATCTAATTCGTTTTTGATTATCCACATCATCCTATCAATCCATAAAAACAAACAACCCAAGGAAAACTAAAAGAAATTGAAAGGAAAACCCCAAAAATCTCATTCCAATTTTACATAGTAATATAATAACATATCGTCCATTTCTTTTCTCCCTTTATTTGATAATAAAAATTCAAAAATTTCAAAAACTTAAAAAACGAAATTCTAAAACCATCTTTCAACCACATCAGTCAATTTCAACACTCAATATGGAAATCGATTTCCTTTCTTTATTTTCCTTTTTTTTTTGTTTATATTCGAATATTGTTCGGATAATAAAAGGGACGGTAAATTCTAAAATCTTAATATTATGTATCCAATTCACCACTAAACAAATACACACACAAACAAACAAAACTATTCACATCTCACCCATTTCACCTACAAACAACCCATTCCCATTTTATGTATTCTACACAACAGAAGAATATTGACAGCAAAAAATCGTCACACATAAAAATTAAAAAAAAGAAAAGAAAAACTTCATCGTCTGTCTTTTATATACACCATCTAACTTGTAAGTCGTATCGTTACCCATAAGAAACTGAAAATCTACTTAACTGTAAAAAGAAAAAGAAAATTTATAAATTTTTGTTTAAAGTTGTCATTACCATAATCTACAATCCATCACAGGCTGTCAAAAAATATAAGATTAATAGAATAATTGGCGGGCAAGAGAGCTATTCTAAATGTATTTACGTATATTTATGAATTTGGATAAAACAAAAAAACAGAAGAATTTGGAAAAACTTTAATATATTTTCCGTTTTTTTAGATAAGTTTTAAATTATCTTTTTTTTCTGATAGCATAGGAGAACTGTTATTAAATTATGATTTGTATTTATACATATTTCTAAGATCGTTTTTGTTGTTGGTGTGGTTTTAATGGTTGGTAGAATTTGGAGGGGTTTCTCTTAAGTTGAGATTTAAGTAGTTTTTAATGTTATTAAAATTTGATAGATTTGTTCGAATTTCTTTAGTTCTGATTTTGGAGTGGTTTGATGGTTTTGAGATGACATAAATATCGATGGACAATTTGAATTAGTTTTTCAACGACGTTGTCACTTGTCACGGACCGTAGTTGACTACTGGCATACAGGTTGTGTTCTTACGTCTGTTCTTCCATGGGGTTTTATTCGTTAGTTTGACCAAACTATCAAAATGTGAATCTGCAGTTCAAAGCAGGGCTGGAAACCGGTTTTTGAAAACCAAAACCAAAACCGCAAAACCAGAAAACCACACCAAATCAGAAAAACCAAAACCGAAACCATAACCACATTCTAAATATGACCAAAACCGGAACCAAAACCAAAACCACGTTTTTAAAATTATCAAAACCAAAACCATAACCGAAACCAATTTTTAAAAATCATCAAACCAAAACCGAACCAAAAACCAAATTTTAAAATAAACGAAACCAAAATCAAATCTAAAAATTTAGTCAAGTTCAATAATATTGTTAAAAAATTAAGACAATAAAATGCAACAACAAATACTGCCGTGCTAAACACAGAGGTGGTAGCTTACTTTTTTGTCAAAAATCAGTTACGAATCTAACATGATATAAAAACAGTCAATGGATATTTTATTTTAAATTCTTTTATTTGAATAGCAATGAATAAAATAGTAAACAAACCAGTGGCGTAGCGACATACGGGTTTGTTCGGGTTCAAACCCCCCCATTGAAATTTTAAAGTTTCTGTAATTTAGAAGAATTGCTCTAATATTCTAATATTAATTTTTTTTCCCTGGTATCTTACGAATGAATTGAACAGTTGCTTTCTTCTCGTTCCTCAGAACCTTATCTTTATTATGTGCATTTTTAAATCAAAATATATATGTATACATACATTAGATTTGATTGTGATCCTGCATTTAATTAATTAAATTGAAGAATATGCATCAATGTGGATCTTTGAATTACGTTTTTAGTAATATTGTTAACGATCCATCATCAATGAAACTGATTATACATAATTCAACATTTATATTATATAGCGCGAATGATGACAAGATTTTTTAATAAATAAAAGCTTTATTTTAAAAATATATAATACGTTTTATTTATAACAAGAAATATTCGAATTTCCCTTTTCCCAGTGGCGTAGCGACATACGGGTTTAATCGGGTTTAAAAATTGAAATTTTGAAGTTTCTGTAATCTAGAAGAATTGCTCTAATATTCTAATATTATGATTTTTTTCCCTGGTATCTTACGAATGAATTGAACAGTTGCTTTCTTTTTGTTCCATAGAACCCCACCCCCCACTTTGTTGTCATAGTGATAGCACACATACTCACTAGCACATATACTCAAAAATTTGACTGCCAGCTGGATGCTACGATGCGTATCAGTGGTGCTATCAGATCCACCCGTTTTCCTTGGCCCCTGTGTTAAGCAATATCGCTCCACCTGCACTCAGACGCTCACATGCTCTCATGCGTTAACATAAAAAGGTAACTAACAACATCACGTTACCCTTGCACGAATATTACGGTGACCACACTCGTTGTCGATTGAAGTCAAGAAAACCTCCACATAAAACTGCCAGCAACCTGCTGGCAACTAATTTTAATATCTTGGAAAAGGTAACCAACAACATCACGTTACCCTTGCACGAATATTACGGTGACCACACTCGTTGTCGATTGAAGTCAAGAAAGCCTCTACATAAAACTGCCAGCAACCTGCTGGCAACTAATTTTAATATCTTGTATGTCTGGGACACCTCCTGGCATTATTACAACACAACTGGCCTTTCTATTACTAACCCGACTTCTACCCAACCTGGTTTCGATCTGCCACGTCATACCTGGACTACACCAAACCGAATAAGAGCAAATCATGGACGTTGTGCTGATTCTTTCTACAAGTGGGGCATTCCAGAGTCCCCTGAGTGTAACTGCCTCGCTTCACAACAAACCATGAAACACATTGCAACTATGTGTCCAATTCGACGGTACAATGGTGACATCTCAGACATTCATTTGGCAACTCCCGATGTAGAGGCATGTATAAACTCGCTCGATGTAAACATCTAATGTTCAAATGTACTGCCCAATGTTCAAATATTTTACTTTTTTACTAAAAGACGCGCAATCAAATCGATTGTAAGTTCATTTAATGTGTATCCATGTTTTGTTTTAGGTAGATTTCATAGAAGAGTCTACCTATTTTAAGTTTAATTTTTAAAGTGTCACAAAAAAAACCATACGCAAAATAAAAAAAAATAGTGATACAATAATTTGGAAAAAATAACAAATATTATGTCAAAGGTAACTTGTTCCACATATTTTTATATCAAAATTTATGCAAATTTATAATTTTAATTTAGAATAAACATTTTTTTTTTAATATTTTGCTAGCGGCGAATAAAAAATAGTATATGATGCACGGACGTAAGCTATTTCGGCTAGCGCCTCGATTTGCAAACTCCACATACGTCCAAAATCTTTAGCTTTACGTCCTAGCATCATAATGTACTATTCTGGACCCCAATTATGGAATGCGATATACGTTGAAAGCACGGTGCTTTTAAAAAATATTGTTTATAAACACAAAAGTTTTCTTAATTGTATTAGTAATTAAAATAAAGAGTAATGAAATGACAGTAGACCAATATTTTGTGGAAATTTTTATGTGGGTATTAATTTTCACTGTGATATGTCAAATAAACATTACCTTTTGAGGTAATGTTTTCATGAGTCGAAAGTGCATAAGAAGGTACAATTCTTGAAGGATTTGTTAATTTATTGTAGGTTTATAACTTTTAGGTTAAATGTAACCAAAATTAATTTTAATTTATTTGTCGCATGTAAATTGGTTCTTTTTGTAAATTGTTACGAGTTTAAATGATATCGTAGAAGACGCATAGTAATGGGATGGGTAGTGAGAAGGGTTACTGCGTCAAAGGAGATTAAATTTTGGTCTTGGTTAATGAAATAATTTGAGACTTATTTAGTTTTGATGGCAAATGAGTTTTTAAAGTTAAAGATGTTTGAAGAAATGTGTTTGAGAATCTTGGATAGAAATGTGAACAGTGGATTGTTTTAGTTTGTAGTTAGTATGTCACGTTTTAAAATTTTATAGCTGCTAAAATCACTGAGTAAGAGGTTTAAGTTATTAGTATATATTATATTATCAGTCTTTGACATGGTTACTGTTGTTTTGGTTGCCGGCACATACATTGATCACATTGATTGATAATGTTAGCTGCGGTGAATTGGTGATTAAGGTGGAAGAGTTAATAGTGCTTGATAAGGTTTGCTATTCTAAAATAAATGGTGTCTCTTGTTTTTAGTTGAGTTTGCCGATATGGATTGCTTGTTCTGTGTTGGCTATTAGATTGAAACCAAAAAGATTTTTAGGTGAGTAAAAAATAGAGAATTAAGTTTTGTTTTGAAAAATGAAGTTGTTTGTTTGAATTTGGTGGATTATAGCAAAAAGAAAGAGGGCGTACTTGACTGTTTTGTTCAAACGTACAATAACGAATAATTCGCTCGATATTTCAGCCCTTAATTTTATTGCTAAGTACATATGTTACTTTTGCAATAAATTTAAAGTTTTCCGTAATACATGAAATACATGGGGAGCTCATATTTAAGTTTGATAGCATTTCATGTTGTGGCAATATTCATAGATGAAATTTATAGATGTGTTCAAGAGCTTAACATTAATCACTTTTTTATTACATCGATTTGCCACATATTTTTGATTTGCTTGAAATAGAGCAACATTGTTTAATAAAGAATTTGGATGTGTGGCATTATAATTAAATGTAACTATATGCTTTCACAAATTAACACAACTAACAATTCAAATAATAATTAACAAAAACAAATCATTATTCACTTTTATTGTAAACAAGATTATAATCGAATAAAATTTTTGCATAATGGTTGAACAAAAACTATTTGAACTTATTAAAACAGTAACAAGAATCCTATTTGTAAAACAATAACAAACAATTTTCTTGAACCGTCAAACAAATTTTTGTTTCAAAATAATTTAAACAAACGTAGTAGATTTACAAAAAAGTAATTGATTTTAGACCAATATCATTACTAATACACTTACGCCAAAAATTGTGCTATTATCGCTTTCGCATTCCATAATCGGGGTCGCGTCTTTTATTTATGCCCACTGGTCTATTATTTTGTCTACTATTCTTTCTTTATGAGTACATCTGTAGCCCTATTCCTGTAGATCGTGAAATAGGAATTGAGAAATAAATTCCAGTAATTTTTTCATAACTAGTATTCCGTGCCGCGGGAAATAACAATTTCGTATTAGAAAATTTCCTTTATTTCATTTATTGCACTTTTTTCTCAATTCCCAATTCCCAGGGAAATGCAGGAATAGACGTACTGGTATTCTTTTTATTTTAAATTACTTATTTGAACGAATCAGCTACTTTTTTTTCGTTACTCCAAACATTTATTGCTCAGTGTTAATTTAAATTTGAAGAGAGAAGTTGTGTTCTTGCGTCTTTAAATTTTACAAATAGATTTAGATTTTACATAGTTTACAAGGCAAGAAATCTTTTTCTTTACAATTAATTATTTAATGTAAAATAATTTAAGATAGTTAAAAATAATCATTAATCTATTTTTTAAAAAATCATTAATTAAAAAAATTAAAATTAAGGAAACATTAAAATGAAGTATATATTATTGTAATGAATTATTAATAAAACTAATTAATTGGTTTATTGGGTTAAACTATTAAGTCTTATAAAATAATCCTTGACTCCCCCCCCAATGGAAAATTCTGGCTACGCCACTGAAACAAACCACGGTAGCAAGTTCGACTTGTCATATCTTGAAATGCTCTAGGCGCTACGCAGAAATAAAACACTTTCCCCTGGTCATGTAATGTATCTTAAATTAGCTCAACATCTTTTACTGAGCATTGGCATTGGCATTGTTAACAAATGTTGTAATTTTTAATCAATTCTCTGACGAATACTCAAAGAAACATTTTTTAGTTATAAACCAAAACCGAAACCAAAACCAAATTTTGATGTTTAAAAAAACCAAAACCGAAACCAAAACCAAAACATGCTGCATATTAAAACCAAAACCGTAACCAAAACCAAGATTTATTGTCTAAAAAAACCAATACCGAAACCAAAACCATAATTGGCCATTGATAAAAACCAAAAACCAAACCATTACAAATAATTTATGGTTTCCAGCCCTGGTTCAAAGTACTTGGAAATGGTTCAAGGTGCAATGTATTTACTTTCATGATTCATCTGAGATATCAAAACTTCGGTTTGAGTTAAGAATTTTTATAACGTTTTCGTCCAAAAGCCTTTTATAAAGACACAGGGGCGCACAAGGAAAAAAATTAAGGTGGGGTCCAAAGAATTTTTTTTTTAATAAGAAGTGTTGTGTTATAGGAATTGCAATATGTGTCACAACAACACATAGATACCTTTTAAGACCCAAGTTCCACAACAACATGCGTTCTGAGGTGTTGACGCACGCTTTTTTTAAACTTTTGTGGATTGAACGTCCCCGAGACCATTGATTTGTGCAAAGCATTACATTTATGCAATGTAGGGACTAAGAAATCCCACTAAATTCTATCACTATAACAGTGAGTAATCACAACAGTTTGACTGTTTGAGTAAAACGAAAAAAAGAATATGTTTGAGTAATAATGGATCTGATTTCGTTCGAGCACTTCTGGTGACGATATTTATAAAAAACAACGAGATCAGCAACAGTACGACGGTGTTGTAGGGAATCAAGATTTGATGTTAAATTTCGGTCACCCACAATTCACATAGCACGATCTTGTACACAGTCAGAAAGAGCCAGGATGGAAACAGGTGCAGCGTTCCAAACTTGACAACAATACTCCATACAAGGACGAGTATTGGACTTATAAATGTGGAGTAATTGATGCGGAGTGAAATATTTTTTTCATCTATTGGGAGGCCGAATTTTTAAAATTTTTTGTTTGCAATTGCCATTATATGATCGCTCCAGAGTAGGTCATTGGAAATTGTGACTCCAAATAAATGAACACTTTCACATTAGTCTACTCTATTTGATCTCACACTTACTAATTGAAATATCATTGGCAAACTCTTTGATCTGGAAAGAATCAATAGCTGACTAAATTTTTGTTACACCAATCCACTTTTTTTAGGTCCTCGTTTACATTTATGGCAGCGTCTCTCAGGGCAGGTTTTTAGAATTATAGGAGGAATGTTGTCCGGAGGCTTTGTTGGTATTTAACCCTCTTAAGATTTTTTAGACAATTTTGGTTACACAAATCAAATCCACAAATCAGAAATAAAAGATTTGGAGCCAGACTTTAAAGGTTTAATGGTACTGTAAAAACTTCGCTTCTAAGGGCCAATCTGGCTGCCTTGGAAAACAAATATTTTTGTTGGGGTTTCATTATTGGTCAAACAAAAATTTTACTATATTATTATTATTGTTATATTATTATTCTATATGTACTCAGATAATAAACCAATCTACCCAGGAGTTGTGGAAGGTAGGTTTATTATCTGAGTGAAATAGCGATAAACATTCCTGGCGAAAGTAATGAATTGTTTTGACAAATTTCCTTTAGTTGGTACAATCAAAAGTATTAGAACCTTTAGATGTGTCAGATCATAATTTGATTTCCACACATTTAAATTTACAAGTTCTTAAACCGTTTAATATTAATCCTAGTCTTGTTTGGGATTATAAAGCTGCAGGTTGGCAGGGACTTAGAGATATCTTTAATTCATACATTCTGGTTCTAATTTTTATGAAATAATACACCTAGGTCCGGACCCGAAACCCCCCTCCCCCCTTGTGTGCGCCCTTGTAAAGACATTATTTTCAGTTTTGGGCAGCGAGGCATATTAAACAAAATATTCTTTGTAAGAGCACAAGAAAAACAAATTATTAAATTGAAACTTTTTCAAAAATTCTAAAAATATTGCAAAAATTATTACAAAATCACTTTTTTCAAGATTCCAAAAATATTTCAAAATCAAAAATGTCCATGTACAATTTAAACACTTACATTTCATGTCATACAAATAATTAATTTTATATTTTTCAAACAACCATTTTGTTATAACTGAAAATCATTCTTTTGACACACTTGAAAATATTTTTTTGCAAACTTAGAATGCTTAAAATGCGTCATAATTTTTGGGGCAAGGAAATTCAGTACAGATTGAAAAGAGAAATTTAGTACAAAAAGCTTCATATAAAATGCCTGTATTTATTTTCGCTTTTGGTTTGGAAATTCCAAATGAAATTCTGTACTTAATTTCCAAACCAAAAGCGAAAATTAATACAAAAAATGTGTACTGAATTTCTCATTTTTTCTGTATTAGCTTTCGTTTTTGATTTGTACGTGATTTCATTGTACCGCGAATTTCTCAGTGCCTAATTTTTCATGCTTGCAACAATTAAGATACGATATTCTGCGACCGATTGAAGCATATACCCTTTCGAAATTCAAATTCGAGTTCCTTAGTTTTTTCATATGTTTTAATATTGAGATCTTTTTTTCACCAAATTAATCAATGATTAAGCTGATTACTTGAAAATAAAAACTATTTTTGCATTATAAGCTTTTTTTGCCTCCAAATCATTATGCTACGCTGCCTTTTCTCTTAGAACGAAAGATTATCCAAGGAATAACAATGTCATCAGCTATTCCTTGAAGAAACCTTGGTCAATATCATGATGGTTCATGCTTTTTAGAGGTGTCAAAAACTACTAATTTAACTTTAAGTACCAGGAGAGCTCCCGACAAGCATTTTAACTTCTTTTAAAACATTAAACAGTCTTATCGAAACTAGCTTCCCCACCTTCATAGTTTCTTTAAAACTTCTAAGCGGTTTCGATAAAGGCCATTTGGAGAAATTTCCCCACCTTTGACGAAGCCATGATTTGTAAAAGACTTCGGAAATAACTTGGGCATGGTCTTTTGTAAGCAGTTATGCAAGCTGAATAGAGTTTATGGTTTCACAAGTTATAGATTTGGTAAAGTGCTTCTAATAGCTCGTTTTAAGCAATCTTTAGAAGTTTTAAGAAGCTATTAAAAAATGTTACAAAAATATTACGATGTTTTTTATCTACACTTTTTTAACGTAATTATTGTTATAAGGTCGCATCAAGGTTTGAACTCTGGTCCTTCGATCGTTTGTCCCGCACGCTATCCAATTGGTTAATTTAAATGTTAAGAAACAATAAATATATTTGATAGTAGTTACAATAACAATAGCTTCTATAAGACTTCCATAAGACTTCCATAGAATTTAGTTTTTTAATTTAGATGTAGAAAATATAGTATAACTCAGGGGCTTACTTTTTATGGAAAAAGGTATGTGGCCTGTAACTTCAACGATGAAAAAGCAATATGAGATTTACGTTCTTAAAAGATTTTTTTTCTTTTTAATAGACGTAAAATAATATTGATAAATCTTTTTTATATTTGTTTTATTAGTTCAAAGTTGCTGTAAATTATTTTAATGGAGTGACTAAATTATGAAACTCTGTATCACCTCAGTTCTTCCTGACGAGTTTGGCTTTCAGAAATGTAAAGAAAATTCATATACCATTTTTTCTATTCCACTTCTACTGTTGATTTTTGATTCTGATTCTCTAGTTGATTATGATTTTGATTGATTTTGTTGTCTATTTGAAGACTTTAAATCGAGAATATATTATATTGTGCAAAATATGTCTAAATAATATATTAAAACAAAAACCACCTTATGCACAATGCTTTTCTGACAAAAACGAAACGATTTCAATTTCGTATACGTTACTCTAGTTGCAATAATAGAAGCAATAGCTGCAATCAGTTGACATATTTCATTTCAGATATTGAAGCAATTTTTAGACTATGACAGCTTTGCTTCTATAAGATCTTTAAACAGTTACAACTAAAACAACTACAATTCTAATGACAGCTATATCTTCTATAACCTTTTTCGGAAGCTTTATTAGTGTTGTGTAGATAAGTTTCAGTAAAGCTTCTAATATTAAATATAGAAGTATTTAAGAAGCTTTCACTCCGGTGGTAGGAAGAACTTCTCTGTGGAAGTTGTATCGAAACTTCATAGAAGTAAAATATAACTAGCTTCTACTTTGAAGCTTTAGGGAAGCTTTATTGAAGCGAAAGCTATAACTTAAAATTGAGAAGTAAGTTTGCTAGTTGGGCTTAGTTCGGTGAAAAGAAAGACAGAATCTCTTTCGCAAAACAACTTTAATTTCATTTTTTTTATTACTTGGCAAATTTTTATTTATTTTTATTTCACAGAAGTTATTATTTATGGTTTTTGATACAACAACTTCCGCTGAAAAACTAAATGTCAAAATATGGAGAGGCTGAAATTTCAAGGCTCTGAGATATCAAGACTTTTGGGTTTGGGTTATAAGGATTTTGATATAGTTTTCGGCAAAAGACTTTTATCAAACATTAAAATTTACCAAAAAGACAAGTATTTTTTTACCTCTGTTTAGAAATTTATTACAAAACTAACACGAAACATCAATACATTGCCGAAAAATTATAACAGATCATAAATTAATAAAACTTATTGAAAATATGATACACTCAACCTACTCTAAAACCTCTCCATTTAGCGCTTCGAGAAAATATTACAAAATCAAAAATTCAAATTTCTTTTAATGTTCCTAAAATATTCTAAAAATTACAATAAAATCAAAAATTTAATCTTTTTTTCGAAATTCTAAAAATATTTCAAAAATTATTACAAAATCAAAGATTGAAACTTTTTTCAAAATTCTAAAAGTATTACAAAAATTCGTAATTCACAAATTCAAAAATTGAATAAAAATATTGCAAAAATTATAACAAAATCAAAAATACACACTTTTTTTAAAATTCCAAAAATATTCCAAAATTTCCCTGTCCAACTTTCATGTTCAATTACATTTAATGTCATACAAATAATCAATTGTATTTTTCTCCAAAAAAAAATATGAAAATCATTCTTTTGACACACATGACAATATTTTTTTGAAAAACTTTATATTACATTGCATATTTATACCTACAAATTATTCTATACTATCGACAATCAAATTAAATTGTAATGGGCTTTTAAAATATTTAGCACAGACACTCATCTTTAGCAAAATTTATTATAACTATTCCAAGTGTATGTGACGTCATTCAGATGAAAATTATTTTTCCTTAATGACCTAAACGACTTTTACCAAAGTTGTGATCTATCTAGATCGTTTCTTCACACCGGAAAATGGTAGTATGCCAATTTTCAGAAAAAATTATAGTTCCGTTTTCGAGGAAAAAATTACAAATATACAATTATTGCTCGTTTAATAAGTAAGATAAATGATGATAACTTTAAATTAACTGATGCGGCAAGAATTGAACTAAATTACAAAACTTCAAAACGTTTCAAATTTTTACTGTTTCAGATAGAAAAAAGAAACCATTCTAAACATTGATTTTTGTCTACGTTCGTGACATTTTTAAATGTTGAGATTGGCACCGTTTGAAATTGATCTAGCATAGATCCTTGACCTGCAATCTATAAGTGAAATGCGTATGCAGAATAAAAACATTTGCAAATACGGAGCTAGAAAGTATTAACAGCATTTTATATGAAGTTTATTTGGCACGCGGAAAGGGAAAGTTAAAAAAAAAATATTTTGGCACCAATTATCATTCATTTGCGACCACTAGTCTAGCAGATCAAATTCTTAGTGGTAGAAACATTTTAAATACAATAAAAAACTTTGAGATATTCAATTCTATTTTTCTGCAGAAAACCTTTTTTTTTTATTCTATGTTAGGCATGTTTAGTGTAAAGCATAATAAATTAAAGACTAATATCTGAATATTCGAAGATACTATGCTAACTAAGGAACTCACCCGACAAACATTATGTGGATGGGGCACGAGTCTATGCACATATCGTGCACTTTTTTATGTTAATACTTTTTAAGTTTTTATTAAAATATTCTAGTGTACATTTTAAATTTAGTTAAAGTTTAAAAGTATTTCAAAGCTAATATCATATCTATTTATTTTAATTTATGTATACAAAATGTACATAGAACTTTCAGGCATAAATACATAAATATTTGATGCTATAAATCAATAAAAAAAAAATCAGAATTCAAAAAAATTTAATATTTGGCTTACATATACAAAAAATAATATTAATTTTCCACAATTTTCTTAATATTATAAAAAATTAAATTTCAATATCAGTAAGCTGACATGAAAAATGATAAACAAAAAAATTAAAAAATATATTAATGTTTTTGAATCACTACAATTAATTATTCAAAGTGCCCGTTTGTTATTTGGTCATGTTTTCATTACCTTCACAAAAAACTTGTTTCGCACATAATTTTTGATGAAAATAAAATAAAATTAATCAATTTATTATTACGAAAGTCATATTATATCACGAAAAGTTAAATGAAACCAGCCATTTTAGAAAATGTTAACCTACTTTTTCGCTCTCCATTTTCTAGTTCTTTGTTTATTA
Organism: Diogma glabrata; assembly: GCA_963693315.1. Classification (NCBI taxonomy): domain Eukaryota; kingdom Metazoa; phylum Arthropoda; class Insecta; order Diptera; family Cylindrotomidae; genus Diogma; species Diogma glabrata. The sequence continues at coordinate 267,985,106 of OY856186.1, forward strand.
TTCTTATTATTAAATAAATTTCGTTTCGCTTCGTGTTTTATTATTCGTGAAACATGCGGCTAACATTTGTGTGCATATATGTGCTAAGGCGTTTTACGACATGTAAAGGCGAGGTCTGGGCCAGTTGTAAATGCCTAGACTGAACCAAGGTTCAGTTTATTATATAACGCGTTATTAACCAGTCTTGCATTGTAAACATGTGCAGGTCATATTATGTTTATCTTTATTTTCATATATGTTACTCTTTCCACAACCTCTTTCCACACATTTAAAGGAGGCCTGGAAAAAATGGTTTGGTAGACCTGGCCCTTAAGTCTTATTTGCCAGACTTGGCCCAAGGACATCAGTTCAACCTTGGTCCAAGCTTAAGCCGTTTGAAAATATTAAGCCTGGCCCAACCCTCAAAAGCTATGGTGCGGGTTTGGCCCAGGTTTGGCCTCTTAGCTTTTTCTTATCCGGGATAGTTTACACTTCTTGCCGTAGGCTCTTCGCGTAATTCCTCGAATAACATATTTGTTTAGCAGTTTTTTATATACGCACATTAATATAAATTTAAAAAAAATAAAAGATTTAATTAAGCAATTATTAAATTTGCTATTTTAATAAAAATGTTTTATTTTCTAACAACTTATTTAAAAATATAAAAATCAGACCGGTTTCAAATATAAATATCTATCGTCAGTGAAAAATTTTATGTTTAATTTTAAAAAGATTTAATTTTATTTTTATGATCACTCCATATATTTCGTTCGTCTTTTCAGGACATCCTCAGGAGTAACCTGAAGATCGCTCCTGAGGATGTCCTGGAAAGTCGAAATATATTGAGAAATCATAAAAATAAAATTAAATCTTTTATTTTTCTAAAATTTATATTAATGTGCGTATAAATAAATATGTTAAAACACTCATTCTTAACATTTCTATAGAAATTGGCCAAATGGACTGTTATTGAGATGATCTCTATTGCGGTTGAGGTTGTTAACAGCGCCTTCGGTAATTAGCCGTTTGTTTTTTCCAGGGTGTGACTTTATACACAGAAAACATATTTCATTCTTTTCTCTAGATGAAGTGCAAACTTTGTCGGTTTGGGCCTCATACTGGTCATCTAAAATGTTTGATGGAAGTTCTGTGCATACTCAGAGGTGAGATTCAAAACTGGAATTCCTGTAATGAATGTCCGGTTATGTACCTAAAATGGGATACCAAGAAGGATCTAACCTAAACTGAACCGTTTTGGATGTAATCAACTGATTTCAAACATGTTACTTTATGTGAAGCTGAAAGCAGTGGTTAACGGATTGTTTAACTAGGTGCTAACCTAGCCTAACCTATTTATCTAAAAACTACGATTCAAATCACTCTATAATAGACAGACATTTCAACTCCACCCTAAATCTACTAATAAAAAAATTAATATAATAAAAACGAGAATGAGAAAATCTGATGATTACATTTTGACGTATTTCTTATCAATTCAAAGAAATATACACAATTTTTTTTCTGCTTCCTTTTAAAAAGCTCAACAAGATCCAGGTTTTTTCTTTTTTTCTTGCTGTTTTTTTGTGATGCGAAATATCTGGGTATAATTTTTTTTATTGTATGTTATAATTTCATTTTTTTTCTTAATAGTTTTTGTTGTTGTTTAGGTCATTTTAATATTATTCACCTTGTATTTATTATTATTTTCTGTTTTTTTTATGTATAAGTTTGTTATTTTCTTTTTTTATTTATGATTCAACTTCAACAATTTGGTAGCCATTTTGTTTGTATAAAATTATTATTTTAATATTTTCAACTTATATTTGTTGTTATATTAATTTTCTTTTATTGAAACTGTTTGTATAATTTTTTCGATTTGAATTCCAACGAGATTGATTTATTTGATAAAAAGAATAATATTGACGCCTTAAGGAAAAATTAATATTATTTTTATGTTTTTTTCGTAATCATGGCAGTACATCTGTAGAAATTATTTACATGGTTGACATTTTTTACAAAAAGGAAAGGATTAGGCGTGTCTTTTGTGGAAATTGAATTTAAGGGTTAATAAAAATGGAATTATGAAATTGCGTGTCAAGTTTTTTGGTTCAATGTAAGAAATTCATTCTAAATATACATTTTAAAAATTACTATTCCTGTATTACAACGATTGGGTTCCATTTTAATTGAAAAAGCATAGAAATCCGATCGATGTTTTCTAAGTTTTAATAGCGTGCAGGAATAAAATGACCAATAGTGAATATACAACTGCAACATAAAACTTGTTATCCTTTTTGATTTTAGTGGGATGTTGGCAGCTTTTGGGAGTTTTATGTTTAAAATAATAAGTACATACATTACAGAGCTATTAAATTTCACAATTTCGAGTTTGTGATCAAATATTTGTCAAAGGATTTGTTTAAACGAGAAAAGGAAAGAAAACTTATTTGCAATGCCGTTGAGATGATCAAAAGAAGGTTCTATAGTAACAAATTAACAGTTGGTAAATTCAATATTCGTAAATATATAATGAAAGTATATAATGATTAATAAAAGTTGATAGTATATAGATATTTATTTTAACAAGAACAGAAACTACCACATTTTCCGCTAACAAATAAACCATATTTTATATAGCAAATTTTAAAACTCATAATGTAAGGCGCTTGCCAATCGAGTGAATTGCTGAATGATTCACTTAAACTGAATTGGTCTACGTCTAATATTCAGTAAATCATCAAAAATAGAGCCAAAACAAAAAAAACAGCAATTTTTTGACATTTAAAAAATACATAACCAAAATCGAAAATTTTGACACAAACAAATATGTTCCGATTTATTTTTTTATTATTTTTAACGTTTGACCACAAACCGTAAATAAAAAAGTCGGACAAGTGCGAATAAAATTCGCTCGCCAAGGGTTCCGTGAATGTAAAAGAACACAATATCAAAAATAAATGACATAAAGTTATGTTGTAAAGTCTTTATATCGCCAGACTATGGACGCATAACAGAATAAATGTTTAATCGTAAACGTCAACAGTAAATGTCAATCACATCTACATTGATCAAAAATGTTACTTGAGGTTAAATCTTATCCATAGCTGTTTATGTTAGCTAAAGAAATATTTAACCAGTATTTCAATGGTCTAAATTGGGAATATTTGTTCTATAAATCAGCGTCGAAATATAGGGTGGTATACATACACTTAAAATAGCACTTTTTTCATCAATAACTAAAAAACTGTGCATCGCAGAATTCTAAAAAATGTTGCAATGTTTCTTAAATTAAGTGTTCTTCCAAATGACATCCCACTCGTTTGGTTACAAAAAAGTTTTTTTTTACCCTCCCCACACCCATCCCCTAAACACACAGAAATATAATTATTTGAGAGTTCGCTGTAGTTTTCGTTCAAAATATAGCAAACTTCCTGTCTCTATGAATTTTTTTAATTTTTTCTGTCTATCAGTGTCGAAACGTAGGGGGAGGAACGGTCTGGAATTTACACATTTTTTAGAATAACTCAAAAACTGTGTACCGCAAAATTCTAAAAACAATTGCAATGTTTTGGAAATTTTGTGCTCTTTCAAATGATATCCCACTCGCTTGGGCCAAAAAAAGTTTTTTTTTACCCTCCCCACACCCTTCCCCTAAACACACAGAAATATAATTATTTGAGAGTTCGCTATAATTTTCGTTCAAAATATAGCAAATTTCCTGTCTCTATGAATTTTTTCAATTTTTTCTGTCAATCAGTGTCGAAACGTAGGGGGGGGAACGGTCTGGAATGTGCACATTTTTTAGAATAACTCAAAAACGGTGTACCAGAAAATTCTAAAAATAATTGCAATGTTTTGGAAATTTGGTGCTCTTTCAAATGATACCCCACTCGCTTGGGTCAAAAAAAGTTTTTTTTTACCCTCTTTACACCCTTCCCCTAAACACACAGAAATATAATTATTTGAGAGTTCGCTATAATTTTCGTTCAAAATATAGCAAATTTCCTGTCTCTATGAATTTTTTCAATTTTTTCTGTCAATCACTGTCGAAACGTAGGGGGGGGGAACGGTCTGGAATGTGCACATTTTTTAGAATAACTCAAAAACGGTGTACCAGAAAATTCTAAAAACAATTGCAATATTTTGGAAATTTGGTGCTCTTTCAAATGATACCCCACTCGCTTGGGTCAAAAAAAGTTTTTTTTTACCCTCCTTACACCCTTCCCCTAAACACACAGAAATATAATTATTTGAGAGTTGGCTATAATTTTCGTTCAAAATATAGCAAATTTCCTGTCTCTGTGAATTTTTTCAATTTTTTCTGTCAATCAGTGTCGAAACGTAGGGGGGGGGAACGGTCTGGAATGTGCACATTTTTTAGAATAACTCAAAAACGGTGTACCAGAAAATTCTAAAAATAATTGCAATGTTTTGGAAATTTAGTGCTCTTTCAAATGACTCGCTTGGGTCAAAAAAAGTTTTTTTTTACCCTCTTTACACCCTTCCCCTAAACACACAGAAATATAATTATTTGAGAGTTCGCTATAATTTTCGTTCAAAATATAGCAAATTTCCTGTCTCTATGAATTTTTTCAATTTTTTCTGTCAATCACTGTCGAAACGTAGGGGGGGGGGAACGGTCTGGAATGTGCACATTTTTTAGAATAACTCAAAAACGGTGTACCAGAAAATTCTAAAAACAATTGCAATATTTTGGAAATTTGGTGCTCTTTCAAATGATACCCCACTCGCTTGGGTCAAAAAAAGTTTTTTTTACCCTCCTTACACCCTTCCCCTAAACACACAGAAATATAATTATTTGAGAGTTGGCTATAATTTTCGTTCAAAATATAGCAAATTTTCTGTCTCTGTGAATTTTTTCAATTTTTTCTGTCAATCAGTGTCGAAACGTAGGGGGGGGAACGGTCTGGAATTTACACATTTTTTAGAATAACTCAAAAACGGTGTACCAGAAAATTCTAAAAACAATTGCAATATTTTGGAAATTTGGTGCTCTTTCAAATGATACCCCACTCGCTTGGGTCAAAAAAAGTTTTTTTTTACCCTCCTTACACCCTTCCCCTAAACACACAGAAGTATAATTATTTGAGAGTTGGCTATAATTTTCGTTCAAAATATAGCAAATTTCCTGTCTCTGTGAATTTTTTCAATTTTTTCTGTCAATCAGTGTCGAAACGTAGGGGGGGGGAACGGTCTGGAATGTGCACATTTTTTAGAATAACTCAAAAACTGTGTACCACAAAATTCTAAAAAAAATTGCAAAGTTTCTGAGATTTGGTCCTCTTTCAAATGACACCCCACTCGCTTGGGTCAAAAAAGTTTTTTTCACCCTTCCCCACCCCAATCCCTTAAAAACACAAAAATATAATTATTTGAGAGTTCGCTATATTTTTCGTTCAGAGTTTATCAAACTTCCTGTCTCTGTGAATTTTTTCAATTTTTTCTGTTTATTAGGCTCGAAATGCAAGGGGGGGGGACCAACTTTTTGTGTCACTTTAGTGATAATAATTCAAAAACTATGCATTGCAAAATTCTAAAAAAAACTGACAATATTTCTAAAATCAAGTGCTCTTTCAAATGACACCCCACATGACCTGGTTTTAAATGATGTTTTTACCCCTTAACATTCGCACCCCTTTAATAAATATAGTTATGAGTGTCTGCCACTTTTCTATATTTTTCATTAAAAACCTTCTCAATTTTCTATCATTCCAAATATATTTCAAGATTTTCGATGAAGTAGGGTCGGAGTTAATCGGGGCAATAAAACATCCCGAAAACGTCATTTTTCAAAATTATACAAAAAATGGTGAGGTGTAAAATTCCAAAATATATTTTTAAATAATGCTGAAATGAAGCCCTTTCATATGATACCCTACTCGTCTCGCTAAAAAAATGTATTTTTTCAAAGGCTTTACATCGTACCTCCTTAAAACAAACGAACACAACTTTATTTATTTTTTAACCCGCCATCTTGTGTGGATAGGTTAGTTTTATAAGCACCTCAAATTTTAAGTTCATCGGATTAATGGTTCACGAGATAATCGAAATAATGTGAAAAACACGTTGTACTCTCACCAATAGTGTTCCGTATAAAAAACGGAACCCTAAAAATATGAACATGTTGAACTAATGAACCTATTTTTTCAATTCAATTCAGTTCTGTAGTAGCTCAGTTTACGTTCAGTGGAAACTGAATATTACCATTGGAACATGCAAATTCCGGAATACAATTCAGTTTAAGTGAATCATTCAGTAATTCACTTGATTGGATTGGAAAGCGCCTGTAGTTATGATACATAAATAAAAAATCAAGTACTTTTGGAAATCTAGAAATGTGCGGTACGTAGAATTTAGTGAGGCCGAATTACATGTACCTAATCAGATTTAGTAGCAGACTGCAGAGCACGTCGAGTTGCTGCAATCTCAGAGCTGCAATCTCTTTAAATGCATTTTGATAGTAATAACTGCTAATCTGTTATTATTATTTTTGATTATAACAACCTGCAAAACCATTGCAAATAGCTTCAGCGTAAGCTGTTGTTTTATACAGTCGATCGATAGGATCGATTCTAAATATTTAAAAAATGTAACTTCCTCAACTTGTGTATCCCCAAATATCAGATCTTTTTTCTCAAAATCTTTAGCACCCCACTTTCAGGACACAAAAACAGAAAAAGATTCGTTGTTATGATCAACAGTGATTTTTGAGCTACTTCCGTTGGCTCAATAAACAATTAATTAATATGAAAATATATTTCTAATATTTAAAAATTGTTCAATGAAATCGTTCGATGAACCAACGAAAGTAGTTCAATAATCGCATTTTATTATTCCAACGAAGAATTAAAATCGTTTTTTTAATAAATCTTCTATATCTCTCACTCACGCAGCTTCAGAGCCGATGATCAGGGCCGATGATCACAACAGCTTCAGCGTATGCGAGTTGATCAATCATTCAATGAGTTGATCATTCAAGACATTAGTTGTGTTTTTTTGTACATATATATAGAACAGAATAACAGAATGCAAAAAAACGATCCAGTTTAGAATCAAAGCGAACATTTTTTTTTTGAGATAGCTATATGAGTAGATTTATGCAGTATTTTTTTTATTCGCCTACATATCTAAGTGATACTTTATTACTGTAATTTGCGGTCGTAAAATGTCACTTTTAACCCATTTTGCATTTTGCTGTCATTGTTACGTCCAGAAAAGTAAAAAACATTTAAATTTGTATAAATTATATAAAAAATAGAAATTTCTTATCAAAGCAAACTTTCAATTCAAAATTTCATTATCCTATCAAAATATTTGGTTCTTTTTGTTGTCATAGTTATACAATTTGTTTAAAAATATAACAAATATTTTGTTCAAAGGTTACTAGTTAAACATATTTTTATTTTAAAATTTATGCAAATTTTTTATTTTGATATAGATTAAACTGTATTTTTAAATATTCTTTTGCTTGCGGCGAATAAAAAATGGGCTCGTAAACTCGGGTATCGTATACTAGAGTAGCCGGGTATTTAACCAAATATTTTACTACTCGAATATCCGGGTAATAGCTTCGAGTACCCGGGTATTGCAAAAACAAATACTTACGGCACTCTTACGGTCAATTTTGTTGATCTGGACCAGAAATAGTTACGGAAAATTTATATTAAACTGTATTTTAGATAACTTTGTAAATGAGTAAAGCCGTAAAATAGTTATGAAGGTTTTAAGTCACAAAATATGGAGCGTTTTAACCACCGTTTGAACCAAAGTATAGATTTATAAAATTAATAAATCTAGAATTTTTAGAAATGCTTCTATCACCTTAAAATTTAGATCCCTGAGAAAAAATCCTGAGATCCTTGTGGTAACAATAGTGATAATGAAAGCGTGCTCAAAGAACATGAGGATTATTTTATTTTTAAAAGATTTTGAAGATGAAGACACTGCAGAAGAAGGAGAACATAACAACAAATTTTATGACGACGGAAACATATTATTTGAAAACAATAAAATAGCAGAATCTCGAGTTATGCCTTCTTGCACTTAAGAAATCGCCAGTAAGAACTAAAATTTGATCAAAGCAGGTAGCAATAAATCGATTTTTGAAATTGCATTAATACTGCACTCGATTAGGCACTGCAAAAATTAACGATAAAGATTTAGATATACTTAAAAAAATTTAAATTGTTATCGAACCGCTTATGCTAGCAATACAAAAACTAAATAAAGAAAGGACCACCGGTATATATAATGGCTTAGGGTACTTTTTACTATGTACAGATTAATATACTTCTTTCCCATGAACTATTTAAAAATTTGAACAACGATGTTGATGAACGAAGAGAAAAGGATATCATAGCATTGTTGTTATATTTGCATCCCGGCATTTTTCCAAAAGTCAATGAGTTTTTAAACTAAGAAACAAAAATTTTCTGTACTGAAATGTAAACACAGATGAAAAACACAGAATTGCAGATCAAAGCTCAAACTCTTCTGATGGAGAGTGGGATCAAACATCAGACTACAATGAGCTATACAATATTGTCTTGCGTCATATGTAAGTAAAACTAAGGAAAATATTGCGACGCTGATGCATAGGCTGACTTCACCACAGCTCTGGAAACATAGTGTTTTGGATATATAGTGAGCTAATATCCATCAAATACTTTAATTAAAGGCTAATCAATGTCATAGATTTCGCGGAGTTCTAATTATAAAAATATTAAAGAAAGCCGAGGATCCCAGCAAACAACAATTATGTTGTACGAGAAAAAGTAAAAAGAAAATTTAACCGCAAGTGCTGAACCGAAAGTTGGGATGCAGAATTGCTGTGAACCCTAATAAATGCTTATGTACCAAGTTTCATCTAATTCGATAGTCGGGTACAGATGTTATTGAGCTTTAAAAAAACAGGTGCTCGGGGACCCCTACCGCTTTGTTCACTATCACTCAAAAGCTAATCAGTTCCGTGCCATATATATTTGCATCTTTTTCCAACGTGTCATCTAAATTTATTCACGAACGAATACTGTATGCTCCCAACAAACATTGAAAAAAGATTACACAATAAACAGGTGCTCGGAAGGCCTCCCACCACTTATTCCCAGTCCATAAACTAATCAGTTCTTTGTCATTTAAGTCTCCATCTTTTTTCAAAGTTTCATAGGATTGATTAATGAATGAAATGCTCCCAACAAACTTTAAAAACAAAGTTTGAAAAGTCAGCAGTTGTATGGTAGACCCCCGCCGTTTGGATCAATGTGTCCCAAAAGATGATGATTATCTTCTCACACTAATTGTAACCTTTTTCATAAGTTTCATCATAATCACTTCATTATTGTAGGCTGTAGTGTGCATAAAGACACTCTCTCTCTCTCTCTGGCGTTTACATCCCATGGAGGGATTTTGCCGTCTGTGCAATCAGCTTCCAATCGTCTCGTTCCATGACCAGTTGACCCCAGTTTCGACATCCTATATCACGAAGGTCTTGGATGATGTCATCACGCCAGCGTTGTCTAGGTCTTCCTCTTCGACGAACACCAGCTGGTTGTTGTTGGGACGCTTTTTTAATCATTCTATCTAATGGTGCCCTTTCTACATGACCAAACCATCTAATCCGGTTAGATTTAATGAATCCGATTACATCGCAGCCTCCAAGAAGCTGTCTGATTTCATGATTCATTCGGATTCTATACTGATTTTCAGCAACTTTACATGGACCATAAATTGTTCGTATGACTTTCCTCTCGAATGTTGATAAAATTCTACAATCGGAGGAAGTCAGTGTCCAGCTTTTGCTTCCAAAGGTAAGCACAGGTCGAATTAATGCTTTGTAAAGTGTGAGTTTGCACGACTGCGAAAGATGTTTAGATCGCAAAAGTTTTGAGTATGCGTAGAAAACTCTGTATGCGGCTGAGACACGAGCTTTAATATCTGCCTGCATGTCATTTGACGATGTTATTACAGACCCGAGGTATTTGAAGTTTTCTACACGTTCCACTTCATAGTCGCCAGTATTCAGATTGTCGGGAGGTATATTCCTGGATGTTGTTAAAAGTTTAGTCTTGCCGGTGTTAATGCATAATCCAAGTCGTTTAGCATTTCTTTCAAGCTGAGAGAGACTATCCTTGATATCGCTTGTTCTACGTCCGAGAAGCACAATATCATCTGCATAGCCAAGAATTTGACTAGATTTGTTAAATATACAGTTTTGTGTCTCAATGCGGCTTTTTCTTATCGCGTACTCAAGCGCCAAATTAAATAGTACGGGTGCGAGTGCATCACCTTGTCGAACACCTGATGTTATATCAAAAGAGTCAGAAACTGACCCTTCGATTACTATTCTACAGTTTGATCCCGATGTTGTGAGTTTGCACAGAGAAACTAGTTTCTCTGGAATACCAAGGCATATGAGTGCAGACCAGAGGTTGTCGCGGATGATGCTATCATATGCTTGCTTGAAATCAACGTAGAGCTGGTGAATGCTGATGTTGTACTCCCAACATTTTTCCAGAATCATCCTTAAGGTAAAACATTGATCTGTGGTTGAACGGTTGGGACGAAAACCACACTGATAGTCGCCGATGATAGATTCGGCAAACGGGATGAGCCGAGCGAGTACGACATTAGCTAGTATTTTATATGCAGTGTTCAACAGTGCGATTCCACGATAATTTGCACACTTTAGGCGGTCACCTTTTTTATGTAGCGGAACAATGAGAGCTGTTTTCCATTCAGCAGGTAGTTCTTCTTGGTCCCAGATTGCAAGAATCAGATCATATATACGTGAGACCAGAGCTGCTCCTCCATTCTTAAGTAGTTCTGCAGGGATTCCATCGATACCTGGTGATTTGCCATTTTTTAGTTTTTTGATGGCAGCTTCCACTTCTTCTATTGTTGGGTAAGGGACAAAAATCTCCTCACTTGACGGAGCAATTGCTCGAATAGGATGAACTTCGTTCGTCCTATTCAGTAGGTCTTGAAAGTGGGATCGCCATACTTCCAGCACATCACGTTCACTTGTTGTAAGCTCGCTGTTTCCATTTTTGATGGCTGTAGATCTTGGGTGGAAATCTTTGGTCAGATTCCGCGCATTGGCAAAACACTCTTTCGAATTTCCATTAGCCGCATGTTGGTTGATGTTTTCGATACAGCTCTTCATGTGTTCGCGTTTCTTTTTCCGTAGGAGTTTTGCTGAGGCTTTTCTGGCGCATAGATAATCAGTTTGGGAGCTTCGGGTGTTTCTTGTTAACCATTTTTCTCGCAGTTTTTGTTTGTGCTCAATGCTTTCGCGGCACTCGTCATCAAACCATTCGTTACGTGATTTCGATGGTCGTTTTCCGATTGTAGTTTGTGCTGCGGATATGATGGTTGATTGAAGCGTTTGCCATTCTTCTTGTATGTTTAATGGCATCTCAGATGGGATGTCATGCTCTTCTATGTTTTGCGTTACAATTTCCTGATATCTATTCAGTGTTTCCAGGTGTTTAAATGCTTCGACATTCCAGCGCACGGTCTTTTTTGCTTGCCTATTAAATGTAGATGAAAATTTGCACTTATACTTAAAGATGACAAGCATATGATCGGTGTCCATATCAGCACCTCTGTATGATCGAACGTCAGTTACACTTGTAGAGTGTCTCTTAGAAATCATGACGTGATCGATTTGATTTTCTGTTCTTCCATCATTTGATTTCCACGTTGCTTTGTGGATTCTCTTATGAGGAAAGAAAGTGCTAGAAATTACTAGATCATACATCATAGCCAGTTCAGCTGTGCGAAAGCCGTTATTGTTACTAGCATGATGCAAGCTGTTAGGGCCGACATGTGTTTTAAGTTCTGCACTTCTACCAATTTGCGCATTGAAGTCACCTACCACGATTTTTATATCGTGCCGCGGGATGTTATTGATGACTTCTTCGAGTTCTAGAAAGAACAGGTCTTTAATGTCATCTGCTTTGTCTTCAGTAGGTGCATGAACATTGATGATCGTTACATTAAATTTTTGCGTGCGGATTCTCATTGTGCATATCCGCATATTAATTGGGCGAAAGTCGATAACATGTTGATTCACGCGACGATGTGTGAGAAAGCCAACTCCAAATTCTCCTCCGTTTTCATGACCGCAATAGTAGAGAGTGTATCCCTTGGCTGTTTCGTGGATTCCACTCCCTGGCCATCTTAGTTCTTGTAACGCCACTATATCCAGTGTATAGCTATTGATTTGGTTTGTAAGTTTCAGTAGATCTCCTGGTCTTCTAAGGCTTAGCACGTTCCAGGTTCCCATTTTTAAATCGTAGTCCGGGTACAGTTTCCGAGGTCGTTCTAATAATGAATCCGAGATAATCCGAGGCCTGTGTACAGAATTCATGACAAGTAGTTTTTTACGGAAATGGGGTGTTAGCCCTTCGCCCAACCCAAATTTTCGTGAATGGGTTCGTTCTGCATCTTAAGGTCACCAGAAACAACCTTTTTACATGTTTATATAGCGAGCCGCTTGATCCAAGACAGACGCCCGCTACAAACCGCCCCTAACATGGAGAACAGACGCTTGCTACACGTTTATATAGCGAGCCGCTTGATCCAAGACAGACGCCCGCTCCAAGCCGCCCCTAACATGGAGAACAGACGCTTGAGTTGCATTGGTTTTGTGGCGCCAATGACTCGCCATGGTGCAGAATCATTGAGTATAAGCAGTATTTACTCTGCCCCTCTCAACTACACCAACCTAATTCTGTTAGCATTACCCAGGTAGCACGGCGTGGACGTAGAATTTCGGATTTCACTACCCATAAAGACACTGAAAAACTTAAAAAAATTACAAAAAAAAATTTTTACCGGAAGTGAAAAACCGGAAGTTGGGATGCAGAACTGTTGAGAACCGTAAAAAATGCTTATATACCAAGTTTCATCCAATTCAATTATCAGATACAGATGTTATTGAGCTTTAAAAAAAACAGGTGCTCGGGGGACCTCACACAACTTTATTCACTATCGCTCAAAAACTAATCAGTTCCTTGCCATACATATTTGCATCTTTTTCCAAAGTATCATCAAAATTCGTTCACCAACTAATGTGCTATGCTCACAACAAACATAAAAAACAAAGAGGAAAAAACCACATGTTGTATGGTACCTTTATCCCTTTATCCAATGTACTCCAAAAGCTAATAAAATCTTTCTCATGTTACTTGAAAGTTTTTTCCAACCATAAATACCTGAAAAAAAACTTTTTAACAGGAAGTTACAAACCGGAAGTTGGTATGCAGAAATATTGGAAACAGTACTAAAACCTTATATACCAAGATTCCATAAGATCATAAGCCGAGGTTAGAAGTTATTGAAGATTTAAACTTAGAAGTGTTTAAGGGACCCCTCCATTTTGTCCAATTTTGAAATGAATCCAGATCTACCATTTTCAAGTGAACCTCGATCATTTGCCAAAGTTTCATCAAGATCCTATGCAGGAATATCACGCACCCTGCGTTCTTAAAGTGTCACTTTTTAGCCCTTTATTTTGTTGTCATTTATGTCTAAAAAGTAAAAATCATTTTAAATAAATTATATAAAAAATAAGATTTTTTATCAAAACAACCTTCAATATTAAAAACTTTATAATCCAATCAAAATATTTGTTATTTGTTGTTGTCATAGTTATACAATTTGTTAGAAAAAGTAACAAATATTTTGGTCAAAGCTTACTTGTTCAACATATTTTTCTTTCAAAATTTATGCAAAACAATTTTTCTTATATTTGTTGCTTGCTGCAAATAAAAAATAATATATGACGCACGGACGTTATAGCTATTTTGGAGTTAGTATGAGTGCAAATCTTGACTGGCACTTCGATTTGCGAACTCCACATACCTCCAACAACCTTAGCCTTACGTCCTCGCATCATAATTAATAATATATGTACTAGGTCATTCAATAAGTCCGTAGGATGACACATAGATGGCGTTACTAGAATTTTTTCCATATGATTTTTATTTAGTACTAACCTTCAAACGATACGTGTATAAATTTGACAGCAATCTGACTATTTATTCGTGAGTTATAGCATTTTGTGTGAAGCAACTTTTGTTTTTGAAAAAAAATGGAAAAAAGTGAATTTCGAATTTTAATAAAGCATTGCTTTTTGATGAAAAAAAATACAGTGGAAACCAAACAATGGCTTGATAAACATTATCCAAACTCTGCTCCATCGAGACAAATGGTAGAGAAGTGGATGGCTGAATTTAAATTTGGTCGTACCAGCACAAAAGATACAGAGCGCAGTGGACGCCCAAATGAGGCTGTTATTCCAGAAAACATAAAAAAAATCCACAAATTGGTTATGAACGATCGCAAATTGAAGGTGCACGAAATAGCTGACATTGTAAAGGTAGCAGATGGTAGTGTTTTTACCATTTTACATGAACATTTGGGTATGCGAAAGCTCTGTGCAAATTGGGTGCCGCGTGAGCTCACAGTCGACCAAAAACAACAACGAATCGATGCTTCGGAGGAGTCTTTGGCACTGTTAAACCGCAATAAAAGGGAATTCTATCGTAGATATGTGACAATGGATGAGACATGGCTTCACAATTACACACCAGAATCCAAAAGACAGTCAGCTGAGTGGACAGCAGTCGACGAACCGAATCCAAAGCGAGCAAAGACGCAACAGTCGGCCGGTAAGGTGATGGCGTCTGTATTTTGGGATACGAATGGAATAATATTCATCGACTATCTCCAAAAAGGAACCAACCTCAACAGTGTAGTGCCAAAGGGGTTTCCTCTTAACACTACTTAGTAATTAAACTTGTAGTGCAACTGTTGTTTAGTCTGTCACTACTAAATTATGAAATGTAGTGTAATATTTGTTTGTACACTACTTAGTAAAATGAAGATGCCGTTATGTAGTACTATAATATTTTGTTTGATGATCCACTACTTATATTATTAACGGTGTTGTGGAATCGTTTGGGCACTGTTATTTAATACAAAAGATGTAACGGAATTCTAGTTTATATTTGTTTTTTAGTTACACAATCACTTATGTTCTAGTTTATAATTAACATTAACAGATAGTTCAAAATTTTCAGAAACTTTTAACTTATAAACTATTTATTGTATTTTAGAAAACCGTAGTAGATTTTTTGTTCACTTTCACGACGTTCAACTGATGAACATGTAACGTATAATTTAGGTAATATTTTATTGCTAGTTATATTCTGAACGACTTTCTTGATTTGTACTTTTTAAAGATATAACCGAAATGACTGATTTTATTTATTTTTGTGAAAACTGACTGAATTTTTAAGTTTTACTGACTCACTTGTTGTAAAATTGACTCGGACCGCTTGATTGGTTTTTTAAAATTGACTCTTCTTAAATTAATTAAATAATTGCTACTGAACGACTGAGCGATTATTCATTAAAATATTACTTATATAATTAAAAAAATGATTACTCGTTGATTATTGTTTTTGAAATCGAAACAACTGACCTACTGATTTTGTTTTAATTAAATTTTATTTAATGCCAATGTCGCGAATTGATTTTATTTAAATTAAACGATATTAAAAAATATTTTAAAATAACCCAGAAAAAGGTAATTAAAAGGTAGGTAATGAAATATTTGTTTTCAATTTTAATAGAGTTTTAGGTCAATTGTTTTTATATTCATGGGTAGGAATTTAGAAGATATTGCGAATATACTTTGAGAGGTTGTTGTAGGAAAACTATGTAATTTGTTTTACTACATTCCTTCCCCACGGAATAAAAAATTTTGTTTTCATCGTTAGAGCTAGTTAACGATGAACACAAAATTTTACCAAATTATGTTTGCTTTTGAGAAAAAGGAAAGAGAAAAAAAAAATAAGTGAGTAACGTTATCTTAGTCTTATCTTATAAATATTGAATAAATTATGTTTTTATCGTCGTAATAAAATTAAGAGGGGCCCTTATAATTATAATTTGTATTATAATAATATGTATTTATATTAATTTAATTTTGTTTAATCCATGCTATGTACTATAAATATTTAATAAATTTAAACGGTTTACAATTGTTTTGGGCCGTCAAGTTAAATTGCTTGTTTCTGTATGATTACAAAACAATTATTTTAATTTAATATGTATACTAGTAATTGCTTATGACTAATTTTAGTAAACTTATTATTTTTATTGGTTGTATCGATAGTTGAATCGTATTGGTTATTGATTGATTGATTGTATTAATAGTATGAATTATTGTGATCAACTTACTTAGTTGTGGTAAACTAAAAATTGTAGTAAATTATTTGTTTTTGTTTCTGTTAAAAATTATGTTATGTTTGATTAGCTTGCGTATCTTAAAATTATTGTCTTAAAAAAATATGTATTTATGCTTAATGATTTTAAAACTATTATTTTTATTGATTGTATTGATTATGGATCGGAATCAGTATTGGTAATAAGATTATTGTTTTTCGATTATTATGTTTCTTGTATATTGTATAAATTGTAAGTATAAATTGTTTAGATTTGACTTATGGTTAAGGTTAGTATTAGGTTTAGGATAAGTTGGTACGATTGGCTTATGGTTTAGGTTAGTATTAGGTTTAGGATAGGTTTGTTTGGTTGGCTTATGGTTTAGGTTAGTATTAGGTTTAGAATAAGATGATTTGGTTTACCTATGCTTTAGGTTGGTTTAAGCGGAATTTGATATTTTTTTTTTCTGAACGCCGTTGTTTTTTAAAAATGTGGAAATTTTATCGTTAGAAAGTAATTTTGAAGGAAAGTTACTTCGATTTGATTTGTGTACTTGACTAACGAATAAGTATTGTCTCTAATAATATGTAACAGATGACCGGTTGTACCAAACTTTGCAATGTCGAATATGATTTTACGAGATGCTAGTAGTAAATTATTTGAAAAACAGACAGGAAATTTTTGGAACAGATTCTCAAGCCAGTAAACTGAATTAGAGGAATAAGAATGAGATTGTATTTTATTGGTTATTATCGGCAGTGTAAGTTGTAAGGTACTAGTTTTCTTTACATGAGTCCACGAAAGGCTAAGATATAGTAGAATTGATTTCCACAGTTTGGAAATTAGTAATGAACAGTGTATCCGATTTTCAATAGGTCTGGATGGAGTGGTACGAAAACATTTCTGGTTTTGATAAATTTTATGGTCACGGTTGTTTACAGTTATCTCGTTAGTAGGGTCATTGTCGTTTGTCATAACAGATTGGTTCGTCGTATTAATATTTTTGAGGTCAGAGTGATAGGAACTGCTTGGTTGGAGCTTAATCGTATGTTGATCGGTTTTGTTTTTTCGAAATTTCGTATTTGTGATAATCGTTTTAGATATACTTCGGCGGCTGTGTAATTTGATATTTGGTTTTTTGTTTGACGATTGCTTTTCCACTACCATAGTTGAGGGCAAATATTGAATTTTCTTAGAACTGTCTGGGTTTTCTGATTTCTGGATTTTGTTTTTGTGACGAATAAAATTATTATGACATTTCAATGTGGTCGTTGAAGGCAAATATTGGTTTTTGTTAGAGCTGATTGTTGGTTTCTGTTTCTGGAATCTACTTTCGTTACGATTAGAATTAGTTTGGCATTTCAAAGTGGTAGTTTGTAGATTATGATACGTATAATTTTTAGTGTATTTTAATTTTGTTGGTATTGAAGAAATTTGTGTTGTGTTTGAAATTTTTATAGGAATGCACAAGTTTCGAGAAATATTTTGTTTTAGAACTTCGGAATAAAGAATTGGCGTTGAAATAATTTTTGATTTAATTTGTGATTTGTCTGAGTTATTGTCGGGCGTATTTGGCCTAGTTTTGTTAGTCGGAAATTTTTGGCTACTATGTGTATCTGATAAAGATAACAGAGCATTTTCTGTAATAGTGTTTACAAGGGATGTTGAATTGGGCTTTAAAATTTGAACGTTTTCTGTAAGATTGTTTACGTAAAGGGTTGGATCGGGCTCTGTAATTTGAGTTGAGTCAGTTGGAGTTTTCTGGATACTTTGGTTGACTGATATGGATAGTGTATTTGCTATCAACACGCCAGGACTTACTTCTTTAGCCATGGTAATTGTCGCTTCATTCGGGACGTTCAAGTCGTCTATCTGTTTTATTTTCTTTGGTCCGGCTGGTATGATATTGCATTTAGTTTCATCACTAAGTATATTTCCGTTTGTTTTAATTTCTTTAGTGGGTGAAAGTTTTGTATTTTCCGTTCCTGAGTACTCGAGTGAGATATCCTTGGTTCTCTTCGATGATATAGGTTGATGTGCCATTGAATGACTAATATCATGAGATTGTATGGTAGATTGTGATGCCATAAAAGATGGGCTTGAATTTAGACTTTGTGACATCGCATCTGATCTCACATCAGACTGATGTGATCTTGCAGAAACATTCGATTCAGAATTTTGTAAACGTGAAGCATTATCAGCATAACCATGTGGAAAAGTTGGAGATAGACTTGTTTCAATGTTTTCTGGATTTAAGTAATTTAGGTCGTCTGTGTTAATATTAATAAACGGAATGTCTGTATACGTATCGGTAACAGGGAAATTATTTGACAAGGAAGTACTAGACGGGTTAAAATGTAAAGTAGATGCAGCCCTTTTTTGTGCGGTCACTGATGCAGGAGGCTCTACGTCGGAATTATCCGATAAATTTAGTTTTGTATTTTTTAAAAAGTTTGATGGTGCTATCGGGCCTTCGGAGTTTATATTGGAGTCTGATTTTGATATAATATTTGTATTTAAATTAGGTCGTTCTGTTTGAAAATTTGTATTGTTTGTATTGTTTTGTGATTGGTTACAAGGTTTAGGAATATTTGATGTGGCCTGAACAGCAGAAAACGATGGTAGAGATGATATATCGGATGATGGGGGCCGTGGAGTAATTCGATTTTCGTTTTGGTGTTGTGGGATCATACTGTTTGGTAATGTCAGTGGAGGAGATTTAGAAGTGTTTGTTATATTTTGTGAAGGAATGTATGTTGTATTTGAAGATGTGTAGTGAAATTGAGGAGAGTTTGTGTTATGTTGAGTTGTGTCAAGTTGAAAACTAGCTTCTCTGAAGGATAGTATAAAATATATACGTAAAGTTGACTCTATGTCTGGGAATGGTTCGAATAGTTTATTTAACATGGCTGTTATACGTGAGTATAGAATTTTGGCAAACATTTCCTGTTCTAGGTTGTTTAATAGACATATGACATTTTTGGCTTGCATTACAAAAGTGTCTATTTTTTCGATATTGTTAATGTCAAATTTGTTAACAATACCGAATAGGTGGTCGATATAGACTACCATAGAATCTAGCATTTTGAGAGAAAAGTATTTATTATTATGTGGACAGGGTTATAGGATTGAATACTGGAAAAATAATTATCGGGTTGACTACAGGGAAATACGGATTGAATACAAAAAGATGATGACCAAATTTCGAGTTTTGGTGTAAATTAAGAATTAAATCGAATTTAAATAAAAAAAAATTACTGTTCTATTTTATCTTGATACAACTTGATACAACGTATAATGTCTGAACTCACTTACTACTAAGGTTTTGTTTTAATCTAAATCTATTGTAAAAACTTAAGCTTACTCTTATATGGTGTGGTGAACGTTGATCCTGATGATCTGGTAATTGATGTTGTGGATGTTGATGTTGGTGTACAAATGATTGTTCTTAATCCTTTATACCTTTCAGCTGCAGGGGGCTGGCTCATTTATTCTTCACTCCTTTAAATTCCTTACTTCCTTTTGTCGGTAAGGATAACCGGCTGCGCCAAATGTAGTGCCAAAGGGGTTTCCTCTTAACACTACTTAGTAATTAAATTGTAGTGCAACTGTTGTTTAGTCTGTCACTACTAAATTATGAAATGTAGTGTAATATTTGTTTGTACACTACTTAGTAAAATGAAGATGCCGTTATGTAGTACTATAATATTTTGTTTGATGATCCACTACTTATATTATTAACGGTGTTGTGGAATCGTTTGGGCACTGTTATTTAATACAAAAGATGTAACGGAATTCTAGTTTATATTTGTTTTTTAGTTACACAATCACTTATGTTCTAGTTTATAATTAACATTAACAGATAGTTCAAAATTTTCAGAAACTTTTAACTTATAAACTATTTATTGTATTTTAGAAAACCGTAGTAGATTTTTTGTTCACTTTCACGACGTTCAACTGATGAACATGTAACGTATAATTTAGGTAATATTTTATTGCTAGTTATATTCTGAACGACTTTCTTGATTTGTACTTTTTAAAGATATAACCGAAATGACTGATTTTATTTATTTTTGTGAAAACTGACTGAATTTTTAAGTTTTACTGACTCACTTGTTGTAAAATTGACTCGGACCGCTTGATTGGTTTTTTAAAATTGACTCTTCTTAAATTAATTAAATAATTGCTACTGAACGACTGAGCGATTATTCATTAAAATATTACTTATATAATTAAAAAAATGATTACTCGTTGATTATTGTTTTTGAAATCGAAACAACTGACCTACTGATTTTGTTTTAATTAAATTTTATTTAATGCCAATGTCGCGAATTGATTTTATTTAAATTAAACGATATTAAAAAATATTTTAAAATAACCCAGAAAAAGGTAATTAAAAGGTAGGTGATGAAATATTTGTTTTCAATTTTAATAGAGTTTTAGGTCAATTGTTTTTATATTCATGGGTAGGAATTTAGAAGATATTGCGAATATACTTTGAGAGGTTGTTGTAGGAAAACTATGTAATTTGTTTTACTACAACAGCGAGTATTACTGTGAACTTTTGGATCGATTGAAGGCTGAAATCGCAAAGAAACGGCCACATTTGCAAAAGAAAAAAGTGTTGTTTCACCAAGATAATGCACCGTGTCACAGATCGATGAAAACGATGGCAAAATTGAATGAATTGGGCTTTGAATTGCTTACCCACCCACCATATTCTCCAGATTTAGCCCCCAGCGACTTTTTCCTGTTTTCAGATCTCAAGAGAATGCTTGCTGGAAAGAAATTTAAGTCCAATGATGAAGTAATCGCTGAAACTGAGGCCTATTTTGACGAGAAAGAGAAATCGTACTATAAAAGTGGTATAGAAAAGTTGGAAAATCGCTATACTCGTTGTATCGCCCTCGAAGGCAACTATGTTGAATAAAAAAATCGAGTTTTGTCAAAATGTTGTTTTTTTCTTACTTATCCTACGGACTTATTGAACGACCTATTTTATTGGGGATTTTTGAGAATAATTAAATTCAGTTCAGTAAGGAAGTAATTGGATTTTTTTCAATTCAAAGCTATGGTTTGAAGTTTATCAGAAAATATTGTTTTACTGTAGTCGAAAACAAAATAAAAATTTATCAAAAAAACAAAAACTAAGTAACAAAGCGTATGCGAAATTTTACTTTTTTTTATCGTTTGGTTAATCACTTAGGTTATAAACCTCTAATACTTTATACACGTGTTAACGATAGGAAAAAAAAGTTAAAAGGTTAAATTTTAAGAACTTGGGATAGAACTGGAGCGATAGTGTTGGTGTACTGCTGATTTAAAAGCTTGGGGATTGTGTGGAGCGGGGAAAACATTTTTTGGCAATCGATTCCACCGAACTTGAAAAGAAGGAGTTATTATAGCTAGATGTTCTCGCATATGAGACCTCTAAGGTATGCTTATGGGAATGTGAAGATTGCCTAGTGGCTCGTGAAGATCTACGTAAGTGGTATTAAATCATTGAGCATTGAGCATTTACCGTAGTAGTATCTGTAGAATAGTGTAAGAGCTCTAACCAATCGTCTATGATGCAGATAATCCATACCCGTTGTTACTATTGGATCATCAATCAGGTTCAAAGCACGTCTGTGGACTCTGTCAACAAAATTTAAAGAGGCATCTGGTGTTTTAGCCCATAAATGGGAGTCGAATTCAAGGATCGGTCGTATATATGCCTTACAGATTGTAGCAATTTCAGATGGAGAGAAAAAGCTTTTACAGCGACGTAGGAAGCGGGAAGCCAAGTCGTTGGGATTCCACTTTTGCCACGGAAAGAATATGATCTGGCCATTTTAGTTTGTGATTGATATTAGTACCCAACAGCTTAAGCGTAGGCGAGTTTATTATTTGTTGTCTGGAAAACGTTGCATTGCACTATATAGCGAGGTTTCATGGGACAAAATGCATGACTTCGTCTCTATAGCATTAAATTTCACAAGATTCCATTTACCCCAATCCAGGATTAATTCAAGATCTACATCCAAGGATTCAACCATTTTTCTACGATGACAATTAGTAGTTAGAGTAGATGGCTGTTTCTGGCGGCAAGGCTATATATTGGGTTTGTGGTGATAGATAACAAATCGTTGATAAAGATCAAAAACAGGGTTGGTGACAGAACTGAACCCTGGGGAGCACCGGCTTTAATTGGGAATTTATCCAAGATGGCTCCATCCAGCACTACTCTGATAGATCTTTGGGATAAAAAATCTTTTAATCAACAGATCAAGGTCTTACCGACTCTAAATAAAATTAATTTATTGTTAAAAGCCCTATGTCATACTATGTAAAACGCCTTAGAAATGTCAAGGGATATAATATGAGACTCACCAAAGTTATAAATTGTTTTACCCTATTTCTTCGTGTGGACTGACATGATGTCACCAGAAAACCAGGATTTGGAACCATTTTTCTTTTTCACTAGTTGGGATAAAAATGTTCATTCCCAGTAGAATAATAAACGTAATCAATGCAGTTGCTTGGTTAACATTTTTATTCTGCATAAATAAACGCCAGTCGATTTCGTTGTAAAATGTATTAAGTTTCTGCCAATAACATCTATTGTAATGCCAAA
The DNA here is from genome assembly GCA_963693315.1 of Diogma glabrata. NCBI lineage: Eukaryota > Metazoa > Arthropoda > Insecta > Diptera > Cylindrotomidae > Diogma > Diogma glabrata. The sequence continues at coordinate 268,007,958 of OY856186.1, forward strand.
CCTTTCGAGGAGCAGACAATTTTAGACTTGACGCTCGAAAACTTATTTCGAAATAAGAGAAACTATGCAATGGTCTGATCTGCCAAAAGGAGCATCGACTGAGCAAGTATATTTAGCAGGGTGTGTTGTCATGACAAGATCAAGTAGATTAGAAGAATTACTGGCAATATTAGGAATATGGGTTGGCCTATCTACCAGTTGTGTAAGCTGATTAGAATCAGCAAGAAATTTAGCATATTGCCCTTCTAAAGATGTTTTGGTTGAGAAACGTAACCAATCCTTGTGGTGGACATGAGGTGCTGTGATGAAGATGTCATCGATTGTGTCTGTAAGAGAATTAAATGCTTCCAGGGTTTAATTATGGTGGTAAGAAGGACTACGGTATAAATAACACATATAGATGTCGTGTTTATTTACGACGATTTTGAGCCAGATAATGCAGAATTCAGAAATACTACTTGTTTCATACTGGAAGAGCCTTGTATATATAATATCATTGCGTACATATATAATTACATCACGGTGTTCATAAAATGCGTATTCTGGAGAATAATTGTTGCAACCGAATCGTACATTATCAATATTTGAAACTTGTGTTCCACCTAGCGCAAGTAAATGCGGTTTCTTTTGGTTGAGATGGTATTGGATGCTAAGGAAGTTTTTTGAGAGACCCTGTAACATTCAGGAATCGATTACACAGTGGGAGTAAGAAGTAGACATTGTATTGAAATTAAAGAGAAATTAAGGTAAAGGTTAATGGGCGGAATAATAAAAGCCAAAACCATAAGGGTAAGGGTAAGATAGAGTAACACAACAATGGGTCACAAAAATTAGATTGGCATAGGTCATACAAAATTTTGCAGTTCTATGTGTTCTCACTATCTCGCCGGCAGTGGTAATAGACAGAAAAGAGAAACCTATAATTGCAAGTTAATGATTGAATGGAGTTTATCAATTTAATTACTAGTACGGATTTATTATAAATAAGAAATATTAGATTACTCTGAATTGGTACAACAAAATTTAAATCAGTGAAAATAAAAAAGAGAGAAAAACGGGAGAGACAACTTTAATATCATTCATGCGATGAGTTTTGAATTGTTGAATGTGTATAAGCAAAGTAGGATACGGATAAAAAGGAATGCCATTAAAGTTTCACTTTTTATACATTGATTGGTTTTGGGTTTTGTTCGAAATATTATTATGATTTATTTATTGAAACTTTAGATTCAAACTATAACACAAACACATATTTTAAAAATACAAACTTTTTAGAACAGCACTAAGCTATATAATACAACATAAGGTTGTACTCGTCAAGAAATTTAATAAATTAATACAAGATAAGGTTGTAACCCGTCTAAGAAATAAAATAAACATTAAACGAAAAAAAAGTTAAATTAAAACCGACAGGTACGGGTGGACAAGAGCAACTGAATATTTTGGATTTTATATTAATTTAGCGAGAATAAAAATTCAAACCTAGAAACATTGTGGGATTATAACAGAATTAATGAGCTCTTCAATAATATTGATATTTTAGTTCTATTCAATATAGAACTTCAAAAGCATTTCAATATAGAACTTCAATATAGAACTTCACAGCTATTGTTAAAGTATAAATTAGTAACTTCAGTTTTTTACATAAAATGCGTTACACTTACGTAGTAGGAATTACAATCAGTGTCACAATAACACAAAAACACATTTAAAAACAACATGCGTTCTAAGGTGTTGTTGGTTGACTCAATTTTTTTTATGTGTTTCTTTATGTTTATTTAAAGAATGGATAAATAAAAAATAAATTCCATCAATTAATTCAGTAAATTATATGTGATATAACATCACCCCGATGGAAAATCTCCCATCAAGAATAATATAAGAACTGAATCTAAAAAATTATGGTGTAAATTATGAAACTTTTTGCAATCCATACAATTTTAGAGCGATCTAGTTTCGAACCAATGAGAAAATTTTAAACTTTAAGAAAGTTTATCATTCGCATCAGGGCTAGCCGACTAGATAAACTTTACCAAAAAATGTCAACGCTAATGAATATAAACCAAAAATTAGGTTACAACTCTAGCGAAGTGTAAAAACAAAAAATTTACATAAACATACATTTAATAAATTCAGGTTTAGTCAATTAATTTCTCTGGTGATCACTGTTTTGTTATACTCTAGACATTCTACTATTGAATAACAAACTTGTATCGGTGAGAGGAAGTGAACTTAGTGTGAACCTAGTGTGAACCTTAGCTAGTGAACCAATCAACTAATTGTTGATCATGTGTCAATAGACACAAGTGAAGACTAGTCATCTCAAAGTTTAAAATTTTCTCATTGGTTCGAAACTAGATCGCTCTAAAATTGTATGGATTGCAAAAAGATTCATAAATTCCATCACTTTAGCAAATATGACATATGCAGTGTGGTGTGCGAATCCACAAACATTTGACAGAACAAAATTTTTGGTGAAGGTGAAATTTGTGGAAACAAAATTTTGACATAAAGTGAAAATCTTTTTAATTTTGCTGTGCGAATTGAATCGAATTTTCACGTGAGCGAAAATAAATAATTTAAAAATTACAATGAAAATATATAATGCATAATATAAATAAAAAATATTAGCCGATATTATTATTATGAACGAATTTACGTTTAAAATAAAATTTTACTTTAGCGCTTTACAAAGCTTATGTTATAAATTGTTGTTCCTTCTGTCATAATTTTATATGCTTTCTGATATGATGCTAAAAAGCTATACGAAAGTTTGACGTTTCGTTATGGTGAATATAAATTATAAAAGATGAACACAGAACACAGAATTGAGAGTTGTGTATTCATTTATTCATGGTGATTCCAGCTTACCCAGGTATTACCATTAAATCAAAACCAGATACATATTCCTACACTAGAAAGCGTTTTAGACGTGTGACTTTAATGTTTAAATTGCTTTGCGTCAAATTATTTTATCATGGGTTCCTCTGAAAGTACCGTCGGTATAGAGACTATTAAGAATATGCTTAAAATATATTGCCCTTGTGATTATCCATTTTATGATTATGGTCTACTTGTGTCACATATTTTTTATTTGCAGGCGTCAAAAAAAGGTTGACATCCGATGGTTTATTGTTAATCAGATCAGTTAATCAGATTTGTGGTACGAGTTATATTTTTCTATTGCCTCTTTAATTTATAATTGATTAGAACGAAATTTTTTCTCTAATATATATCATTCATTCATTTCATTTCCTTTGTTACATCGTGTGATAATAAGTTATATAATTTTTGTCCTTTGCGTTCGGCTACATTTTCCTCAAATGTAGTTTGATGTTTTTTCAGCCTTAAATCATCAAAATTTCGTAACTGGCACTGATCTGCTTTATAATTAGGAAAAGCATTATCTGATATAATATACTCTGGTAGTTTTTTATTTGACATCTTCTATATTGACATAATAGATTTATAATAATATTTTGAACCACACTCATTCATCCTAATGTCTTCAAAGTCCACTTTAGACTCGAACATTTTAGTACCCCTTGCAATTTTTCAAATTTCTGTATTTCTTGTATTACACATAATAAAAAATGTAGAATAGTATTGAACATGTGGCTTTTATTGAATAATATAGCTTATTCTTTGCGTTTATCGTAAATTTTTTGGATAGTCTTGATACATTGCCAATTTTTCCCCAATTTTTTAACATACATAATCCACATTTTTGCCTATATTTATGTTCTTTTGCACTATTATTCCAAAATGCTTCATACTAAACTCTACTCGCAATCATCCTTATTTCTACCTTCGATACACGTAGTTCAATGTCATTAATATAAAGGAGAAAGAGCAATGCTCCCAAAACTGATCCTTGCGGCAGTTCCCTTCACATCACATTGTTCTAATTTATGAATTTGTTCTAATTTTTCTATCGGTCGTTTCCAAAGCACGCCAAAACTCTGAAATAACTATAATCACACATTCATTTATATCCAAAAATGCTTTCCATTCCATTAAAACATTGTTAAAAGCTGATTCACCCGAATTGTTCTTTTGAAAACCTAGAGATCATTAATTAATTTTTTTAAAAGTCACTTTATTAGAGTTTCTGCTCGAGAAATCTGGTCTCAAGAAAGATTTATTATTTTGAGCTCTCAAAATCTCGAGAAATTGTATTTCCACATTTTCGAGATTCTCATTTCTCGAGAAATATTGACGACAATCTCGAGATTTAACAAATCACGGTCAAAATAACAAGATAACAAACCACAAAATGAATTTTTAGCTGACAATTTACTATTGAATTAAAATATGAAAAATAGAGTTAACTATTTATTGAGCTCAAAAAGTAGATTTTTTGTGAGTAGGCAGATCCACATATGTAGTGAGGTTATAGTTTGGTGTTTACTTTTCGGAAGAGGGTGCGATCGTACTTTTTAAGTTCTATCCTATTCCGCTAGCTGTGCGGTTTAAAATTTTTTCTTCAATGGTAATTTACTTTTTTCTTTAAATTTTTTTGAGAGATTAAAAGTGATCGATAGAGTCCTGACCAATCGAAGTCGTTCATCTCCTCATGATCAGAATTTTCTAATTTTATCTTTAAAGTATAAACTTATCTAAAATTACCTCAATTCTAATAGTATTAAACTTCATTTTGAACAACCAACCAAACTTATGAAATCATAAAGTATTGAATAAAATATTAAACCAATATAAAATTAATAAAATCTAAAATTAAAAACAAAAAAGAATTAAATTTTTAATTTTGTCAAAAATAAAAATAAATAGGAATAAACATTTTTGCTATGTAATTTTTACCAAAGAGATGACACACAAAAATCGAAAAACTGCGCATGAATTCCTCCTTAAAATGAAAAGCATAACCAATCCGCAAAAAAAATAATCATCTATCCTCGATTACTCTCGAAAAAAATATATCTACCATCTCGTTTTTATTTGAAATATAAAAGAAATTTTATTATAATAAAACTACAGCATTTTTTTGTTGTTTTGTTTTATAAATCGAAGCTTTTCACTAAAGAAAAGAGCTTTTTTTTTGTTTTCTTTTAGGTAGATTTCATATAAAAATCTACCTATTGCAATGGGCTTCATCTCGGAATTTCGGAAAAATTTTTGTGCCAAACGACTATGTATGATAAGCGGAGACAAAAAAACAAAAAAAAAAAAAAATTTATATATATATATATATATATATATAAACGATATGAGATATAACGAAAACGACCGGCACTCTCACGGTCGCATTTGTTGAGGTAGATCAAAAAAATTTTCTGTACTTGTGTGTTTTAATAATATCTTGGACAAGTTCGTGAATCAGCAAAATCCAACACGTGGTTAAGAAACTAGAGGCTTTTTTCTGAAAAAAATTGATTTTTTAAAACCGTTATAACGGCCGTTTGGATACTAATATTTCAAAAAACTTAACAAATTTAAAATTTTTGGAATCTTTTTTATCAATTAGTTTTAAAACTAGACCTCTGCAGTTAGAGGTTCCTGAGTGAGCGGCTCCAACAAAAAAGTTAGCAAAAAAAATTTTTTTTTTGAAACAACCGGCACTCTCACGGTCGCATTTATAAGGCCAGATCAAAAAACCTTTTGTAAAAATGTGCGTTTTGTTAATATCTTGGACAAGTTCGTAAATCAGCCCAATCCAACACATGGTTAAGAAACTAGAGGCTTTATACTAGAAAAAAACTCTCTTTTTTAGATCCGTTATAACGGCCGTTTGGATTCTAATATTTTTAAAAACTTCATAAATTTAAAATCTTTGAAACCTTTTTAATCAGTTTCTTTCAATAAAACGACCTCTGCAGTTGGAGGTTTCTGAGTGAACGGCTCCAACAAAAAAGCTTGTAAAACACAAAATGCGTTTGAATCAACCGGCGCTCTCATGGTCGCATTTGTAGAGCCAGATCAAAAAACCTTTCTTAAAAATGTGTGTTTTATTAATATCTTGGACAAGTTCGTAAATCAGAAAAATCTGACACATGGTTAAGGAACTATAGGCTTTATACTAGAAAAAAAAGTGTTTTTTTTAATCCGTTATAACGGCCGTTTGTATACTAATATTTTTAAAAACTTCATAAATTTAGAATCTGTGGAAACATTTTAATCCGTTTCTTATAAATATAAACCTCTGCAGTTAGAGGTTTTTGACTTGTTTGCTTCAACAAAAAAGTTTGCAACAATCCCCAACTACAATTTCCAAAAACCTTATAACAGTCAATGTCAACCTTATAACAGTCAAAAAATAAAAGATTTGAATAGAAGAAATTAATTTTTTTTTCTTAGAAATAAACTATTTTGATATTTTGCAGTAATTGCACGACATATGATATAGAGTAGGTTTGTGTCATAAATTATCACACACATGTTCTGTGGTAGATTTGATATTTGTTTGTTGCAAAATTGGATAGATATAATTTTGCTTGTAGGTAGCTAATTTTCTTTTTAAAATTTGTTCGATATCTGTTTGAAATTAGTTTGTTTTGTTTAAACTAATCTGATACATCAGATTCTACTGGCACACAAAACTGTCTGATCTCGAAATCTACCTATTTCTAGCGGATATACGTGCCGCTTGGACTTTTTTGTTTTTGTATTTCTATATTTCAATTCATGGAATTATTATATTGTAAGAAAAATATAAAATGATGATTGAGAATTTTTATTAAAATAATAAAAAAAAGTTTTAGGTGTTTTGGGGATGAGAACGGAAAGCTTATTTTTTGTGTTGTATATTTTGTATTGTGCTTCAACAGAGAGATATAAATATAAATGAAAAAAGTTTATGATGTAAAGATGTATATATATACAGTAAATTGGAAAATCCAATACAAAATAGATTTCCATAAATAAGAAAAAACAGAAATAAAATTACAATTATACAATAAATGGATATAACCTTCGATCATGCGCGGCTTAATATTTTGAACCAAAAATAAATAAAAGCTTCATATACAGAAAGATAAATATATTTTATTATAAGTGAAATAGATTTTGTTTTGAGAGAATATGAGGAATGTCTATGATAATTATAATTTCCAAACAAAAAATAATGAAACAAAAAAAGTGGCATCCAACCCATAAGATTGTCTGTATAAGAAAGTTTGAATAGATATTTTCTTGATATATTTCCATCACTACGTAGATCAACCGTGGGAAGACGCAAGTAAAATATTTTGCGAAAAGAAATTTGTTTAAAAGAAAGGAAAGCGAAAAGAAAATTATTTTCTATTGCCAAATCCTGTAATTATTTTATAGAAACTTTTGCTTCCCCGACGGTCTGATATATTTCTATTGTATTTCAAACATTCATTGATCATTGAAGTACAAATAATTATTCTTATTGGTAAATATTGTACTGAGTTAAGAAACTGAAACTACACTGAAAAAAAAAAGTTATCATTCGGTTGGCACAGTAAATTATACGGCCACGATGATTTCATATTCGGATGTTGTGTCTTCAATTCGGTTGCTGAATCTTCAAATTGGTTTTTGAAGATATGACAACCGAATTCGAGGTTAATGTGACAAGGAAAATGGCACAAAAGCGGTTGTAGTTACCGATTTTTTTCTTTCATTGTATGTTTATCGACCGTATATGATCGTGTGGTGTGGAACAACAGCATGTTTTTTTTATTTTTAGGAATTAAAATATGTGTCACAAAAACATAACAAAAGCTTTTACATTATATGGGATTTGTTGCATTAAATTTCTAGACAATACTTTGTGTGAATTCATAGAATGGCTAACATTTCTATTCTAATTAACATCCTAAGTCACGATTGCATAGTTATTACTGATTGTTTTCAATCGATGTGAAATCAATGGCTGACATTTGGTCAATTTGTAGTCCTACATGTATTAACATTAGACTACATTAAGGGAATTTTAATTAATTTTGAATTTTTTTTGAGATCAGTAAAGAAGTAATTGGAATATTTTCAATTCAAAGGTATGGTTTGAAGTTTTTCACACAAATTCACACAAAGTATTGTCTAGAAATTTAATGCAACAAATATGTCACCTAACTTAGCCCCGCCACTTTTAAGAAAATTAAAAACAAAGATTGTGCTGTATTGTGCTACAGTTGTGCTGGATGTGCTGCTCAGAAAGAATGCCATATCACCAATGGAAAAAAGTTGGCACGCTGAAATAATTTTTCGAGCAGAAGTTAGCCCCGCCATTTTGAAAAATCTGAAAAACAAAGGTTGTTCTGTATTGTCCTCGAGTTGTGCTGGTTGTGCTATTTAGAAAAAAATCTCATATCCCTAGTGGAAAAATTTTATAACACTAAAATCATTGTTTCGAGTAAAAGTTAGCCCCGCCATTTTGGAAAAAAAGAAAAACAAAGGGTCTGCTGTACGGTGTTAGAGTTGTGCTAGTTGTGCTATTCAAGAACAAATTTGTACCACCAACAGAATAATTTAAACACGCTAAAACGATTTTTCGAGTTGAAGCTTGCCCCGCCATTTTGAAAAAAATTAAAAGCAAAGGTTGTGCTGTATTGTGCTAGGGTTGTGCTGGTTGTGCTGCTCAGAAATAGTTCCATATTATCAATGAAAAAAAGTTGGCACGCTAAAATGACTTTTCGAGCAGAAATTAGCCCCGCCATTTTGAAAAAAATGAAAACCAAAGGTTGTGCTGTATTATGCTCGAGTTGTGCTGGTTGTGCTACTTAGACAAAAATTTCGTAACCCTAACAGAATTTTTTTACAAAGCTAGCATCATTTTTTTCGAATAGAAGTTAGCCCCGCCATTTTGGAAGAAATCAAAAACAAAAGAAGTGCTGTATTGTGTTATAGTTGTGCTGGTTGTGCTACTGAAAAAATATCGTATCACCAACAGAATAATTTAAACCACGCTAAAACCATTTTTCGAATGAAAGTTAGCCCAGCCATTTTGTAAAAATCAAAGAAGAAAGGTTGTGCTGTATTGTGCCACAGTTGTGCTGGATGTGCCACTCAAAAAGAATCCCATATCAACAATGAATAAAAGGCACGCTAAAACGATTTTTCGAGTAGAAGGATATTTTCGAGCAGAAAGCATTCGAGCAGAAGATTGAGCAGAAGATTAAGCAGAAGTTAGCCCCGCCATTTTGAAAAAAATGAAAAACAAAGGTTGTTATGTATTGTACTCTAGTTGTGCTGGTTGTGCTACTCAGAAATAATTGCACATAAACAATGAATAAAAGTTAGCAGACTAAACCGATTTTTGGAGCAGAAGTTAGCCCCGCCACTTATAAAAAAATAAAAAACAAAGGTTGTGCTGTATTGTGCCTGAGTTGTGCTGGTTGTGCTACTCAGACAAAAATTTCGCATTCCTAAAAGAAAAATTTTATAACGCTAACATCATTTCTTCAAATAGAAGTTAGCCCCGTCATTTTGGAAAAAAACTAAATTGAGTGCTGTATTGTGTTAAAGTTGTGCGAGTTGTGCTACTTCAAAACAAATTCGTACCCACCAACGGAAAAATTTAAACACGCTAAAACGAACTTTCGAGTAGAAGTTAGCCCCGCCATTTAACAATACATAAAAAAAGGATGTTGTGCTGTATTGTACCATAATTGTGCTGGATGTGCTACTCAAGAAAAATTCCATATCACCAATGAATAAATGGTGACAGGCTCAAACGATTATTCGAGCAGAAGGCTTAGCAGAAGTTAGCTCCGCCATTTGGCAAAAAAACAAAAACAAAGGCTGTGGTGTATTGTTCTATTGTAGTGCTAGTTGTGCTACTCAAAAAAAATTCCATACTACCAATGCGAAAATTTGGTACGCAAGAACAATTTTTTGATTAGAAGTTAGCCCCGTTGTTTTCGAAAAAATGAAAAACAAAAATTTATATGTAGTATATATAAAATGTATATGTAGTGGTATGAAATTTTGTTTGAGCTGGCTGCTTAGAGATGGACTCTACATACCCAATGAAAAATATTTTTACGCTAGCATCATTTATTCTTGTAGGAATCAGTGTAATCATTAATTTATAAGTACTAATAATGTAAGTGACACCTGGTGTCCGATAGCATAAATGAATCTTGCTTGTTTTGTATATATAAAATAAGGGAATCCCAAAAATATATGATATTAAAAAAAATTGTAAATTTTTCCGTCGGTGGGTACGAATTTGTTTTGGAGTAGCACAACTCGCACAACTTTAACACAATACAGCACTCAATTTAGTTTTTTTTTCCAAAGTGGCGGGGTTAACTTCTATTTGAAGATATGATGTTAGCGTTATAAAATTTTTCTGTTAGGAATACGAAATTTTTGTCTGAGTAGCACAACCAGCACAACTCAAGCACAATACAGTACAACCTTTGTTTTTTATTTTTTTCAAAGTGGCGGGGCTAACTTCTGCTCGAAAAATCGGTTTAGTCTTCCAACTTTTATTCATTGCTTATATGCAATTCTTTCTGAGTAGCACAACCAGCACAACTAGAGTACAATACATAACAACCTTTGTTTTTCATTTTTTTCAAAATGACGGGGCTAACTTCTGCTTAATCTTCTGCTCAATCTTCTGCTCGAATGCTTTCTGCTCGAAAAATCGTTTTAGCGTGCCAACTTTTATTCATTGTTGATATGGGATTCTTTTTGAGTGGCACATCCAGCACAACTGTAGCACAATACAGCACAACCTTTCTATTTTGATTTTTACAAAATGGCGGGGCTAACTTTCATTCGAAAAATGGTTTTAGCGTGGTTTAAATTATTCTGTTGGTGATACGATATTTTTTCAGTAGCACAACCAGCACAACTATAACACAATACAGCACTTCTTTTGTTTTTGATTTCTTCCAAAATGGCGGGGCTAACTTCTATTCGAAAAAAATGATGCTAGCTTTGTAAAAAAATTCTGTTAGGGTTACGAAATTTTTGTCTAAGTAGCACAACCAGCACAACTCGAGCATAATACAGCACAACCTTTGGTTTTCATTTTTTTCAAAATGGCGGGGCTAACTTCTGCTCGAAAAGTCATTTTAGCGTGCCAACTTTTTTTCATTGATAATATGGAACTATTTCTGAGTAGCACAACCAGCACAACCCTAGCACAATACAGCACAACCTTTGCTTTTAATTTTTTTCAAAATGGCGGGGCTAACTTCAACTCGAAAAATCGTTTTAGCGTGTTTAAATTATTCTGCTGGTGGTACAAATTTGTTCTTGAATAGCACAACTAGCACAACTCTAACACCGTACAGCAGACCCTTTGTTTTTCTTTTTTTCCAAAATGGCGGGGCTAACTTTTACTCGAAACAATGATTTTAGTGTTATAAAATTTTTCCACTAGGGATATGAAATTTTTTTCTAAATAGCACAACCAGCACAACTCGAGGACAATACAGGACAACCTTTGTTTTTCAGATTTTTCAAAATGGCGGGGCTAACTTCTGCTCGAAAAATTGTTCCAGCGTGCCAACTTTTTTCCATTGGTGATATGGCATTCTTTCTGAGTAGCACATCCAGCACAACTGTAGCACAGTACAGCACAATCTTTGTTTTTAATTTTCTTAAAAATGGCAGGGCTAAGTTAGGTGACATGCAACAAATCCCATATAATGTAAAAACATTTCCATAATATGGAGTCTAATGACAGTGGAAAAATTCAATTTAAGTAAAAATAAATAAGTGATGAAGAAGTTTCAACTTTGAAATTGTCATCGCCTCAACGGCGTAATCGATAGCGTGTCTGCCCGAGGATTCGAGCCGGGCACTGACGAGGTAGGTTCGAATCCCAACCGAAACACGAAAAATGTGAAGTGGAGTTTTTTTCTGAGAAACTTCAAACCATACCTTTGAATTGAAAATATTCCAATTACTTCTTTACTTACTTGAGTTTAATTGATCTAAAAAAAAATTAGTAACAAAAGCTTTTTTAAACTAGGTCTTACAAGTTACAATATTATGCGTTACAACACCATGCGTCTCTAAATCTCTTGTTTGATGAAGGACATTTCTATGTATTTCATGTAAATATTCTCCGCCCAAAAAATTGAAGTTTGAACTTTATTGCGCTATAATTACATATGAACGGACAAGGAACGGAGCTACTCACCTATGAGTAGCTTAAAAGAAGTAACTACATGGATTTTTGTATGGATTTTTATACTTTATGTTATATGAATCTGTTTCAGCTGTGCGTTGCGTTAAATATGATCAAAATAGTTTATTATTATACGTAACAAAACAGCTTAACGTACGTATACAAATACATTCCAAATTAATACCAGTCAGTATTCTATAAAGTCTTTTAGAATAGAATAAATACTAAACTACTGTATAGTTCATAGTTCTGAGAAATGCATTTTCTTTTATATGTATGTAATATGATTATCAATATAAGTAACACGAACTAGTCTTTATGACAAAAAACAACGTCATTTCGTGACCTACAAGTTGGTATTCAGGGTCAGACAGCCACCTTTAAGATTCAAATATTAACTTAAATGTGGAATCGATATATAAGGCGGGAGACTTCTGATCATAAACCATTATTGTCAAATTTATTTCTACTTATAATTTTAGATTGACATTTACTCTAATATGAAACAAAAGATAATAGTTTCGAATTTAAACGAAAAAATCATAATAATAATAAACAAACTTTCATTCGTTTGTTGTAGTATATTTACATATTATAAAATAAATGATATAATTTTATTTTATTTTATTTTAAATAACACGATTTTGGTAATATTAAAATGATGAATTTTAGAAGTTTTTTATTTCAAATTATGTAAATTTTAATGAATATAACGAAAACAGACACAAAAAACAAACGAGCATTTTGAATAATTAATTTTAGTGATTTGAAAAAATTATTAGATTCTTTTAATACTTTTTGTTTGTCTTATTTCACGACGGTATACTGCTATTTAAATTTATTTTTTCATAATATTAAGAAATTATGGGTGGTTAATGTTATTTTGTATATATGTCAAATATTAAAATTTTCGATTTTTGTAAAATAAAATCGACAAAAATCAACGCATCATTTATAAATGCAATCACACATACGTATATTTTTAATTTATTTCTTAAATGTACGACTACTACCATTATTTGTCGTAATGACATAACCAAAAATATTAGTCTAAGAAAATAAGTAATCAATTGCAATAAGCAATGCAATTGCAACAATTCAGAAGCAGGTTGGGATCTTCTATGTTTCATATTACACTAACGTCTGAGTTTTAAGGCCATCCTTACTCTGAGTTTTAAGGTCACACTCTAACCTTGTTCGAACCAAATTAAAACGAACGTCAATAAAACCCGTAACAGCGAATTTCACCGATAGACTAAGAGCCTGCGACGGCCAGACCTTCGTTATTTTATAAAAGCTGAAAGTTTCTCTGCGCATACCCCCTACTCAGGTAGGAACGATTAGCGACATATGAAGTTTGGATCATGGTGGCTTTGACAGGGAGCAGGTAACATAGGGGCCTCCAAAGTTTCATGAAAGTATAAAAGGCAATTTTTTTTATATATTCTACAGGATAGTATTAGATGTCACGTCACCCATTTCCAGACACTTACTATCGTGGTAACCTCCTGCCAGACACCCTTAAACTTTATCAATTTCTTAAAGTTTAAGGGTGTTTGGCAGGGGGCTACCACGATAGTAAGTATCTGGCAATGGGTGACGTGACTTCCAATACTATCCCGAAGAATATATAAAAAATTTACCTTTTATACTTTCACGAAACTTTGGAGGCCCCTATGTTACCTGCTCCCTGCCAAAGACACAATGATCCAAACTTCATATGTCACTAATCGTCCCTACCTCAGTAGGGGGTATGCGCAGAAAAACTTTCAACTTTTATAAAATAACGAAGGTCTGGCCATCGCGGGCTCTTGCTCTATGATACCTCAATTCAATTCATTAATTAATAAATTGTTGCATATTCGATTAAACGAAAATGTTATATTTAATTTATTTAATTTACTAAAATGAAAACAATTACAATATAACATCGCCGCTATGGCAATGTGCCTCATCTCAGAATTTTGGAAAAATTTTGGTGCCAAACGACTATATTTGATAAGCGGAGACGGAAAAATAAAAAAAAAATGTATATGTATATAATTTAATTTAATAAATTTTTTTTTGTTTTTCCGTGTCTGCAACGATATGAGGTATAAGGGAATTTAGCGGTACTATCATGGTCGCAATTTTTTTTTGTTCGCGAACTGGGAGGGGTACCGTTCAAGCCGCTAGAGCCTAAAAAGTCGAATAATCTAAGACGTTACCTACAACCGCCGTTTGAACCATAATGTTTAAATAAAATTTATAAACATTGAATATTTGAGTTTTTTTAATTATTCTTTTCAGATGAAAACCTTGGCGTTTAAGGTTCCTGAAAAATCAGCTGCCTTAAAAATTTAATAAACTTTGTTGTCCTTGATCTAGATGAAAATGACCAAGCTCACATTTGAAAACTTTTGCACACGTAGATACAACATAAATCTTTTGCAAATCTAAAAAAAAAATATTCAAGTCCAGAGATTGCGACCCTGGAGCTGTTGAAACGAATGCAAACGCAAACCGCCATGCTTTTATAATTTTTGAGTTTATGTTATTTAAACTCCTACTTTCTTTTAGATACGCTTTCATTTATATCCTCAGAGGCTTTCAGCCTTCTAACCCTCAGCGTTATACTAACATAATGCACGACACTCCCACGCCATACAATTACAACAACAAATCCCATATGAAATAATAAATAAATTTTCATTTGTTTCTGTTTCAGTTTTTTTTATTTTTGTGTTTTTATTTTTTTTCGCAAAAATTTAAATAAAAAGAAAAACAAAGTTGAGTTATTATTCTTTTGAATTAAGGAATATTTTCTTTGAAAATTTGGAAAAATTTCAAATTTTTTAGTTCCAATAAATATATATTGATTACACGTTTACAAAAATTTTTCCTAAATTGATAGATATTTGTTTTTTTTAAGTGCAAAAGTTGGTATTGTAGCATTGACGTGGTGAGAACGTTAATTTGCTCTTTGGTGGATTTAATATGTTATTAAATGTAGTTTTAACCAAATTAAATAAAACTGTTCCGAAATTGCATTGATAAAGTTGTTTCGGTTAATGTATTCAATTTGATTTGATAAGTTTTTTGAATTATTCTGTTTCTACTTAAATTTTTTATGTAAACTTATCTGACACATCTAACTCAACTTGTACACAAAACTGTCTGACCTCGAAATCTACCTATTTCTAGCGGACGTACCGCTTGGACTTTTTTCTATGATAGCATGTGAAAAGTATATTTTCATCAAGCTTAATGCCGTATGAAAATGGGTTCTTTTTCCACTAGTGTAAAAAGAATAACAAATTGTAGTTGCTATGGTTTTTCATATAATTTTACAAAGTTTTTTAAACAACGCAACCATGAAAAAATAGAATATGATTTTTATGTTATGTTGTCGATTTTTATATTTATAATTAATAGTAAATATCGATCATATATATACCCGTAAAACAATTTTAGAAAAAGTGCGTGAAATGTGCACTAATTGTGCATGACACAATATGTCTGTGCACAAAATTGTTTATAACACATGTCATGCACATGATGTGCGCCATACCATGCATATGTCGTAAAACGCCTAAGCACATATATGCACAGTCATTTCAGACTCATTTGCATCTAAATCAGATGCAAATGAGTCTGAGCAATTTAGTGCATGTGCACTAAAATCTTCACAATATGTTCATTCACAGCTTTGCAGCAATGCATACATTTTTCAGGCACATGTTCATTTTAGACACAAATGCACCACTTCTGCATTTACATGTTCACGATGAGTTTACAAAAGATACATAAATTTTCTGTATATTTCTTAGAAACATATTTATGACATATTACAAAATATCAAATAAACTCGTTAATAGAAATACCACAACCTTATACTAACCAATGTGTAATCATAACACAGCCGCTGTTATCATAGCGAGAACCGAGAAGCGATAACTAAAGTATATAATTTTGTAAACTATGTATATCTTAAATGGATAGAACTCTAGTGAATTTTAACCAACTGAGATTTATATATTTCGTACACAAGTATATGCGCTATTTGTCTACATGTATGTAGGTCATTTCGTAAACATGTTTCATGCGAATTTTATAAACAAATGCACAAATATAAAATTGCACGGTGAACATTTGTTTAAAGTAAACATGAAAACATGTATACAAAATGTGCATAAAACATTTTGTTTAAAGTTCTATGCACATTTTGTATACATTTTTAAATGATTTAAAAATGTTAAATTAAAACAAATTTGTATGACGTTAGTACTCAAATATATTTATACTTCAACTAAATTTTAAATATACACTAGAATATTTCCAAAAAAGTACAAAATTTGCCAAAATAAAATGTGCACGAAATGTGCACATGATGTTTCTCGGGATATACTATCATAGAAAAAATTGCATTTCCTACGCGAGATAAAAACGTTTTTCAAAAAACAATGTTTTCATCTCTTGTAGGAAAGTATACTATTCTCCAACCGGACTTAAAATTTGCACTTTTTGTTTGGGTATATTTTACAAAAAATATGTCATTTGTGTATAGAGCGATTTTTCTGTTCTGGTGTTTACCGCAATGGCGCTGCAAAAGGGGGATAAGAGAAAAAATCACAAAAATTTTATATAGGATTCCATACAAAACACAACTTGAATAATTTTAAAAGTTATCAGTTGTAATTTCCCAACGGCGGTGATTATTCTAAATAATTTTTTGCCAAAAATTTCGAAAGCAAGTATATTGATAAAAGCACGAGGCCGTAGGCCGACGGTTTTTATCAATACCAATTGCTTGAGGAATTTTTCAAAAAATTATGAGAATTTACCAACGAACGAGGGGAATTTGTTTAGAAAATTTTTTGCCATTTTTCATTTATTTATATATTTTTATGAATTATACGTTGGCTTACTTTGATATCAGTTAATTATTTCAAAACTAGACTGATAATTTTTAATATCCCAGTAGGCCAGACGTATAAATATTTGTTATTAGTATAATTTAAATGTTATTGGTTAAATTGAATGATGTCATTACATTTTAGAGAATTTCATTGGTTTAAATTAAAATAAAACTAAGAAAAAAAATTTTCTAAGAAATTTCTCATTTCACCACAATTGAACAATTTTAATTTGATTATAAAGTATTATTTACTATATATTAAGCGTAATATATAAAATATTATTTTTAAGTCTCTCAAAAAAGAAACATAAAAATTGCCAAAATTTCCCATACAAAGTTGTATGAAAAATTTAACCCATTTTCGTATTTGTTTTACGGGCAGAAAAAATAAAATATTTAATATATTATGCTTAATATATAGTCAATAATAGTTCATAAACAAATTTAAATTATTTCATTGTAGTAAAATGAGAAATTTCATAGAAAATTTTTTGCCTTAGTTTTATTTTAACTTAAACCAATGAAATTCTCTAAAATGTAATGACATCATTCAATTTCACCAATAAAATTTGAATTATACTAATAACAAATAAATACGTCTGGCCTACTGGGATAATATCATTATCAGTTGTAATTTCCCAAGGGCGGTGATAATTCGAAATAATTTTTTGCCAAAAATTTCGAAAGCAAGTATATTGATAAAAGCACAAGGCCGTAGGTCGAGGGCTTTTATCAATACCACTTGCTTGAGGAATTTTTTGAAAAATTATAAGAATTCATCAACGAACGGGGGGAATTCGTTTAGAAAATGTTTTGCCAATTTTCAATTATTTATATATTTTTTATGAGTTATACGTTGGCCTTCTTTGATAACAGTGAATTATTTCAACATTAGACTGATAATTTTTAATATACCAGTAGGCCAGACGTATAAATATTTTTATTAGTATAATTCAAATTTTATTGGTGAAATTGAATGATGTCATTACATTTTAGAGAATTTCATTGGTTTAAATTAAAATAAAACGAAGGCAAAACATTTTCATTCTAATTTTGAAATAATTAACTGATATCACAGTAGGCCAACGTGTAATTCATAAAAAATATATGAATAAATGAAAAATGGCAAAAAGTTTTCTAAACGAATTCCCCTCGTTCGTTGATAAATTCTCATAATTTTTTGAAAAATTCCTCAAGCAAGTGGTATTGATAATAGCCCTCGGCCTCCTGCCTCGTGCTTTTATCAATATACTTGCTTTCGAAATTTTTGGCAAAAAATTATTTCGAATTATCACCGCCCTTGGGAAATTACAACTGATAACTTTTAAAATTATTCAAGTTGTGTTTTGTATGAAATCCCATATAATATTTGTGGAATTTATTCTCTTATCCCCTTTTTGCAACGCCATTGCGGTAAACACCGGAACAGAAAAATCGCTCTATTGCATCTAGTTGTCATGGTAGCGTCTCAAAACCTATTATTTTTTGTCCTATGACAAAAATAAAAAAAAAATCTTTATTTCTTTGCAAAACAAAAATCAAAGTTTGAATAGGAAATTTATTATTATTTGAGAAAAAATTCAAATGGTTGCTTGGATTTAGTTTGAGATGTAAATTAAATATAATTTAAATATTGAATATTTTCAAATTTTATTAAATGAAATAGATTAAATAACGGTTGGAGAAAAATTTTTATGTTTTACTCGGACTAAAATTGGGATTTGTAGCTCGCAAAATTGCGGTACTCCGAAATGCGGTACTAAGAAATTAACGCGCTCTATACACTTGAGCTAAGCTATGCGAGCTATGTTTTTTGTATATAACGTAATTAACAAAACATTACGTAAACAACATTTCCTTTTTTTTAATAAACATTATTGGCATTAAAACATTATTTCGCATATAGTCCCTGCTCACGCCGATTCATGTGATGTTTGCCACATATTTTCACTGCGTGAACGCCAAATCAGACGCTTTTTCGTTCGGCCTTTTCCAAAAACTTGTAAAACTTTTTTTTTAGCTATGGGGTTGGAAATTTGATTTAGAACACGAGGGTAACCTTGTCCGACAAAAATTTGTCTGCTATTGTGTAGTCCGACAACCCAAACATCCAAAATGTCAGTTGTCGGCCTCGACAATAGCAGACACATTTTGTTCGGACAAGCTTACCCTCGGGTTCTAAAAAAACTTCCCAACCCCCACAGTAAAAAAAAAAATGTAGTAGCAAATTTACAAGATCACTGGCAATCGGCATTTTTCGGAGTTTGCCGAACGAAAAAGCAGCCGATTCGAGGAAAATCGCATAACAAAAGTTTTCAGGCTCGTCAAGGACAGGCGCCTCACGAAGTCTAAAATATATGTGGAGGTCCACACCAAAACGCTACATTTCCATTTCCTTAAAAGAATAAATTGTGTACTTAGATCGGCTCAAATTTCTGAATTCGATCGAAAACTCAAAAATTTATGTATGCTTAAATTAGAACTGTTTTTCTCCTTTGTAGAATAGAGCTTGTTTTAGACATAATGTAATCAGTGTAATGACATAATCAAATTTTCTTGAGCTGCGTTGGAAAAATGTAATAATGGAAATGTAGCGTTTTGGTGTGGACCTCTTCATATGGTGATCATCACAAGAAATCGGCGTGGCCCAGGGACTAATATATGAGCTCAAGTGTATAGCGCGCCTAAAACAGAGTCCCACGATATTTGAATTAGTATGTATGCAAACATTTGGATTTCGGGATTTTAAATTTATGAAGCACGTAATCCCATTCATTCCTACTCTGAAACAATGATGCAATGGCAACGTCAAAGAGCGTTTCTAAAAAGCTATAGTCTTCCTCAATAGATGCAAAAATTATCCTTCTCCGTAACAATTGCTCTATAGCTAAAATAAGTTATATAATCGACACTGTGTAAAGTATTGTTGTCATGTTTTTGCATACCCCACCTGCTTTCCCTTGCTCTGTTCCCTACAACATCTTCGCCCTGTTCCCCTCGTTGTTTTTATAAATATCGTCACTTAGATTAGTCAATCATGCTTCAAGTGTTTTCTTTTCTCTGTATTACTCTTCAGATGGCAAGTACAAACATCCAAACAGTTGATACTTTCTATTACACGATACGTTAGTCGTCTATATAATCTATACAGAGCTTTTTCTTGATTGAAATTTTGATTGTTTTTTCATTAGAATCAACCATTTGTGTAAATGTACGAAACGTCAGAGAGCGGCTTCAATATTTATTAACTAGAAGTAGCGAAACGTGTCACATTGTAGGCAAATTAAATTATTTATATGCTCCCACTAAAAAGCATTAAAAATGAAATCGGAATGATACGCTGTGTCCACATACACTCTATGTCACAATCTGAAACAAAAAACCTCAACATTCATTAAGGCAACATTATATGCATACATTTTTCTACGTTCTCCGTTCGCCTCCTTTTAACATTTATTAGGGTCAAGAAATATAAATAAATAGTATTGGCAATGTATACATACCCACTTCAAAAATGCTTAACAGTAGAGAAATTGCTTTGTATTTCTCCAAAAACAGAGAAACATTTTAAATAATTGAGAAATAAAATCAAGATTTGATTAAAGAAAAGAAAATTTAAATTCAACTATCATGAAACAAAACAAAAAAAACTCACTTTGATGTTTCCAAAATCAGTCCTGTGGCAGATTTCTTCAATCCTAGTTGTAATATTGTTGTAACTTTTCCTGATTTGAATTGTTAGAATTGAAAAATTGAAAATCTTACCGTGAATATTGTTGTTATTATTAAAAAAAATTGACATCTTTTTGATAATCCAAATTATATTAGTGGAGTCAAATTAGTAAAAAAAAGTGATATATTTGATGTAAGAGCAAAGTTGAATTTTTTTTTGTTTTATGTTAAGGACATAAAGGTTAGTGGGCATGTAATTATTTAGCAAATTTGGAGGTCCGGAAGTGCCTCAAAAATGGCAAAAACTGTTTTTTTTGTGTTTTTTGAGTAGGTCGCTTCATTGTTTTTGAAATATTTCGGGCTCTAATGGTCATATAAAAAAAAAAAAAAATGAAAAATGTTTGTGATTAAATTTCAAATCCATCTAGGAGGGTTTGATACTTTAAAAGTGTAACCTAACCTCAAAGAACCGAATCGCGTGCCTTTTTTTTTTTTTTACTAAATTTATGATAAGGGGCGGAAAAATCGTCGAATTTTCATAAAAATTTCAGGAAACATGTATTTTAATAGTCTTAATATGGGATTTAATTTTTATGAAAAAATTTTATTTTTTTCGGCCACAATTGGCATTTTTCGTTAAATTTGGCAAATGGTGCCATTTTATGAGAAGTCATCATAAATAAAATTTTTTTTTTTTAATCTGTACTTTTTTTTATCTACTTTATAACCTTAGTATAGTTAAAATTATGTTGCCTTAATTTAAATGCCCATTTTTGGGCATGAAAAAAAAAACATTAATTTTTGCATTTTTTTGACATTTTACCATATATACGGTAATATTTATGCTATTATCATGTATTTTGCATAAAAGTGAAATATGCAATTCAAATTAATAAAAAGTATTTTTTAAATTATACATAACCTACAAAACTTTTTTTTCTTGCAACGCCTTAAATTGCTTTTGGTAAATAATTAAAATGTTATTACAATTATTTTAAATATTTGATATAAGATTTTGAAAAAATGTAATATTCAATTTTTTTCAAACATTTTTCAAACTTATAAAATACACAGCATAAATAATTTTACGACAATTATGTTTTCAATTGAAAATTCTATATACGTTATTATGGTTTTCCATATTATTCACTGTTTGTGTGCTTTTGTCACTTTTGAATTAAAATGCAATATTTAAAAATATACTTTTTGCTGTTTATTTTTAAAATTTTTATTTTATTAATAATAATATAAACTTCCTTATAGTAACAACTTGAATTTGATTTTTTATTTTATTGAATATCGATTTCGACTTACGTCATCCTCAGTTTAAATTATTATTACAATTTTTGCTTAAACTATTACTTATATACTACTTCAACTGCTATTTTTTATTATTATGTCATATATTTTGTTAGCTTAATTTTAATTATTTACCAAAATCAATTTAGGGCATTGCAAGAAAAAAAAGTTTTGTAGGTTATGTATAATTTTAAAAAATATTTTTTATTAATTTGAATTGCATATTTCACTTTTATGCAAAATACATGATAATAGCATAAATAATACCGTATATATGGTAAAATGTCAAAAAAATGCAAAAATTAATGTTTTTTTTTCATGCCCAAAAATGGACATTTAAATTAAGGCAACATAATTTTAATTATACTAAGGTTAAAGTAGATAAAAAAAAGTACAGATTAAAAAAAAAAATTTTTATTTATGATGACTTCTCATAAAATGGCACCATTTGCCAAATTTAACGAAAAATGCCAATTGTGGCCGAAAAAAATAAAATTTTTTCATAAAAATTAAATCCCATATTAAGACTATTAAAATACATGTTTCCTGAAATTTTTATGAAAATTCGACGATTTTTCCGCCCCTTATCATAAATTTAGTAAAAAAAAGAAAAAAGTCACGCGATTCGGTTTTTTGAGGTTAGGTTACACTTTTAAAGTATCTTACCCCTCTAGATGGATTTGAAATTTAATCACAAACATTTTTCATTTTTTTTTTTTTTATATGACCATTAGAGCCCGAAATATTTCAAAAACAATGAAGCGACCTACTCAAAAAACACAAAAAAAACAGTTTTTGCCATTTTTGAGGCACTTCCGGACCTCCAAATTTGCTAAATAATTACATGCCCACTAACTTTTATGTCCTTAACATAAAACAAAAAAGAAATTCAACTTTGCTCTTACATCAATATAAAATGCTAATATATCTCCACTATATTATTATAAATTGAAAATACATCTCTTGTGGGGAAAAATGGCAATTGTTATAGGCTAATATGAAACTGCTTAATTGCATTGCAAAAATCGGCTAATCCATCATTTTTTATTTTATTCAATTTTAAATCACAAAATTTTTATATAATTAAATAATTTTAGTTCAAACACAAAATCTCAATTGATTATCTATTTTACATTATATCTAAAAATTCCTGATACTTCATCTAACACCTGAATGATATCGAACGATTGTTCGATGTTTTTTTAGCAAGAATTTTCTATCTTTGTTTCTTTTCAAATATACATCAATAGTTATTCAGAATTTTCATCACATGATCTCAAATTACAGATTGAGTTGAATGAGATAAAAGAGAAACAATCAATATATACTTTGATGAAAGTTTCATGATCTCTTTTTGATATGATGTTTGTATAACCCAATTTCTATTATTGAGGTAGGTCAAAAATAAAATAGTAAATTGGTTTACGGAGTTCTTTGGATGTTTTTGCTTTTGATACAGAATAAAAACTGCAATAGAATAATACGATTTTTTAGAGTTGTTTTTTTTATTCTTAATTTATCCGATATGTGCAGTTCTAATATTTGGTTACTTTGAGAAATTGAGAATGTTTATAATATTTTCTCGTTTTAAGACTTTTTTCGTCGCGTTCATTACAAACAAGTATTGCTAACCTCCGATTTGATAAAGGCAACACACGCCGCTTAAGAAACGTCGATATCAATCAAAAACAATAAAACCAACAAATAAAACTGACTAAAATTGAAATTAAAATTTCATTTCTATCGTTCTGTTAATCTAACAAAAAAAAATCGATAAACACTATTCCCAAAGTAAGCAAAAACACCAGGTTTTGTTAAGTATTTAATACCTTTATAGTTTTACAAAAACAAAAAAATAACTTAACTAGAATATTGTTTTTCAAATTTCCTGTGCAGTACATCGCTCAAAACTGTATTTACACTTAAATATTACAATGCTTTTATTTACATAATTTTATGTTCACGATACAGCATTCCGTTTTTTTTCCAAACTGTTCTATCATTCTGCAAAAGGAATTCCTTAAATATAAATTTAATTTATTTCCAAATCGTTCCAGGGAAATTCAAAATTTCTTTTCAGAGAAAACTCCAGAAAGTCTGAAAATAATTCCTCGTTATTATTTTGCAGTTATAATAAAATAAAATAAATAAACCATAAATAAGAAGGCTGTCATCAAAAATCACAAGACTGTTGAGGCAGTCTGTATATTTATTAGACTGGTCGTTAAAAGCTTAAATTTTCCTAGACAGGGGGCGTCTTGGGGGAAAAAACCCTTTGTGGTCAACAAAACCATCAGGGTAATGTTTTTTTACACGGTTTTTGAACACGGTTTTGCGGCACCATGAAGTTGATTTTTGTGAAAATTGTTAATCATTTCATAAAAAATGCAGATGTAAAAAAACACCGAATCACTTTTGAAGAAAATTTAATTCTCTACAAAAAAGGTTCAAGTCATTTTTTCCTAAAACGTATGATTCTGATGATATTTTGAATAGTCCCTGGGACCACGCCGATTTCATGTGATGATTACCATATATTTTATACTTCGTGAGACGCCTGTCCTTGATGAGTCCGGAAACTTTTGTTCTTTCGATCTTGTAAATTTGCTACCACAATCTTTTTCTAACTATGGGTGGTGGAAATTTGTTTTAGAACACGAGGGTAACCTTGTCCGACAAAACTATGTCTGCTATTGTCGAGTCCGACAACCCAAACATGCCAAGATGTCAATTGTCGGACTCGACAATAAAAGACACAATTTTGTCGGACAAGGTTACCTTAGTGTTCTAAAACAAATTTCCACCACCCATAGCTAAAAAAAAAATTGTGGTAGCAAATTTACAAGATCGCGGACAATCGGCATTTTTTGAAGCTCGCCGAACGAAAAAGCATCCGAATCGAGAAAAATGGCAGAATAAAAGTTTTCGAGCTCGTCAAGGACAGCCGCCTCTCGAAGTATAAAATGTGTGGTAATCATCATATGAAATCGGCGTGGGCCCAGGGGCTAGAAATAAAATTCGAAATTCTTCGAAGCTCGTAAAAACAAATAATGAAAATTTTGACAAAAAGGTACTAATTTAAATTTATCTTGTCATGATTATTTTTTATTCTTTTTATTCTATAGCTTAAGAAGAAAATTACGACTGTTTGGTCATTTTTATTTTTTATGTTTTTTATATATTACGAAAATTTACAAGTTCTTTTTCAAAATATCTTTCCGTTTTAATAAAAAAATGACTGAGTTTTTTGTAGAAAATTAAATTTCCTACAAAACTGTTAATATGAATTAGTTTTAAATTTGCACACTTTATCAAAAAATCAACTTAGATGATTTTGCGGCACGTGTTCTTTTGATTTAAAAAAAATTGCTTTGGTGGTTTTTGGACCACAAAGAATTTTTTAGGAAGCGTCACGGAAAAATTAATTTTTAACGACCAATATAATATGCATGTGTTTTTTTATTTTGTGTATTTTCAAGGAAATTTATTTGTTTAATGTTTTCTGTTGGTGTTATACTGCATTACATTTGTAATGATCACGTCTGCGGTCTGCGCTACTCTAGATATCTTGAGGACGAAATATGTCTGCAGATCCATCTTACCATGACAGTAGAAAAATTTAAGGTTCTCTATAAGTCAATACTTTTACAAATACCACCTAAAAGAATTTTAATCACAAGGGAACAGTGCTAATATGATTATTAATATCCCCATGCTTGCTGAAAACCCCAACAGAAATATCTGCGATCATTGTAAAACCCAATCTTGCTAATTTTTTATACTGGATCTTTGGATGTCCTTCTGTAACATCTTATCCTTTTCAAGTCTGGTTGTTTTATTAAACCTCCTTTGAAACTATATCGATTTGCATTCTGTTTGGTAATATACACATCAGACACCCTACAAAGTGCAAAACATATTCGTCATGATGTCAGTCTGAAGAGCGTAAAGCACATCAATATGGAAGTGGCTATACAAGCCAGTATCCTCCTTACCGAGTGTTACAGCTCGGAAATAATTGTTTTCAATCTCGCAAGTCACAACAGCTGCTTCAGTTCGTTTGAATTTATCGCTACCATACGTCAAGTGTTCACGTAAATTCAGACTGACCTCAAGGTATCTCAGATGTGAACTCTATCGAATATTAGGATTTATGACTTGCGTCTTTATGTTTTCTGTAACTGTGCGACCAATCGTCAGCACAATCTTCGTCTTTTGTTCGGTTAAATGTAGTCCTGCATTATTAAGCCACAGCACAGCACTATAAATCACATTGTTGCATTTACGAACAATGTGCCATATTTCAGGTTGCTTTCTTCAAATACCATAAATGCTATTATCCGGATTAAGTAATGGAGAATACCTATATACCTCAGGGCACTATTATTTTATTCCATTTACTAGAATTAAAGACATTTCTAACATCGAAAGGGATAATGGCACAGTCCTGTTTTTTCTCCGCCAACGCTTTCTGCACTGCTTCCTATACCCTACCAATTTCATCGTTGCGTTAGACCCTTGTTTCTTAGGCAAAATTCCATTTAAAGATACCGGCGTCGTTATTTTAGATGCCGATTTTAGCACCTCGTCGGCAATGCCTCCAGTAATATTTCTAGTGTCTACATCCAGATCCAGCACTCGAGGAAAGAGACAAGATGCTAACCTGTAATTTTATTATTTCAACATGTATCGTTGTGTGTGGACAAATTCGAACCAACGTGTTTTATTAATTAGTTAGACATGTTTACTCTTTGAAAATCCGAAATACCACCATGTCAACATTAAATGTTTTTGTGGTTTCATGTGAACATAAGGTACAAGGTCATTTGCCTTTCCTTTTGTTTGTTATCATGTCAGCTAGCTAAGCTTGTCAGTTTTTTATGATATTGTTAACAACGCAGTTTGTAACCTAATTGATAACGAATAAATGGAATAAACATTCTCGATCAGAATTTTTTATTATTATTACTATGATGACGATTTTGAAATATGTACCTGTTTAATTTCTCCATTTCCTGTTTAATCTATCCGAAATTTTTTGGCCACGTAGAAAACCATAAATTGCAGAAAATAATCATATTTCAATAACATTTCAACATGCCTTGTCTTAAAAACGTGTGAACTTGAAACAATACATATTTCTTAAATTATCAACATTAAGGCGAATTTAGTTTATTTTTTTATTTATCAGACGCTAAAATATATGATGTCGTTTTTTATGATTTTCATAAAAAAAATAACAGCCATACAAACGCAATCATAAATCAAGCAAAAACAAAATCCATCGAAAGAAGAATAAAGTATGTACATAAGATATTATGTAATCAATTATGAACTTGATATCTTCATTAATCGATTGAAAATTTTCTTTTCTTGCCAAAACTTTTTGTTGTATGAAAAAATGATAGCAAAGAAATTTACGATTTCTCCAATAAGTATTTTATTGTTAAATATTAAGTGTTTGAAGAAATTGAATTTATAATGGCAGAGTGTATAGAAATTTTGTTTTTGTTGTGTAATGGTGAATTTTCCAGATGAGTAGTGCTTTTTGACGATGCTAAGTTTGTAAATATGTCGATATCGGTGAAGATTAAAAATGTATATAGTTCAAGAATTAGTGTAAATATTTCACTTCCAAGATCTAAGTTGGAAACGTATAATAAATTATTATTAGTAAGCCTACAATTGGGCGTATCTTAAAACCTTAAAAAATATATGTATTTTATTCCGTTTCCAAAGAAAAGCAAATAAAAGCAAGAAATACAATCATACATTTAAATCCAATGATATTTTATTTTCCTTTCAATTTCTGTTTTTCCTCTCAATTTTTATTTATTTTTCTTTTATGCTTTTCGTATATAAAATGTATGTATATAAAAGCTTTGATATAAATAAAAAGGAAATAATTTTTTTTCTTTTCTCCTTCGTTCTTATTATTGTATATAGATGGAAAATAGAAATAAAAATCTAACAATAATCATTTTCATTTATTTGTGCTTTTTCAATCGTCATCTCTTTCGGAAAAACCAATAGAAACATTGTTGAATTCTAATTCGTTCGTTATGTATGATTTTAATGTTATACTTATCGTTTAGTCGTCCTAGGAACAGAAGAAAATTTAAATAATTTTTGTGTTTAAAAATGGTATATTTTGTAACACAAAAAATTAATTTTTTTATTATTAGGGTATTTGAAGTGAGGTTTTATGGTTAAGTGGATGGACTTGAGAATTGATGAAGTTTTAAATTTTTTTATTATTCTAAATTGAAGGTTCTAGAGTTTTATTACTGAAACAGATTTGATACATGAAATAAATCATGGTTTGAGTTTTTATGTTTTGAGCCGACGGTCGATGGAGATCGGATTTATATACATGTTTGGTTTGTGTTTCTCACTTGGGGTCCCAAACAGCTTTTGTTTTGCATAGTAACAATGTAAATCCATAGATTCTCTATCAGAAAGGCGTTTAAAAGAGTGACTTTAAAAAGAGCGCAATTCTATATACTTCTTATTAATTGTTGTTTATTATGTGTTGTTTATTATGTTATTAGCTAGAACATTTTGTTTGCTGGAACTGAGGGAATGGTGCTACAAACAAAAGAGGAGTGATCAGCTTGAAAACGAATAATCGACAAATAAGAGTTTTCTGACACCATCACAAATATTAATAAAAAACAGGATTTTGTTGAAAAGAAGCTATCTGTAGCTAACAGTTCCGACACTAACGGTTTCATGAAAAGTTTTTTCGAGTAATCCAAAGCTTGCGGATGCGAATTTGAAACATTTGATTGTGGAGATTGTTTTTACTCAATCCAACTTCATCAATAGTGCTGGCTAATAGAGCACCAATGTGAAAATTTTTTTTGAATCCAAATCGGAACGCGTACCAGCATTGTATAGGTGCACTTCCTACAATATCTTATATAAAATTTATTGATTGATAACCGGAATAAAAATTGTAATAGTTATCACGGGCTTTGTTAGCACTTGGAAAACACTGTCGAACTTGTAAGTTTAGCAATCGATACATACAAATTCCAGAATGCTTTCGATGACATCCTCGAAACTGCCCTTAATAATCAATCTCCATTTCTTTTGTAAAGTAGGTATTAGGAATAGTTGCATGCACTTCAATTTAGTGTTGTTTTAGTTTTTTAGTCAAATATAATATTGTTATACATACATAAAATCTGATTAGAAATTGTGGACGTTCATTTTCATGTTATTACTGTTACCTTGAAAAACCGTTCCATCCGTCCACGAGTTTGACCTACAAATTATTATCATTATGTTTGGACGACACTTTGGTACGTTCGGTGCGTTTTGGGACACTGTGCATTCATTAATAATGGTACAATGAATCCTGCCGATGTTTAACTATAGACGTTATGTGGAAAATGAGTTGACCACCATCATGTGTAGATATTTTTCAATATTTTTTCATCTTTGCCTTCATCTTATAGTAAAATTAGTTGGGATTAGACATTTTCTTAAGAATCTTGCTGTCGACCAGTCCATATGTAACAAGTTATTCGGCGGCGGTCTTTTATCACACAATCTCTTTTTTTTATCCCTAGTCTTGAGGCTGGAGTTTATTTTGTCCCTACTATTGACATACGAATTAACGCGAGATATCACATACCCCTGAAAATAGCAGCAAGATATCACTAGCTAAGGGGATGTCTTGGGTCATTGAGGAAGATAGAACGTCACATGATCAAGGAATATACCTGTACTAACTGGATTATTGACAACCCAATTTTTGTTTTGTTCGTGCAAATTTTTTCAATTTGCTTTTCACTATTTTATTTTTATTTCCTTTAACCGATCATGGAATACCGGTCTATGTCATATTTTGTTGTGTGAAAGGATTTATTGTTTAGTTACCCGTTCCTTAAAATAAAATATAAAAAACAAAATTGCGGATACATCAACACCTTAAAACGCATGTTGTTGTAGTCAATTAGATTTTTATGAAAGCAAAATTTTTAGAAGAAGATGGAAGACTAAAATTTCTGCGTTGACAAAGTTGGTTACAAATAAATCCAAAAAAATTCTTACTTGAAAGCCGATTTTAGCTAAACTTTGAATAACTGAAAAAACGGCTAGTTGACGTTCAAATTAAAACTGGTTTATGTATGAAAACTTGTTTTAACATTTATGCCTTTTCTTTCAAGATTTATACTACAAACTTTTCAAATCCAAAACATTTTTAAAAAACCTGACATTATATTACGTATAACCCTGCCACAATGGGTACTATGTTTCGAGAACAGTGACTATCAATAAAAACCTTTTAAAATGCCCAACCCAAAATTATAATTATAATTCCTTAGAATTGGTTATTTTAGCAAGTTTTTCGAGCGTATTATATGGTCATGGTTAAAATGGTTTTTTTGTTGATCAGCATAGAATTATACACAAATATAAGGCCAAACCAGCATATTTATATCAAGATCAATTGGGCTAAAACTAATCAATTTTCAATAAAACAAAAATAGGTAGTACGTTTTTCTATCTCCTGATCTTCATCACTCAATTGTACCACAGACAAAAAATACTAAGCATAACAGTAAAAAAACGTAAACCAAATTATTGATATTCGAATAAAAAAACGTTAAATTTTTGTTAGTCATTTCTAGCTATATGAATACTTAAAAAGCACAAAAATAAAAAGCTCAAAAACAAAAATTACAAATAAATACGGCAAAAAACTTTTTACCTTTTTATTTTTGTTTCATCCGACCAATTATTTTATGTTTTCCAAAAGCGCATGTCTTCTCTAGTAGTTTCTAGTATTCCAATTTAAATATAAAAACACTTTTATGATTATTTCCTTAATTTTTTTTCTTTACTTCTGATTTAATACAAACGTAAAAGAAAAGTTTGTGGAAGTGAAAATCTAAAAATTTTCTTCTTATTTCAACAAATTTTATACATAAATCTATTTTCTTGCTTTGAATTTTTTTAGTGTATTTTGAGAACGAGACGACTATACAGTAAGAAGCTTTTTGTGAAGTATGATGAAGAAAATCTGCCATTTTTTTAGTTTCAATACTTATATTAATATAGGCTCAATAAACCGGGGTCTGGGGAACACTAATGGTGGACCGGAGGAATTACTACTACACATGAGAAAATATATAATATTCTTTAATATTTCCATTTTATTTATTTCAACCAAGGCAAAAACATCGAATCGAAAAACATATAATCCAAGCAAAAGAATGAGTTAAATAAAAAACAAACAAGAGAAAATAGAATATTTTTGATGATGGTGTTTTTCCTGAATTTTCTTTTCTTATTTTTTTTCTTGGATTTTATTATTATTATATTTTTGTATGCTTTTTCTTATGTATATATTTTCTTACTTTTCATATTTCACTTTTTTTGTGTTGTTTTTGTTATTGTTATTTGGTTAATATTATTATCGTCGCTTTAATAATGAAACAACGTATTCGCAAAAGTGTAGTTTCGAGATAATTGGGTTTAAAGATTTTTCGATTTTCTGATTTTCGTAAACTCGGCAGCACTATTGAATGAATAAAGATATTGGAAAAAAAATTTCTACCAATTAATCTTGACTAATTTCTTCACAACATATTAAAATTTCACATTGGTACCTGCTCGCTTTTCTACCTAAAAAGAGGTGAAAAGTCAATCAGGTACCTTATACGTTATTTCATATTTCATATCCGTTATTTCATTTTGCATGAAAGTACGATTAAACCTAAAATAAATTATTATTGAACTAACGCATGATATTCTTACAATTTTTTATTTGTATGAACCGGTTTATCATGTAGTCATGAATGATGCTTATACAATATTGTAGATTTACTATTTCGTGTGGCGATCGTAATGTATGTAATATATACGACAATGATTTTACCCAAGTTATTATTCTGTAGGAATTGGAATATCGTACATGCATTTCCGCTGTTTCAATATTTAACCAAATTCAAATTTGCATGTACGTTAATTAACAATATATTAATTTTCACCCCCAGTTATAAGATAATTGGAAAATGTTAAAATGCCACTCTATAGACATCCTTATGGGGAATGCAGCGCACCCATTATATAATAACAACGTATATATGGCATACGTTATTTCATTATTAAGGCGACGATATATTAAATGGAACAAAATATGAATAGAAGAAGAAAATAAAAATGAAGTAGCTTCAGGTACATAAAAATAAAACCAATGAAAATTTAAATAAAAATTTTATAGTGATTGTAGGAAAAAGAAAATATTCGTGGTGATATGATATTGTAAAATGTACATTAAATAATCATGAAATCATATTATTAACAACAGAGGTTCTAGTTTGCGCACAGGAACTTTTTTCGTAATAGAATAAGGTAAAGGAATACCAAAAAAAATTCTAAGAAAAAACAGTTTTATATTTTAAACAAAATGATGTCGTTCTATTATTAACTATAGCATGCAATGCAATATTTGCCTTCTAGCACACCACCTCAAGAATAAATGATATGAGTCTCAATAGGACATTTTAAAAAGAATTGATTGTTTATAGTGATTTACCATTGTGAACTAAAAACCAGATACCGAAACATGGTTCGAGTCGCTGTCGGATATATGCGTATACCTTTTCGTGTCTGAAATATCGTGGCACAGTTCCTGTTTTACGGTTTTCGTTAGATTTCATATGAAAATCTAGCTAAACGGCAACGAAGCAGAAAGAAATTTTATAAACTTGCGCCTTAAAAGTCGACCTCTGCAATAAAAGGCTCCATAGCTATCTGCACTCAACAATGTGAGGTATAATAGAATAATTTATATCTTAAATAATTTTTAGAATAGGCCAAATTCGGCATTTGATTACCATACTAGAGGCTTAAAAATTTTTATTATTAAATTATAACATTCTGCTTCAAGTCCCCCATACACGCATTTATTTGCTTATCGAAAAGCCGTTTTCATATAGAATATACTTATATATGATGGATTCGTGAATTTTTGTTGCTTGCATACATAACATGTTTGATAAACGTTTGGTATTTTAAATGTTTGCACCTTCTGTATGTACATACATCTATGTCTTTTAAAGGCTTGACCTTCCTTTTGAAATTGTTTATTTCATAAGTTCACCAGTTTGCTCATTTATTAACTTATGAATTTCGATTAACCTGTTGTTGGTTTTCACAGTTTTTTTATTAAATAATCAACGTGCTCCGCCTTGTCGCATAAAGCCCCATAGTTTTTGCGAATTCGTTGTCTGGTCCGCATACAGACATTTTTCACATAGACTCGGTATGAACTAATACGTGAAGAAATGCACACAAAGTGCAGGATTGATTTTGAAAATTTAATCATAAATGTAATACTTAGATCTTTTAGACCGAAGAAATTTATAAATAAAACTTAGTAATTGGGTCAAAAGCTTCGGTTTTCGCCTTATGATGCTCCATACAGGAGCATAGGCTCATGTGTCATTCAATTGTTTAAATTTTAACAATTCAATCTGGTTTGCTGGTTCAGTTTCACTCGAAGTCTTAATCGATTTTTTATATACCGCTGATCCAAATCCGAAGGTCACTCATTGTGTGTGACTGATAAATTGGAAAAGCTCTCTTTGGTTATACATTTTTTCTCAATTTGTTAGTCACATTAGGTGACGTTCAGTAATTAAGAAAATAGTTTTAATAAAAAACTTTGATCTGACTCAAAAGCGTACCGATATTTTCCGAGCTTAAATTCAATGCCTTATCAGTCATCCTTCAAATCATACTTTTTCTCTGTCTAATTTACTCAAGACCCAGCCGTAGCTTTGACATTTGTGTAACGACGACCTATTTCGAATTTTACTCTAAAATAAGAATATTCATATATAAAGAAATTCTCTAATGATTTGCTAATTTATTTCGGTTTCTGCCTTTAAATTAAAATAATCCATTACAACAAACATAAAATATTTATGTGTACTACAGGATAATTAACCAATGTTTAACGTTTTATCTATTGATTGCTTTGTTGCATCACTCAATTTTAATTAATAACACATGTTTCCATCAACATGAATGATCAGAATTTTTCTAATGTAAAGCTTGGTCATAATATTATACGTAGATATAATACGTTTGTGCCA
This sequence comes from Diogma glabrata, assembly GCA_963693315.1. Lineage (NCBI taxonomy): Eukaryota > Metazoa > Arthropoda > Insecta > Diptera > Cylindrotomidae > Diogma > Diogma glabrata. Next base: position 268,042,018 of record OY856186.1, read on the forward strand.
GTTTATAAAAAGCACAATGGTTGTCGGTAGTTGTAGAGAATTGTGTTTTCTCGTTTGAGTAGAATTGCTTGTTGAGATGATCAGGCCCGGCGCTTCCATGGAGCAGTACTAACAGTTTGACGGAGCGCTAAAATTGTAGGGCGCCAAAACCCAATTAATAAAAATAAATTTAAAATAATAAAATAAATATTTTAATTACCGAAATTTATTACCAAAAATATTTTTTTCACTATGTAAAAATTCTTAAATTTTTTTTGTAAAATTTCTTTCAATGCAATCTTTGCCATTCAGGGGTGGGTCAGACAGGTTATACGACAAAAATAATGGTAATTTTCTCAAATTAGTAGAAGTAATTGCTGAATTTGTCAAGGTTCTTTCAGAACACCTACGACGGATAACTAATAATGAGACGCAAAACAAATATTTGTAAAAAAGCATTCAGAATGAACTAATTTCAATCGTATCTAAAGTTATTCAAATTAAATCGATGATATGATAAAAGGTGCAAAATATTTTTCGATAATTGTTGATTGTACTCCAGATCAGAGCCGCAATGAACAATTATCACTTATTGTTAGAGTTGTTCATAGAAATCAAAACAAACATGAAATTAAGGAGCTTTTTATTGGTTTTTTAAAAGCTACAGATACGACCGGTAACGGCTTAACGAATTTAGTTTTAGACCGACTAGCTTCTCTAAAATTTTCAATTAGTGATTGCAGGGGGCAAGGCTATGATAATGACTCAAATATGTAGGGAAAAAACATTGGAATGCAAGCTCGAATTAAACAAATAGAACCCCGAGCATTTTTTGTGCCATGCTCATCACATTCAGCTAACCTAGTCCTTTTGGATTCAGTTCAATGTTCACTTCAAGCTGTAAATTTTTTTGATACTGTCCAATGTTTATATGTTTTTTTTTCTAGTTCTGTTTCAAGATGGGACATTTTGAAACAGAATGTGAAAACATTAAGTCTCACACCACTCTGTACGACAAGATGGGAAAGCCGCATAGAAGCTTTAAAACCCTTAATGTGTAGTTTGGGTAATATTTATGACGCTTTAGTTCAAATAGGAAGTGACAAGGATAAGGACGGAATAACAAGAAATAACGCGAACAGTTTATCTCTCAAAATTATTCAATTTGAATTTATTTGCTCAATAATTATTTGATATAATATTCTTGATAAAATTAATTAATTAATATTAATTAATATTTGCTAAATTATTTACAAAGTCCTGCTATTTGTTTAACGACGGCAGTACATTTGTTAGAGGGCACAAAAGAGTTTTTGACGAACTTACGAAATGAGGAAAAATTTCTGGGGTGTAGCTTGCAAGCTAAAGAAATAGCTTTAAAATTAGATGTTCCACCAAATTTCCCGGATGCTCCAAGGCGCCCTAGTCGAAAACCTCAACTTTTTTCGTACGAAGATAGAGACGAAATTATATCAAATCCTGAACAAAAATTTGAAGTTAAATTTTATTTTCAAATCCTTGATCAGGCGATTAAATCTATTAGCGAACGGTTTGATCAAATTTCGGAACACAATAATATTTTCAAATTTTGGCATAATATTTCTGTGGCTTTATTAAATGCTTCTGATCATTTAAATAATTGTCTTTCCCTAGAAAAGCATTTAACTTTCAATTCAAAGTCTGATAATATAGTAGGTTTAGATTTATGGGACGAAATTAAAACATTCCATAGTATAATTTTAGGAACTTTAAGCCCTATAGAATCATTAGATTTTATAGAGTTATTTCGATTAATTCTCAAGACGCTACTGTTCCATTAAGTATGGTAAGTTAATGATATCCATTAGTTTACGTACACATTCTCAATGTGGTAGAATCATTACAATTAGTTGTTATTCAACTAATCTGAAAACCAATTTAATATGATCTAGGTTGATCGGGGGGTTAATTTTTATATGGGAGAAATTGTGAATAGTTAAACTCAAATAACTGGGTGAATAATTGGAATTTTTCAATTCTAAAACCAGTTTTGGAATCCTCTAATTAAACCTTACATGTTTTAATCAGAAAAAATTTTACGTGTTTCGTGGTGGTATCGAACCCCATGCATCAGTAACACAAATTCAATACCTTGTGTTATACACGTTTTATCAACTGAGCCATTCAATTGACATGTTTTGTGGAAATTTTTAGTTAGTGAATTGAAACGTCATCAACAATTACAATGAAGTTAACAGTTTCACAAAGATTGCTGACCTAACGACATGATATATTCAATTAATTATTTCTAATTAATTATCTATCTAATTTTTATAGAGTTATTTCGATTAATTCTCAAGACGCTACTGTTCCATTAAGTATGGTAAGTTAATGATATCCATTAGTTTACGTACACATTCTCAATGTGGTAGAATCATTACAATTAGTTGTTATTCAACTTATCTGAAAACCAATTTAATATGATCTAGGTTGATCGGGGGGTTAATTTTTATATGGGAGAAATTGTGAATAGTTAAACTCAAATAACTGGGTGAATAATTGGAATTTTTCAATTCTAAAACCAGTTTTGGAATCCTCTAATTAAGCCTTACATGTTTTAATCGGAAAAAATTTTACGTGTTTCGTGGTGGTATCGAACCCCATTCATCAGTAACACAAATTCGATACCTTGTGTTATACACGTTTTATCAACTGAGCCATTCAATTGACATGTTTTGTGGAAATTTTTAGTTAGTGAATTGAAACGTCATCAACAATTACAATGAAGTTAACAGTTTCACAAAGATTGCCGACCTAACGACATGATATATTCAATTTATTATTTCTAATTAATTATCTATCTAATTTTTATAGAGTTATTTCGATTAATTCTCAAGACGCTACTGTTCCATTAAGTATGGTAAGTTAATGATACCCATTAGTTTACGTACACATTCTCAATGTGGTAGAATCATTACAATTAGTTGTTATTCAACTAATCTGAAAACCAATTTAATATGATCTAGGTTGATCGGGGGGTTAATTTTTATATGGGAGAAATTGTGAATAGTTAAACTCAAATAACTGGGTGAATAATTGGAATTTTTCAATTCTAAAACCAGTTTTGGAATCCTCTAATTAAACCTTACATGTTTTAATCAGAAAAAATTTTACGTGTTTCGTGGTGGTATCGAACCCCATGCATCAGTAACACAAATTCGATACCTTGTGTTATACACGTTTTATCAACTGAGCCATTCAATTGACATGTTTTGTGGAAATTTTTAGTTAGTGAATTGAAACGTCATCAACAATTACAATGAAGTTAACAGTTTCACAAAGATTGCCGACCTAACGACATGATATATTCAATTAATTATTTCTAATTAATTATCTATCTAATTTTTATAGAGTTATTTCGATTAATTCTCAAGACGCTACTGTTCCATTAAGTATGGTAAGTTAATGATACCCATTAGTTTACGTACACATTCTCAATGTGGTAGAATCATTACAATTAGTTGTTATTCAACTAATCTGAAAACCAATTTAATATGATCTAGGTTGATCGGGGGGTTAATTTTTATATGGGAGAAATTGTGAATAGTTAAACTCAAATAACTGGGTGAATAATTGGAATTTTTCAATTCTAAAACCAGTTTTTCAATTCTAAAACCAGCTTAAAATTAACCCCCCAATCAACCTAGATCATATTAAATTGGTTTTCAGATTAGTTGAATAACAACTAATTGTAATGATTCTACCACATTGAGAATGTGTACGTAAACTAATGGATATCATTAACTTACCATACTTAATGGAACAGTAGCGTCTTGAGAATTAATCGAAATAACTCTATAAAAATTAGATAGATAATTAATTAGAAATAATTAATTGAATATATCATGTCGTTAGGTCGGCAATCTTTGTGAAACTGTTAACTTCATTGTAATTGCTGATGACGTTTCAATTCACTAACTAAAAATTTCCACAAAACATGTCAATTGAATGGCTCAGTTGATAAAACGTGTATAACACAAGGTATCGAATTTGTGTTACTGATGAATGGGGTTCGATACCACCACGAAACACGTAAAATGTTTTCTGATTAAAACATGTAAGGTTTAATTAGAGGATTCCAAAACTGGTTTTAGAATTGAAAAATTCCAATTATTCACCCAGTTATTTGAGTTTAACTATTCACAATTTCTCCCATATTAGATTTTATATTTGAAAAGAAATTCGACCAGATATTACCAAATCTAGTTGTAGCTCTTAGAATTTTATTGACAAAAACCAGTCACAGTAGCTTCCGGTGAACGTAGCTTTTCTAAATTAAAAATTATTGAAAATTAATTACGTAGTACAATAGGACAAGAAAGACTGGTAGATTTAGCTAGAATATCTATAGAAAGTAAATTTCTGAGCAACTTGGATTATAGTGATTTGATAGACGACTTTGCAAGAATCAAAGCGCGTAAAATAAAAATTAATTAACTAATATATTTTACAATTTAAAAATACACGCTTGAATTTTAGTGCTATTTATCCAATTTTTTTTAATTTTTTGTTATCAAAATTCGTACGCTATATTAGTAAGTACGATAGCAATATTAAATCTTTATTTATTTTTTAAATATATTTTTAATATTAATTTTTGTTATTGAAATTCGTACGCTGGATTAGAACGATAACAATATTTAATCTTTTATTTATTTTTTTAATGTTTATTTTTGAGGACTATACCTACGTGGGATACCTCGTTAAAAAAAATGCAATGCATATCCTACCTTTTGGGTGATGTGGAAACGGATTATTTACGACAAATAGATTTTTTTAGGGCGGCATTTTTGAAAACTGCACCAGGCGCCAAAATCGCTAGCGCCGGCGCTGGAGATGATGTGGGGAAATTTCTAATTTGTGTACGATGAAAGGGATAAAAAAATAAACAAGAGATGGAGCTAATGCTCGATTCAATCAAATGTTCGATTGGTGTCATGATGTAACTTTTGATCAAAAGATAAAATTATTAGAAATGTATAATAGTGCCACAAATGGTTTTTTATGTAAAATTTATAAAATTGCGGTTATTAATTGGTAAAAAAAAACGAATTAATATATGAAAAAAATATAAAAAAATTTAAATTATTTTTAAACAAAAACTGTTTTGTTTTTATAATTGTATAATTGGATCAAATTTGCATGTGTGTATATTAAATAAACTAAATGGTAGTACAGCACATATGCGGATGAGGATGATAATAACTTATCAATATTATTTGAAGGAAAAACTACATTTGTTAACAAATTTGTTATCCAGATGACAAATTAGTGAAGAAGTGATACCAACATTATTGGTTTCAATGAGGAAAATTTACAAAGAAAAATTAACGTTCTAAAAAATTACAATCAGTTGGCGATATTGGTGAACCACCAAGATTTCGTTCAATGTAAGAAAGATCTTATTGTTTAGCTGTTTTTGTTTCAAATGGTGGACTATTAGAGCGATCAAGGAAGTGGATAATCAAGAAATACTTATTAATGTAAGCTATATTATTTCTTTTGATTTTGTTTACATAATTTTTGTTTGTGACTTTTTCAGATTTCAGCCCCTTCATATTTATTTTTGTATTCAATATTAAATCATGATATGATTTTTTTCAAAAATAAATATAAAGATTCCTCAAAATAGACTCAGTATTTTACAGTATTTTAATAATTTATTAACATATAAAAGCCCAATACTATATTTGCTCTAGTGAAGTCTGATATTCAATTTTTAACTTTATTTGCACTGCAGATAGAGTGCATTTGGTGACTCAATACCCTGTTCACGCAATAGACTTCTTGTGTACACAGAACGTTCACACCATGATCGGAAACCTATGTATTAATAAAAATCGCATTCACTGCCAGAACAGAGTATTGCAAATTTACTTGAAAAACTTTCGTTTCAACTCTCAACTAGGGTTTCTCATTTCCCGTAGAAATTCAAGTCCCGGGAAGCCGGGACAGAAAACATTAAATTCCGGGATCTCGTAAAATCCCGGGAAACGCTAATTGGGTTGTAGAAAAATGTGTAAAATTAAAACAGCAGAAAAAATGCGCTATTGATTTTTAAATTTCCATTATTTTTAATTAGAAAAACTTCAAAAGTTAAATAAAAAAGAATACATAAAAACAAAACAAAAATAAATTCATAATATTAGTTTTTAAACAACTTTTCAAAAAACTAGGTTGTCAATGGCGCCATCACTCAATTTTATCCGAATTTTCGTGACGAAACGTCCATTGAACCATCCATTGAGCCATCCATCCAAGAGATCCATTAAACATAAATTAAGAGAAATGAAGCGCAAGTTTTAGATAGATTTCTCAGAAAAATCTACATATTTTAAGTTTGATTAGTTTTAATTTGTTGTGTTTATATGTGTCAAAAAAAACCATACAAAAAAAACCATGATACCATATATGTCAAAAAAAACATTTTCCTAATTCTGACCGAAATTAATTACTACAGAGGGAAAAGAATTAAAAACTACTCGATTTTCGAGTGAGAAAACTTTTAATATCTTTGAAAAAAGTACAAAAAAATGTTAATAAAAATTAGCGGCATACCCGGGATCCCGGGATGATATCCCAGGAAAACGCGATGAAAATTTACCCGGGATCCCGGGGAAAACGGCATCCCGTTTGAGAAACCCTACTCTCAATATGTGTCTACTCATATCGATTTTATAGTTTCATTCGCACCATTTCGCATATAAGCCTGCTACAGATACAACGTCCGATCATGTGGTAGATTGCAGGCTTGCCTTCGTTTTGTATGGCGACACTTGATCATGTCGGTCAACATTTTTATGACCTGCTATAGAGCAATTTATTAACTACAAAGCCAAAGTTTGGACACTTGTAATATATGGAAAATCGAATCAGGACGCCGATAAAATAAAAAACTTGAGCCTGAACATTTCCGATTTTATTAAAACTCGTTTTCTTAAAATTCGTTCTTAAAAATCGTAAGTATTAAAAATATATACGTGTTTTTTTCACTAGCTTTGACACCGGGTGGCTCCAAATTTGTTAAGAAATTTGGAGACAAAAAAAGTTTAAAGTTGAATTGCGCTCGAACGAGTTAACCGATTCTAACAATTTTTGTTTGTTTGAGCTACCGTCGAGCAGGTAAGTAGGCAATACTTTATAAAAGTATTACACATATAAAAAATGTTTTTTTCGTATGTTTTTTTTTTAATTTTAATTTTTAAAGATGTATTATTTACCCGAAACATACTCAAATTACAGACAGGCGTTTTGTTTTGTTGATGATAAAAATACATTTAAATATTTACTAACAAAACGTATGTCAGGTCTGGCTTTTTTTCCAAATTTTGCATAAAGGAATTTTGAAAAAAGTTTGAATTTTTGATTTTGTAATAATTTTTGCAATATTTTTAGAATTTTCGAAAAAGTTTTAAAATTTGATTTTGTTATAATATTTGTAATATGTTTAGAATTTTGAAAAACAAATAGAATTTTTGAATTTTATATATATTTTTAGAATTTTGAAAAAAAATTCAATTTTTGATTTTGTAATAATTTTTGCAATATTTTTAGAATTTTGGAAAAACTTTGAATTTTTAAGAATTTTTGGAATATTATTGGAATTTAGAAAAAGCTTAAATATTTGATTTTATTCTAATTTTTGGAATATTTTTGGAATTTTGAAAAAAGTTTCAATTTTTGATTTTGTTGTAATTTTTGCAATATTTTTAGAATTTTTGAAAAAAATTTTAGTCTTTGATTTTGTAATAATTTTTGGAATATTTTTAGTATGCAATATTGTTGGAATTTTGAAAGAAATATGAATTTGGGATTTTGCAATATTTTCTCGAAACGCTAAATGGAAAGGTTTTTGAGTAGTTTGCTGAGTGTATCATCTTTTCACTAAATTATGTTAATTTATGATCTGTCATAATTTTCCGGCAACGTATTGATGTTTCGAGTTAGTTTTGTAATAAATTTCTAAACATTGATAAAAATACTTGTACTTTAACAAAGAGTTATGTTTGATATACATCGCTGTCCAAAACTAAAAACCATGTCCTCATAAAAGTTTTTTGCATTGGCAATAGCAGTGACTTCCGAAATTAGATTATTGAAGCGAAGCGAGCGAAGCTCCATTCGTCCCCGATTCGTACTTTCGTTTGAAGACATACTCCTCCCAAACTACTAAAGATATCACAATGAAATTTTGCATGTAAGACGACATCTAGCTATAGGTGGTTTACAAAAAAAAATATTGAAAATTAAACATACCACGGAGGAATAATCACTGAAAAACGGTTCCCATAGACTTTCAATGCGAAAATTATCATCTTTTCACAATACTTAAACAAATTATTAAATTTTTTTTTGTTTATTTGGTCTTTTGTCTTTCTTTTTTTTATTTTTTTATATTTTTTTATATTTTTTAGTTTTTTTTTTTTATTTTTTTTATTTTTTTTTATTTTTTTTTTTGAACTGCAGTGATATTGAAAGTCTGAAAATAAAAGTTTGTTATTAGTTGATTTTAAAAAAATTTAATAACACTTTTACCTACATTGAACAAGATTGATCATGTTTTAAACCTGGACGAGTTTTTATTTGGTTCATTCACCTTATTTTCTTTGCACTTTTGTTAAAGTACTTTTTATAGACAAAATTCACGATACGATCATTGTAGTCAGACATATCGGTTTCAAATCCGTTTAAAAAAAATTTCATTGATTTTCCACTAAATCTATGCCGAAAGTAGATGCAGCAAACATTTACCACACATTAAACTGTAGCGATTTTGTAGTTCTTTTGGATTGTAACATATCTTCGGACATAACTTCGGACATATCTTTTGGATTGGACATATCTTCGCTCCTTTTTATCAATTGCATTCTGCATTGGTCACCTAGTTTTTAGACTCCCTGAATTTTCTTATTTTGCTAGGTAATGCAGGCATTAGTGCTGATGAATGATTCTGAAGTCTAATTAATTCAGGAAAAAATGAATTTTTAAAATTGTTGGTGTGCCACCGCTTTTATAGGTTTTCCGGCTTATTAAGTAAACTAACTATACTAAACCTTTCCCACAGACCCAAGCTTTGACACATCGGCATGGGACGTTTAAAGCCCTTCACATTTTATTATTATTTTGAGACGGTTTTTTGAATTAATGGAAAATTTATAAAATCTTCGGGTTTGCATAAAATTTATTCGGGATGAAGTTTCGTTATTAAAAAAATACATTGATAAGCAAAAAGTTAAAGTTTGGGGATCAGTAAAAATCACAATAAAGAACAAATGGTTGGATGGTTCGAAATATTTCATCATTTTGAAAAAACCCGTATTCCATACAATACAATTACTAATGCTGCGACTAAACGCATTTTTTCTACGGTTTAAAAAGTGTGGACATCAGAAAAATCGTAATTAAGACTAGAGTTGAGACTAGACTTTCTCGGCTTTTTATGAATCTCGAGATTCGAGAATCTCAATTTCATCAACGATTGTGTTTCTCGAACAAATTGCGAATAATTCGCAGAAGAGAATTATGTACTGTACTCGAGAATTATTAAAAATTAATTTTAACAAGAAATGGATCCTTAAAAAATAATAAATCAACTAATGAATTTGTTTATTCAATAAATAAAAGAATTCAAGATGCATTAAATAAAATATGTTTTAAATTATTTAAGCTAGTTAAATAAATTGTTTTAAAAAAATATAAATATGTATATCATTATATAGAGTAAAAAATCTTACTTAAATTTAATTTTTGCAGTTTAAAAAACTTAAAACTTATATTTAATTTTCATATTTAAAAAGTTTTACAACACAAGACTAGCGATTTTGTCACTCAGTCAAGTGATTTATCATTCAATCGTACTCTCCGTTTACTGCAAAAATTTCCAGATAAAGAAACATTTCTTTCATTTTTATTGCATGTAGGTTTTATCAAAAAATAGAGCGTTTCTTAAGCCGCAATTAGACTATTGCAGAACTCTGCAATATTTCTGCAATAGTAGTGTGTAAAATATTCATTTGTAATGACGGACTATTTCCAATTTTTACTCTGAAAATAATAGTTTTCAAATTCAATAATAATTTTATTAATTTTCTCCAATTGTACTAAACATAGACATTTATGCGTACCACTGTACATTTTTTTTTGATGATTTAAATAAGTTCAAGTAAAATAAAAGTACAAGTTTTGATAAAAGATGGAAAATGAAACAGAAGATCGAGGATAATATGATATGAAAACGATCAAATTGTTTTGGATCGAGTTAGTTAGTAAAAATTTACAATTGGTAAATGAATCTAAAATCGAAGTTCAGTAATAAATTAAAATTAAAACAAAAAATGTTACCGTGTAAAATTAAATATAGAAAAGAATATACATTTTTATTATGAAGAAAATAAAATTATTTGTTTTATGATTGTGATATTCATGTTTTCTTATTTATTTATTTGTTTTGATGTAATGAGTATTAGTGAGAATTGACCAATCATTCAGTATATAAAATTGAATCACATTATGGAATATTTTACTTGGTATTTACCTAAATGATGAAACTAACGAATTTTTCTTTATACAACGAAGTGCTGTTTATAATGATCTGTTACATGCACTTCAGATTATTGGAATCGTTGACGGAAAAAGCACAAAAATCAAAAGTTTTTCACGCAATGTGGTTATTGGAAAATAAGAAATTACATTTGGGATTTGATATTAACATTGGTAATAATTTTGTAACAATGACTGCAATTTTATTACAAAATTTCGGAGGATACGAAGAGATAACTTTCGTTGAAACTTGCGAAAATATTTTGATCTTTTTCGATTTTTCTAAACCAAACTCGATTCCTTACAAAAAACTTTTGTTTCACTATCTCCTTATCTATATTCATAAAATATAGATGAAAAGAAATATTTGAATTTTTTTGTTATCAATAGGCGTGGGAAAACACATTTAAAATCTGTAGAAAACTTCAACTTGATAGCACTTATAGTTTGTGAGTCAATTGATTATGTAGAAATTCGGGCGGACACCGAAGTCTCACCGTTTTTCTTTTTTAAAGTACGGAGCCGTAAAAAACCTCAAACAATTTTCTATAAATCATAACTTAAATACTGTCAAAGAAAGGCAGTAAGATAGACCCTAACAATTATAGACCAATTGCAATTCTGTCGGTTTTAGCTAAAATATTTGAAAAATATGTTAACTACAATTTGATAGATTATTTGCTAATGTCGCGAATTATTGATGATAAGCAGTATGGTTTTCGTAGAAGTCATGCAACAGGTGATCTGTTAGCCTACGTATCCCATCTCTGGAACAAATCGCTGGAAAACCACGGTGAAACATTCAGTATTTCACTTGACATTTCTAGAGCATTTGATAAAGTGTGGCATAAAAATCTTATAGCTAAATTAAAATCTTATGCCATAGACCATCTTACTGTCTCATGGATTCATAGTTTTCTTACAGGTCAACCAATGCTGGGGTTCCCCAAGGTTCGGCACTCTCACCAACCTTGTTTCTTCAATATATTAATGACTTACTTATTTCCACAGTGCACCCAATCCACAGTTTTGCTGATGACAGCACATTGCATGTATCACATTCATCTCCTAAATTTCGATCTCATACTGCAGTTACCACTGATAGAGAGCTGCTAATTGATTCTATCAACAAAGATCTGGAGCGTATAATGGAATGGGGAGATCGTAATCTTGTTTCGTTTAATCCAACCAAAACCAAACTATGCCGTCTTTCACGAATAGAGCGACATAAAAATTTCCCTATTAAAATAAACCATGAGGAATTGCGTAGGTTGAATCAGTTAGACTTCTTGGAGTGGATATTCGAAATATTCTGAAAAGGAATAAACATGTGTTCAACCTCGCTAAATCTGCAAATTAGGATCTGCAATGCAAAAATTAGGATTCTTGAGTCGATGTAAAAAGTATTTCAATCCCGATTAAAATTTTGCTAATCTTCAAGTCCTTTATTCGTCCATGTATGGAGTACTGCTGTCATGTTTGGGGATGTGCTTGTCAGTCAACAATAAAATGTCTAGACTCTGTACAGAGAAAAGCAATACGGTTGATTGGTGATACCGAACTAACGGACCAGCTAGATTCAATCCAGCACAGAAGAAATGTGGCTGAATTGTCAATCTACTATAAATATAACTTTAGCGAGTTCTCCTCTAAGGAAATTCAAAATATCCTTCCATCGTGTGCGCAGTATAATCGACAAACAAGAGCTGCCGAGTTATCCCATCCATTTGTTGTACAAATACCTCGTTGTAGAACTGTGTCCTTCCAAAACGACTATTTTAATTGGTCCAAATTATGAAACTCAATGCCTTCCTCTGAATTTCCCGATGAATTTTCCCCTCAGGCATTTAAAGAAAATGTCCATCATCATTTAAAAAAATTAGTATAGTTATCCCTATATCCCCATTCCTTCCATTTTCCTCATCTCCTTCCTTTATAGTTGACATGGTATCTTCGGATATTCAAAGAGTCTAACTAATGAATATTTCATATTTAGTGTGCTAAACATGTCTAACTAATTAATAAAAAAAACTGTATTTTAGTTTATTTATTTATTTATTAATATGCCACCGCACAAAAATTTTGAATTTCCTTTAATTATTTGTAGTTGTTTTAAAATTATGGTTTATAATTTAATATAATTTCAGCATATAATTTCAGATCGAAATCTTTGTTGACTTTCGCCTAATAAACCTTTCAGTTAATAACATTATGTATATACATAATGTTATATATACATAATGTTCAGTTAATTACAGGAAAATTCTTTGAGTTGACACTTCACAATTAAGTGAAATCAATAGCCGACAAAAATTCGTTTGTAAAAATATATTACTAAAACTTAATTTAAATTAAATTAAAAAATCTTTTTTCTTTCTAACTCATTCATTATTTTCATAAATAAGTTGCACAAATAGCAACAGTAATGACAAAAATTAGAATAGGTATTCTTGGTTTTATTCACTCGATTTCAAGAATATTTTGGAAAATTTTCATTGGATTATAGTATATTCTATAACCTAGTTTTTATTCACTGATTTATCAGAAAATACTTAAAATTTTAGTATTTAGAATATTCTACTTTTTATTCACTTCGCCCCTTGGCAGGTGAGGGGGAAAGTGCTATATTTAAAAAAAAAATACTGTTTGCTAATTTTATTTTTATTTTCTCCATCCTATAATGAAAAAATATTGACCTAAAAATGTAAAAATACAAAAACTCCGCTTATTTTAAGGGCTCTATACGGCATGCACCAGCAAGCATGCTTGAACATCACAGCTGTCAAACGTGTGAGTGGATATAAATCAAGCATAACTTTCGAAATTTATAAACTCACTAAAAAATTTACATTTCCGATGAGTCCCGTAATCATTTGATATTTTTGAAAACAAATGTCGCACATTTAAAAAAATAAACGTAACAAGCTGACAATCATAAAAACTTATAATGCAAAGAAAAATCAAACATGTTTGTTATTTCGTCAAACATTTTTAAAAGATTTAACAAGCCACCAATCATTATCATACACTATCAAAATGCTTGTTTAAGACTACACAAGCACGTTTGACAGCTGTCAAGAATGCTTGCAGGTGAATGGAGGGGTCCTTTAGTCATAAGAAAAAAAACAAGGAAACATTTGAAGGTTGTATGCCTGATCGGTAGAAATATTTTAAATGAAAAATTAAATTTCGCCAGTTGTGACATTAATCCACGTGAAGTAGTGATTTGCTATATTACAAGGAATTTCTTCAGCTCTTTTATTAATATTTCAGAGCAGCTGTTTTTTTTAATTAAGTAAATAGGGTATAGGATGGGAACCGAACACGTTGTTTGTGTGATTTGCAACTAAGAAACTGAAGAATAAGTTGTAAAATTTACAGCAAATACCTTGAACAAAAGTATAATAATATTTAAAGTATAATAAAATTTCTTTGCCAGAAAAAATTAATACAGGGTACAAAAAAAAAAAGAGTGAAAAATCGGTTTCAAACTGTGCATTTGTCTTAAACAGAAGCAAGTTCTAAAAGCATTTGGTGAAAATAAGGAATTTTATGAAAAACTAAGCAACGTTAGTAGAAGTCCGCTTATTTCTTATCACAATAGTTGCCGAACGATAGCCTTGTACGTACTATACAGGAACAAAAGAAGGTAATGAAATCACCGAAAAAAAATTTAAACTTAGGAAATAAAACACTGAACGGAAATATTATCAGCAACAAGCTTTCGGTGAAATGAAAAATTTTTATCTCCGAGGAAGTGAAAAATAAAAAAAGTCGGACAAGTGCGAATATAACTCACTCGTCGTGGGTTCCGTGTATATAATATTCTACGAGAATAATTCTTCTCAAAACAATTTTAGAAACACATATACAAAAACTGTTTTTGACTAGCCAAAAAGCCACCTTTCATATGACATCCGACTTATCAAGGTGAAAAATAATTTTTTTCAAGATCTGATCTCAACTCCCTCTAAATAACATTTTAAATGATGATCCGACTACTTTAATTTTCGTTCAATCTTTACGACATTTCCTATAACCAGGAATTTGTTCAAATTTTTCCTTTTGTAATGTTTGAAGTTAAAGGGGTGGGGGACGGGAAAAATGTTCATATTTTTGAGAATAAGTCGAAAACTGTGCGTTCGAAAATTACAAACAAAATTGTCGTGCACTAGAAAAAAATTTACCTTTTATATGACAAATAGTCAAGGTCAAAAATAACTTTTTTCCCAAATTTCCACTTGAAGAATCAGATGATGATGAAGATTCTTACGGAGACGTTTCAAATGATGATTATGGAGAAAATTAATTCAAAAACTAACGTACATCACATCATAAATAATAAAATGTGTTTTAACCATGAATACGGTTCTTATGTAATTTTACCTGCACCGTTGGCTTCACATTACACCTCTTACTCGCACCCCCAAAGCATCTTTACCTGGTCAAATCTACTGTCAATTTTTTTTACACTGTACAATAAATTAATTCAATCGTATAAAAATTTCAAGCTTACAACGACAACTTTTTTTTTTAATTTTCTTTTCACTTTTAAAAATATAGGGGTAAGGGGTTGATGCCTGGCAGGTGGTAGTTACCGTACTGAAGATTCCATGACTTATCACTAAAAAAATTTCTAGCCCTACAGGAAGTCCGTTACCCAGAGGGTTCACTATAGTTCTCAGTCATGTTGTTATTACTAAAATTCAACCTTTCATAATTATTATACAAACATGGAGTCAACGAAGTTCAGTTTTAGTCAACGAAGTTCAGTCCTTATACCTGCTAATTATTTGCATGTGTTCTTTATTTGACAAAGCCTTACAAAATTCATACACTCACGTATGAAATGAAATTAATCTCTAAACGGCATCTCTAAACTAGGACATTCTATTACATAATTCATTGTATATGGTCGATGTGATAATTTAACAATTTAAATTGAATTTCCATTTCCATTTTCATTTACTTTATGTTCTTGTTATATATATTGAGATCATGCTTCTTTCGATTATGCTTCTTTTACAACAATACAATTTTCTATAAATTTGATTTCACGGTTTAGTTCACACAATTTTAAATGAAATTGGGTCAATTGAACCATAGAGACTAACTAGGAAAATTTTAAAAGTCAAAAAACTATGCGGTCATCATTTGAATTCTTGCTAATTGAAATCGAGAAGCGAACCTAAAAAATTTAAAACAATTTTAAATTTTCTAATGAAAATAAATCTCATGGAAAAGTGTAAAACGAAAATCATTATTCCGACCTATGCCAATTTTCACCCTGAAATTTTAATTTAGAACAAAAAGAAATAATTTATACAATCTACGTTCGATGTTGTATGAATATGGAGTGGATAGGAAACAGTATGTCATGTTGTTGTTATTGTTGTTTTACAATATAGGCTAAGCAGTTGTTTTTCTTTTCATTTTGAACTGAAAAAGTAAAATAAAAACTAGATACAATATATCAATTATCAATCATTTCAAAAAGTTTACAGATTCTACCTTAACCGGAAATCGAAAAATTTTTTTTTGTTTTAATAAATGTTTCTGACAATGATTTTTATATTCCAAAAGCCAAGAATTTCAATTAATTAATCAATGGAAATCAAATAACATCGTATTGAAGAAAAAAACAATGAAGTGAAAATTGTTTAGAAAATTTATTTTTGTTTTTGAAAAAATAAATAAAATAAACAAGGGCATGAAGTAGGTGAGAAGGGTAGATGATCCTGATGGTGGTTTAAGTTTACATTTTTGGGTGTTTCTATATATTTATATTTTTTTTGTATATGTATACAGATGATGAGAAATTTGAGTTGTCAAATAAATAGGATAAACAATCTTTCTTTTTTTTCGTGAAAATTATTATATTTTGTTATATAATTTTAATTTAAATTTAAATTAAAAATGTTTACATTTTTTTTATTATTTGTGTTTTCAATTAATATAAAATCAAAGAAGGGGCGGAATGTTATTGTAGAGATAGGTTGTTGGAATTTTTTTTCTTTCTAATTTTAAGATAAAATAAAATTAAATTCTTTGATCATTTTAAGATCTAAAGGAATAAAGTAAATTTAAGTAAATATAAAGTTAATGAATGAAGCTTAATGAAGGTGAATTAAAAGTTTGAAAGTGTGAGCATTTTGTTTTTGGTGGACAAGATAAAAATTGTGATGATAATAATTAAAATTTATTTAAGATTGCTTAAAAAGAAGTTGATTTGTTTTGTGGGTTGATTTGTTTTGTGGGACGGGATGGGACGAATATTGAAAACGATATTTAGAAGAAAATTTCATACTGTTTTTTGTGACAATCATTGTATTTAGAATTGTATGATGTGGTCGTTAAGAATCTTTGAAGGTTGTTTTTAGAGTGGGGAAAAACTGTTGATGTTGATTGAAATTTGAAACTATTAAGTGAACTTATTTAAATACTGCTAAAACCATACATCATCGTATTTCACTTGACAACATTATCATGTTATTTTCTGTAACTATTAACAGTTGTAAAATTTAAAGATAATAAATAGAGATCGTAGTGACAAAAGCTAGTTTAAGCGTGATTTTTTTGTATTTTTATGATTGTTTGCGGATCAGAACTTGAAACGTGCAAAAGGTATCGAAGTAAGCACTAGTTGTCAATAATTGGATAAAATTTAAAATCTCAGGAACACTAAACGCTGAAAGTTTGCAAAAATCAAACATTCTCATTCACTAATATTATCTTTATAAGTTTGAACAATTAAGTTTAAAGTCTAGCATCGAACAATTTGCTTTAGACTAGAATAGAACCTCTATACTATAGTCTTTAACATAAGTTCCCACAAATTTTTGGGGATACGAAAAACCAAAACTTTTCTATTGGTAATAGTTTGTGGTGACTTTTTATTTAACCGATTGCGTTTAATTTGAAAATCTTCTTTAAATTCGTTTCAATCTTTTAGCAATAGATTAATAAAATTTTAGGTACAATTTTTTCTATCTAGTTTTCATAAAAATTATTATTTATCTAGTATTCATTTCAAAATTCATAATTAAGATTTTTGTTTTCTATTTATTAAGAATTCATATAATCAAGAATATAAATAATATATAATAATATATCAAGTTAAATAATTGATATTCTTTAAGTTTATTTGAGTAATTAAAACACACAATAGTATATGAAAGTGTAATTTCACATGTGTGATCCTTAAACATTTAAAAATATTGTGTCAAAGTTGTAGTGAAAGGACTCTAGTACGAAATAATTTCTGTTTATTTTTAATTATTCACACTAAAAAGTAATGAAAACATTTTAACAAGAAGTTTAAAAAAAGATAATATTTCAAACTTAATTGTTATATTTACTGATACCTGTTAATAAGCGTAAATAGATGTGCTGATCTGTCAAATGTTGACATGTATAATTTAAAATTTGGAAGCTTCATTGGTTAAATTTACTGTATACCAAAACTCATCTCAGCAATTCTCATCACCTCTAGCAGTATCTGGATCATTTCTTCAGCTAACTTCAACATCTATCATATCTGGTGAACACGCAGCAAAAATATAATAGCGCAGTTATTTACAGCTACAAGTTATTTATCTTATAACGATCGTAATGTCAATTATAATAGTACTGGTCGTCAATAGTGTCAGACGATGTACAGCACAAGCCTGCTAAGACAGCGTGTATTATAATGATTAGTTACCATCCGTATTACACAATTATATTTACTTGCATAAATTGTAAAGTAACTAGATTTAACTTTTGAAAGAATCATGATAAATTTATGATAAAAATTAGAAGTACAAATATAATATGTGTCATAACAACATGTTAAAACAACAATACATGTTAAAACGTAGGTTCCACAACAACTTGCGCTCTAAGGTGTTGATGAACGCTTTTTTTAAACCTCTTCGGAATGAAACCACCTGAGACTATGGATTCCGGCAAACTATTCCATTTGTATTCAGTTCGGACAAAAAGTTCGGTCTTTCTGCTATCTGTCAGTATGACAGCGCGGGATGTCAACAGTTTGACTGGTTGCGCTAGCCGATTGCCGAATGAAACGGGGGTAAGAAAAAGTTTAAGGCATGATGCTGCTGATTTCATCTGAGCAAACCAACGAGGTCAGCAACAGTGCGGCGATGTTTTAGGGTCAAGTTTTGATGTCAAATCTCGATTACCCACAATCCGTATAGCCCGCTTTTGAACAGAGTCTAAGAGGGCCAAGATGGAAACAGAAGCAGCACCCCAAACTTGACAACAGTACTCCATGCAGGGACGAATATAGGACTTATAAACATGGAGCAATTGGTATGGAGTGAAAAATTGTTTGCATCTATTTAGGAGGCCGAGTTTTCTAGACGTGCTTTTTGCCATCGCCACGCCATTACATGATCGTTCCAGAGTAGGTCATTTGAAACTGTGCCACCCAATAAACGAATGTTTTTACATTTACCTATTCGTTCATCACACATACTAAATAAAATATTTTTAGGGAGCTCGGTACTTGATCTGGAAACAATCAACAGCTGTGTTGTGGTAGAGTTGAAATTTACCAGGTTTTGGTCACCCGGCGGCGACTTTTTTTTTTGGTTTTTATTAACGTTTATGACAGCGTCTCTTGAAGGAAGGGGCTCGATATAATATAGGAATGAAATGCTTTCTTGTACAGTAAATTAAATGCATATTAATAATTTTCTAAAATAAATTTCAAATAAAACATTTAAAACTAAAACGATAAAATACAAAATCTTTGCACCTAAAAAAAACATGACCATCCATTGTTTGGCACCACTGGTTTGGAAGCCGCTGCCATATAATATTGATCAAAAGCGTCTTATATCTGAATATCTAAAGAGATCAAAAATCATTTATAGTCATGATTCATGAATATAAATTCTAGGTTCATGAAAATGAATCCAGTCAGATTGTCTACATCAGTTGTATTGTAAGTCTATAAATTTTATACTAGCAAAAAATTGTTATTGAACACGTGATTACTGCAATGAAATGGAGACAACATTTTGTGTTCTGCTTAAGCATTTATAAAACAACAAATGTCAGAAGCAATTCACATCTCATTAAGAGTCTCGGATGCAATTGATGAGAAAAAGTTTTATTATTTACTTAAAAAGTTTTGTTATTTTCCACCATAGATTCCAAAGTAGGTTGTAGGCGTAACTTTTAAATAGAAGAAATTTGCAGTTCATGTGAATTTAATTTAGCCTTAATAATTTACGGTATTATGAATGCTTTTGCAGCTGTAGTCAGACCAGATTCTAACTTGAAGTCGATCCCAAGCAGAACTTGCCGGACCCTGAAAGACGGCCAAGCACTATGGTGAACAGTTCTTGAGTGATCGAGTGATCTATGGTTTGCAGAAAAGAGCCAGTATATAGTTACCTTTAAATAGCCAAGCAATGGCCACTTAATGGTAAACAATTCTTGACTGTTGTTATTGAGCCATTACCGAAACCATGAATTAGCCGATCTATGTCATTTGGTTAAAATTTACTAGAATAAAATCCATTATAGAAATATATATATATTTGAAAATTTTTCACCTCTGGCTTGTAGCGACCCAATTAAAATTACTACGCTACACATAAACATTCAAATAAATTCAAATAAACATAAACATTGAAATAAATTCAACCATTTTCTATCCTACATTAATGTTCCCTATTTTCCAATTTTGTTTCTGCAAAATGATGAATGAAATTGAGTTGAAGCGGTTGTATATCAAAATCGGTTGTTTATCATTGTGATACCGTTTCAAATGTCAACGAATAATCAGGATGAGGTGACGTTGGCTCTTTGTTTGAATGTCTTTTTTTTACAATATCAATAAATTAATGTTATTTTACAAACATAAACATATTTTACAAACATTTTACATAAAACATATACAAATACAACCATTTATTGCAAGAAAAAATTGTTTAAATAAAAATATAGTTTATATCATTTAATTAAACGTCGTGTTAACTTACTATACAAACTACTTAGTTCCTATATAACCAAGGATCTAAAAGCGTAGTTATCGTTTCTCGGCTGAAATACTATGATAATATTGATTAGGTTTTAGGTGGGTATATGTTTTAATTTTTTTTTCATTAGACATATTTATTTTATTTTAAATTATTAAATTATTTTGTATCAAATTTATTTAAGTTTGCCTATGATAATATGTAATATTATTTTAATGGCCCAGTTATGGCGGCTAGTACAATACTGGTCACTATTATTGGTCCGCTACTGGGCCAACTGTTTAACCTTCTATGAGCCATTGCTGTTTTTTTTCTCTGGCCCATGAATGGCACTCATATACCGTCCGAAGTTATCATCCAGTTAATTTATGTTAATGGTCCAGTCATGATTACCAATACTCGTCCATTACTACGTTACTGGTCGCTATCAATGGACCATTACTGGATCAGTTATACAACCTCTTGAGGGTCGCTACATACTATGTTGCAATGTCTAAAAAATGTTGAATCTGTTCTAGAATTTGTCACGTTTGATGTTATTGAATATTGAATATTAAAATAGTTTTTTAATCGAATGTGCTAGCGCATGACGAGGGGTCAACTAATGCAGTCCTGCATTTGATCACACAAAATTGAGGTGACTAGCACTTAGAAATGCTTTGAATCGATCAAACGTTCTCAAATCTGACTCTTTAGTTTTTCGAAATATAAAGAAATTCTTGTTTATTGGGATATATGTTTAATAAATAAATAAAGAATTGAAATCAATGATTAAAAATTAGAAAAATAAACACTATTGAGATAAAAATCAGAGCAACATGGTTTTGTATAGCAAAAGGAATATGTACAGTCAAAAATGTATACAAGAACGAAGCACCAAGTTTAAAACTTTGAATCTTAAATACAAAGCAAACCATTTTCTCGTAGAATGTAGAAAAACTATTAAAAGCTATACAAAGAACAGTTATCACAAAACTTCTTTCAACAGATTAAAACTATAAACATGGGACCTTAAACTAAACCGATAAATTTTCTGTTGACCCTCAATATATTTTAAGATTCTTTCGTCACATACTTTGATAATCTCTTTAATATGAGTGACCATTTGTAATGCACATGTACCTACTAGTGGCTCACTAACAAAAAGCAATCGGAAGACTGCGTGCCAGGCAGAGTTGTAATCCGACGAACTTCAGCCATGTGTGTTCGAACAGTAATATCCCTCAGTTCAGTACAAATAATCCAATATGCACACAAAAGAGACTGTGTAAACGGAATTAAATTAGCAAAAAAGAGGCAGGGACTCTGACGACTCTAAAGACCGAAGAAACCGAGAGCATCACACCAACACCACTACTACTACAATTATTATATTTAAACGTTTAAATAAATGATTCACTCACCCCATGGTTGCTCCGGATCCAAATCTTCATTCCTCTGAAGACTTAATTGACAGATCATCTTCATCAACTCAACTAATTGTATACTATTCAATAAGCTTCTTCAAAATAAAAATACGTCAATTGTTGTTGAATTGGTTGGCAATATATTCAATGATGTAGTAAAATACTGTCGCATACACATGCAGTGGTTGAATTCGTTAGAAATATATATTCAATGATCTAATAAAATTGTTGAACTTGTTGATAATATATTCACTGATGTAACAAAATGGATGTCGGCAAATGTTGAATTTGTTGTTAAAATACATATTCAATGACACAGTAAAATTAATGTCGGCAATTATTTCAGTTGTTGGTAATATATTAAATAATCTAACAAAATGAATGTCAGCAATCGTCGAATTTGTTAAAAATATAATAAATGATGAAACCAGAATAATGTCGGCAATTGTTGTATTTGTTGGAAATGATGAAACAAAAATTACTGTTGGCAATTGTTGAATTTGTCAGAAATATATTATATAATATATTAAAGATATTTTCGCATACATATGCAGTTATTGAATTTGGTGGTAATATATTCAGAAGAAACATAACAAAACTAATGGCCCCAAGTTGCATTTGGTAGAAATATATTAACTGATGAGCCGTTATACCTTCAAACGATGATGACGACGACGAGTTTTACTTTTCACAATGTATCAACTCTTTTTATAAAAAAAATAATAAATGTTATTCAAAATTGTTGCAATGAATGTATTAACAACAAGAATTTACGCAAGAAAAAAAACAGTTTGTGTAACAAAAAAGAATCATGTTATTCATGCTACATGCTATCTGCTATGAATTGTTTTATTCACCACGAAAGCCTGCCATTCACAACTATGTATAATTCACTGTTTCACAGTTTGATTTGATAATTACAATTATTCATGATATTAACTTCACTTGCGACGCGACAACGTTTCTTTGATCTGTCATGAAAACAACTATTCTTTGAGTTTGATCCAAAAAAATGCGAGATATGCACGTTTTTGCTAACAAATTTTCTCTTTATTAAGTTTTATTTTTCGTTGCTTACATTTATATACACAAAATTTACTAAACATTAATTACTTCGGTCTGAAAGACCTAAGTTTTACATTCATGAGCTAAAAGTGATATTCTTACCCCCACTTTTTTGGCATTTTTCGACGTTTTAGGACTTACTGATTCTAAAAAAGCAAAAAAAAAATGTATGTCTGTCGGTAGGCCGCCCGTCCGTCACAACCGACGAAATCTAGAAAACGGCTGAAGGGATTTGAAAAATTTTGAATTCTAAAAATAGGTACACTCAATGGTAAGAGCCGAAAGGACTATGTGTTCGATAACTGAGGTGTCTCAAAAAAATCGTCAAGTGTGTCAAAACAAGGAAATATGCATATTTTTTGCTTAAAAAACATTCATTTTAAGTGATAATGAGTAGGAACAAAGAATGTGGAGAAATCTGGATGGTTGGGATTGGTATGTGAGATCAATAACTAGATTATTGCATTATAAGTTTGTCAAAAAAATGTTGTCAAGTGTGTCAAAAGACAGATTTCTATATACTTTTTACCCAATTTTTTGGAAAAAAATAAAATTAATGATTTGTATGACATGAAATTTTATTATTATTACAGAGAATTATGGCATTATAAGTTTGTCAAAAAAATAATGTCAAGTGTGTCAAAAAAATGATTTCATCTATTTTTTTAGCCAATTTTTTGGAAAACAAAATGTAGCTGTTTTTATGATGTAAATGTAATTGAAAATGAAATTGGACATGGAAATTTTTGAATTTGTTATAGTTTTTGAAATACTTTTGGAATTTTGAAAAAGTTTGTATTTTTGGTTTGGTAATAATTTGGTAATAATTTTTGCAATATTTTTAGAATTTTGGAAAAACTTTTAGTTTTTGTTTTTGTTATAATTTTTGCAATATTTTTAGAATTTTGAAAAAAATGTTATCCTTTTTATATATAATTTTAGAATTTTAACAAAAGTTTCAATTTTTGAGTTTGTAAGAATTTTTGGAATATTTTTAAGAATTTTGAAAAACTTTAAATTTTTGATTTTATTATAATTTTTGGAATTTTGAAAAAAGTGGCAATTTTTGATATTGTTATAATTTTTGCAATACATATTTTTAAAACTTTGGAAAGAGTTTAAATTTTTGATTTTATTTAATTTTTACAATATTTTTGGAATTTTGAAAGAAATATGAATTTGTGATTTTGTAATATTTTCTCGAAACGCTAAATATACATCGCTGACCAAAACTAAAAACCATGTCCCCATAAAAGTTGTTTGCCGAAAACTATATCAAAATCCTTAACCCAGACCGAAGCCTTGATATCTCAGAGCTGTGAGATTTCAGCCCCTCCATATTTTTAGGTAGATTTCAAATAAAAATCTACCTATTGCAATGGGCTTCATCTCGGAATTTCGGAAAAATTTTTGTGCCAAACGACTATATATGATAAGCGGAGACGAAAAAACAAAAAAAAAAATTTATATATATATATATATATATATATATATATATATATATATATATATATATATATATATATATATATATATATATATATATATATATATATATATATATATATATATATATATATATATATATATATATATATATATATTTATATATATATCGTTTATATATATATATATATATATATATATATATATATATATATATATATATATATATATATATATATATATATATATATATATATATATATATATACAAACGATATGAGATATAACGAAAACGACCGGCACTCTCACGGTCGCATTTGTTGAGCTAGATCAAAAAAATTTTCTGTACTTGTGTGTTATAATAATATCTTGGACAAATTTGTGAATCAGCTAAATCCGACACGTGGTTAAGAAACTAGAGGCTTTTTTCTGAAAAAAATTGATTTTTTAAAACCGTTATAACGGCCGTTTGGATACTAATATTTCAAAAAATTTAACAAATTTAAAATCTTTGAAATCTTTTTTATCAATTTGTTTTAAAAGTAGACCTCTGCAGTTATAGGTTCCTGAGTGGGCGGCTCCAACAAAAAAGTTTGCAAAAAAATTTTTTTTTTTAAAACAACCGGCACTCTCACGGTCGCATTTATAAGGCCAGATCAAAAAACCTTTTCTAAAAATGTGCGTTTTATTACAATCTTGGACAAGTTCGTAAATCAGCCCAATCCAACACATGGTTAAGAAACTAGAAGTTTTATACTAGAAAAAAACTCTGTTTTTTAGATCCGTTATAACGGCCGTTTGGATTCTAATATTTTTAAAAACTTCATAAATTTAGAATTTTTGAAACCTCTTTAATCAGTTTCTTTCAAAAAAAGAGACCTCTGCAGTTGGAGGTTTCTGAGTGAGCGGCTCCAACAACAAAGCTTGTAAAACACAAAATGCGTTTGAATCAACCGGCGCTCTCACGGTTGCATTTGTCGAGCCAGATCAAAAAACCTTTCTTAAAAATGTGTGTTTTATTAATATCTTGGACAAGTTCGTAAATCAGAAAAATCTGACACATGGTTAAGGCTTTATACTAGAAAAAAAAGTAGTTTTTTTAATCCGTTATAACGGCCGTTTGGATACTAATATTTTTACAATCTTCATAAGTTTAGAATCTGTGGAGACATTTGAATCCGTTTCTTATAAATATAAACCTCTGCAGTTAGAGGTTTTTGACTTGTTGGCTTCAACAAAAAAATTTGCAACAATCCCCAACTACAATTTCCAAAAACCTTATAACAGTCAATGTCAACCTTATAACAGTCAAAAAAATAAAAGATTCGAATAGAAGAAATTAATTTTTTTTTCTTAGAAATAAACTATTTTGATATTTTGCAGTAATTGCACGACATATGATATAGAGTAGGTTTGTGTCATAAATTGTCACACACATGTTCTGTGGTAGATTTTATATTTGTTTGTTGCAAAATTGGATAGATATAATTTTGCTTGTAGGTAGCTAATTATCTTTATAAAATTTGTTCGATATCTGTTTGAAATTAGTTTGTTTTGTTTAAACTAATCTGATACATCAGATTCTACTGGCACACAAAACTGTCTGATCTCGAAATCTACCTATTTCTAGCGGATATACGTGCCGCTTGGACTTTTTCTAATTTGAATTATAATAAATAGTTTTACAAAAAAAAATAAATTTTCCATAATTGCTTTTGTTATATTTTAACTGATCTATTTCTGTAGTTATTCTATTTCTGTAGTTGATCTGTTTCTGCAGTTATTGTATTATCGAATTAAATACAACCAAATTTTTTCTAATCAATCTTATTTAAAGCACACATGTAAATTTTGGTAGTTTATTTAGCGTATGGTTTTTTTTTGTGACACATTAAAAATTAAACTTAAAAATAGGTAGACTCTTCTATGAAATCTACCTTAAACAAAACATGGATACACATTAAATGAACTTGCAATCGATTTGATTGCGCGTCTTTTAGTAAAAAAGTAAAAAGTAAAATATTTGAACATTGGGCCGTACATTTAAACAGATGTTTACATCGAGCGAGTCTATCCATGCTACTACATGCGGAGTTGCCAAATGAATGTCTGAGATGTTGCCATTGTAACGTCGAATTGGACACACAGTGGCAATGTGTTTTATGGTTTGTTGTGGAGCACCACAGTCACACTCAGGGGACTCTGAAATGCCCCACTTGTAGAAAGAATCAGCACTACGTCCATGATTCGTTCTTATTCGGTTTAATGTAGTCCAGGTATGACGTGGCAGATCGAATCCAGGTTGGGTAGAAGTCGGGTTAGTAATAGAAAGGCCAGTTGTGTTGTAATGATGGCAGGAGGTATCCCAGGCATCCAAGATATTAAAATTAGTTGCCAGCAGGTTGCTGGCAGTTTTATGTGGAGGCTTTATTGACTTCAATCGACAACGAGTGTGGTCACCGTAATATTCGTGCAAGGGTAACGTGATATTGTTGGTTACCTTTTTATGTTCACGCATGAGAGCATGCGAGCGTCTGAGTACAGGTGGAGCGATATTGCTTAACACAGGGTGCCAAGGTAAAGGGGTGGATCTGATAGTACCACTTATAGTACGCATCGTGGTATGCAGTTGGCAGTCAACTTTTTGAGTATGTGTGCTATTCAACCAGACTGGTGCGCCATACTCAGCCACTGAGTAAACCAGACTTAGAGCAGTTGTGCGGAGGGTAGCTGGAGTAGCACCCCATGTCAATTTTGATAGTTAACATACAATATACAAACAAACAAAGTTTTTCCTTTTTTCATTATTATAATTGAACAAAAACTAAATTTTTCACTATTAATTTAACCAAAAAAAATGTTTCTAAATATTTAAGTTAAGGAAAAATTATTATCCAAAATAAATATGGACCGTCACAACATTAGTCATGAATTCTTTTTTTGGACAGGAAAAAAACAAAACGCGCATCTTTCAATTCACAAACTGTCTTCTTGATTTTATTCCGATCGACTCTGATACACAAAAATGATAAAAAATCTAAAACAAACTACTAGCATTATAACAAAATGTCGAAGTTTTACATATATTATTGTGACAACAAAATAACAAATTAGTTCTGTACCGATGATTATGAACCAACAGCAAACAAAATGAGATAGCAAATCAAACAATGTGGAAAAAGATAAGAACAAAAGACGGTAGTTGTATCTATTTTGATTCATGCATAAAAAGTTAATTAGACAAATGAATGTTTACGGAAAAAACAGCTTCGTAACAAAAGATATGAATAAAAGACGGAAAACAGCTTCGTAGCACGGTGGAAAATTAAACACCAAATGAATCTCTATATTTGTGCGTCAATGAGTAAACAAAAATTTGATTGATTGAAAAATTGAATTGGAAATCAAACCAAATTGGAAAACTTGGACGCACAAAATTGGATTCGATGTGGCGCTATTTAGATTAAAATAAAACAACGCTCCTGCTGGCAAAGAAACAACATGCAATATGAAAACCAACACGCTTAATGTTTGGTTTTTTTTTGCTCGATGATAATTTCTGACATCATATCGTATCGTAACTGTTATCTGTTTAGCAATCGACATATGTTTGTTATCTGTTTAGTCATAAACATAATCAGCATATTGATTAGTATAGCAATCAACATTATCTATTTATTTATTTATTTATTTTATACCATCAACAGTCTTATATAACAAATGATTACCTAAAACTAAAATTAATTAACAAATTTAAACAAATCTAAAAATAATAGAAAACAAAATATCAAAGAAAAAAACAATCGAGTCAATAAAAACTAACAATAAAAAATAACGATAAAAAATAACAAATTAAAAAGAAAAACAACAATGGAAATAGCGAAAATACATGGCATTATATAAAGCTACAAAGCAAAAAATAAAAATAAAAACTTTTTAAGAGGTTGTGCTA
Source organism: Diogma glabrata (assembly GCA_963693315.1). Classification (NCBI taxonomy): domain Eukaryota; kingdom Metazoa; phylum Arthropoda; class Insecta; order Diptera; family Cylindrotomidae; genus Diogma; species Diogma glabrata. The sequence goes on from OY856186.1 coordinate 268,070,436, forward strand.
GTGAGTTTGGAGATATTTTGTGATTCGGCTCTTGAATAAATTCCTAGATAAATTGAAATCAAACAAGTCCCAGAAAAGATTAAAACCAAAAGAGATGGTATATAAAGGATCAGATTTGGCATAATTAGATCGGTGAAATGGACATATTAGGAAACGAGATCTGGTGCGCAATTGTCGTTCCGGGGCACCAATTTTAACCAATTTTAACATTAATTTTGATTGTTAATTTCCTGTTTCGCTATCCAGTCAATTAATTCAATAAAACTAACCACGACCATGGAGAAGCCATTTTTTCTCCGTTTTCGATAATATTCCACCATCGCCTGTACAATTGGCGATTGTTACAAGATTGTTAATTGTTATTATATCATCAATTTTTACATAACACTATGGGCATAGCACTTGAAATAATTGCCATATTACTATATCTTCAATTTTTTATGCAACAATCGCCAGCCTTTGGAATAATAGTCAATTATTATTCTTATATCATCAATTTTTACCAATACAACTATCGCCTGGTCTATTGGCTCATCAATGAGTAGTCAAGGTGACTTATTGATTTTTCGTAGGGATGTAGAGTTGGATCCTGCAATCATGGGGTGAGTGAGACATTTTGCAAAAAATTATTGAAATCAGCCAAATAAATTTCATTAAACCAAAGTTTCATAGTTTTTTTTTTGTTTGAATAAAATGTGTTGTGTTATAAGGTTTACAATATGTGTCACAACAACACATAAATACCTTTAAGACCTAGGTCTAGACCTAGGTCGCACAACAACTGGCGTTCTAAGATCACGTTGAACGCTTTTTTTAAACCTCTGCGGGTTAAAGTCACCTGAGACTAAGGATTCCGGCAAACTATTCCATTTGTATGCAGTTCAGACAAAGAAGTCTTTCTGCGATCTGCCAGTATGACAGCGTGTCATCTCGCCCGTTTGACTGATTGCGGTAGCCGATTGTCGAGTGGAACGGGGGTAAGAATAAGTTTGGGGCATGATGCTGCTGATTTCATCTGAGCACTGTGAATGACAATATTTGTAAAAAACAACGAGGTCAGCAACAGAGCGACGATGTTGTAGGGAATCAAGTTTTGATGTCAAAGTTCGATCACCCACAATTCGTATAACCCGCTTTTGAACAGAGTCCAAGAGAGCCAAGATGGAAATAGAAGCAGGACCTCAAACTTGACAAAAGTTCTCCATATAGGGACGAATATAGGACTTATAAACATGGAGCAATTGGTATGGAGTGAAAATTTTTTTTTTTTTGCAACAAGTTCATTATAAGAGAAGATATCGGCACATTGTATTGATTATATAATATCTGAAATTATTGAATAATGTGATTCTGATCCATAAAAAATGTGATCGCCTACTATGTACAAACTACAGAGGCAAACATTTCTCATTATAAGTTCATTATAAGAGAAGATATCGGCACATTGTATTGATTATATCATATCTGAAATTATTGAATAATGTGATTCTGATCCATAAAAAATGTGATCGCCTACTTTGTACAAACTACAGAGGCAAACATTTCTCTTCAAAGCGTATAAAATGTTGGTAATGGAATGACCTACAAAATAGGCTTATTGAAGAATATTTTTATAGACAAAAAGCACCATCCTCGTTGAAGAAATGAATTGAACCACAAAACAATTTAAATCCACAATCCACAGTCTTTATAAATGTATTGATTTTTCATTTCATATTTTCTCTAGTTTTCAATTTTTGTTTTGCTTTTTAAATAAAATGTTATATATTTCCGAACTCATCCCTTCCATTTTGAGCTTCATATCAAAAATTTCACTATACTCTTTTTTTATGATGATGATACAAAGCAAAAGTAACAACGCAAATACAATGAATAAAAAGATATCGATGGCGATATAAGATGATTTAGATTGGAAATGGATTCATTTCGATTGGATTGTGTTTTTTTTATTTCAAAGATAGGAATATGAAGATAGAAACCATTTTTTTTGTATTATAATTTTCTATTATGCAAGATAAAAAAGAAAATAGATTTCTCTTTTAGGTTATCAAATTTTTTTTATTTTTATTAGAAGTGATTTTAAGATTTATGTGAATTTTAAAAGTAGGCTATTAATGATAGACATGTTGAAAGTATGGCATCATTTTGGGATTAGAATCGAAATTAAAAATTTTTTGAGATAAATTAGGATACGATGTTGGTGATGTATGTATGTGCATGTGTTCCATTATTTTCTTTCCATTAAAAATGTATTAAAGTAAATTTATTTTTAAGTTTCTGGTAAATTAAAAAAAATTTATAATAAAGTTTTTTATCTGCCTTCATTGTTGAGGTACAAATTTTATTATGTGACCTATTTCTATTCAAACAAAAACCACAACGCTTTAAACCCTTTAAGATAAGAATTTTTGTTTATTTATTTTTGTTGTAACCAACCACCCACAAAATAGAAAAAAGAGATAAAACTTTTGTGATTATGAAAGGTGATGAGTGATTATAAATTTGAATTTTTTTTTATGATAATTTAATGTTGATTATTTACATAATTATTGTAGATGAACGATGTTTGTTACAACCTACTTTTACTGATTTTGTGAAAATACTAAAACTAAGGATGACAGTATTTTCTACCATGATTTCTTTTTGTATAGTAATTTTTTAACCTACTAAATAAATTAATTTATGCATTTTCCCATTCTAGTCTTTCTAACAAAAGTTTTTCAAAAATTTAAATAATAAAATAAAATAAAAATAAAAGATGAAAAATTAAAAACAAACATAAAAAATAAATGAACTTAAAAGAAAAATTAAGGTATGCAAAATCACGAACTATTTCATCTTTCATTAACATAAAACATGAAAACATATCTATCATAAATAAATATAAATATTTTTGTTTTTTTTTCTGTAACAAACTATTTCAAATGATAAAACCACATCTTATAATATATAATACCTCCTACACCCATGTCCTTTTTGTAGTTACAATGATATGTCATATTATAATTTTCATCTATAAGAATCATACGCCTCAAATGAATAAACAAATTTTCATCTTTTGTCACGTACAAGAAATTGTTATTTGTTTATTTTAAGTTTTCATTTTCTAGAAATTATTGTTATGGATTCTCTCTTCTAAATTAAATTTTTTTAGACTTTTTCGTAAGTGATAAGAAATGCAATAATTAGAAATTTTATTATTATTCGCAGAGAATTTTTCTTTTTAAATATTGTAGTCAGAAGACATAGAAATAGTTTTGGTTTTAAGGCAGGTGACAAGTTTTTGCTCAAACTTTCAATCTTCTACCCCAAACGCCTGGAAAATTTTTCTATCAAATTTATTTTAAAATAATCTTTTTTTATGCAAAATGTGTTTTGCAATAAAATATATTTGCTCGTAAAATTTTAATTTAAAATAAACAGAAATAAAAAATGATGGTATATTTATTTTCGTATTTTAAGGAAAAGGAAAGAAACTTAATTTTAAATTTATCGATTTTCAATTTAAAAAAAAATTACATGTTAAGAACAAATGAAAACAACGTTTTGTTTGTTTAAATTTAATACGTTGCTCGTTTTAAGAAAGGATAATGTAAGGAATGCTTAGAATATTAACTGAAACTGAAAATTTGTTTACTCCAATAAAATATTTTACTCTCTAAACATGCGAGAAGAATGCTCACCGAGACAGACTCTGACAACTCTACTCCTAAGAAGCAAGTTAATCCAGCTGAACATTGACGCCTCTACTTCTCTACTTCCAAATACACAAAAGTGTGGGTGATCACCACGGAACTTCAAGTAATTTGTCATGGGGGACCCACGGTTTTTGTATCAAAACAATATCTACGACAACATCGCTCCAAAGCCTTTCTCCAAGACTAAAAAGCCCAACTTCCTGAATTTTTGGTATTGTGAGGTCCCTGGGTCAGTACCGAAGTCGTACCCGAGATAAGCTCACTTTGTGATAGATGAAATGAATACCTACCGGTGTACTTACGGTGGTTGAATTATCTATCTTTTCCTTCTCAATATATATTGTAATGAAAACACTGACTTTTTGTTATATTGGTTACGGATTCCTACGGAATTTATATTTTCTTGTATTTAATTCGTTAACGTACACTATTATTTAGGAAATAGCTTAACTTAATTTCACTTGGATTATTTATTAATCCCTTGCACTAGCACTTGCACTTTTTTATAATACTTTAACTTTTTTAAACTTTTTTGGAGGATTTCTTCCCGTACTAGTTGTTCTAGTTTCGCGACGGAGTTCAGACTGACTTTTCGTTTGGTTTTTACCAACCAAGAAAACTATTTTCCTAAAGTTTTATGAATAGGTTTTTTGTTTAATCAACAAAAAACCGTTTTTCAATTAATTTGATTTACTTTAATGAATTTTTGTTTTATCAACAAAAACCGATTTTCAATTTTAATAAAAATTATTTTATGTTAAACTATTAAAATTTGTTGTTGTTGTAAATATGTGTAAAACTTTGTTAGATCGAATTATATTTTAATTTAATAATTTTTTAGTTTTCCGTTTAGGATTTTGTTTCTTATGGTTAACTAGATTTTTATGATAATTTGAGTTTTGTGGAAATTGTAACGGAAATCTGAATGGTTCGATTGTTTGAATTTGGTGAGAATTAAAGTTGTGTTTTTATTATTTGATGGAAATTGAAATTGGAATATTTATTAATTATTATTACTATTTGGGAATGTTTTTGAAGGAAATTGAAATTAGAGTTTTTAATAATTTAATGAACAAACAAATGTTTGTACAAACAATATTTGCATTGTTTGGATTTTTATAATTATGTCTGGGATTGGATTGTTGCAACTTTGTTGCTATGATGGTCTTTATTATTCATTGGGACACGTGCACTCAAACCTCTATTGGTTTTATTAGAGTTGTGCGTTTGAAAATGTATGGTTTGGGCGGTGTACGAGTGTAAATGTGATATGGTCGCTGTTCGAGCTATCACATACCTCCCCCCCCAGAAAAAAAATTTTGATGTTCGAATCATAATTTTTTGAAAAAGGTTTCCCGACCTTATAATATATATATTTCTATTTACGAGCGTGTTTTATTTTCATTTGTTTGTCGTGTGCTTGTGCTTAGTGCTTACATTTTATGTAATTTTTTGATAAAATTTAATCTTTTACTATAGTCCTTATTTCTTTTATTTTTATTTTTTAATTATTTCTTTTTGCAATGTTTGCTTATTTAATTTTATATATTTACTATCTTTTTGTCTATTACTATATTTTTCTTTATTTTCTCTTATCTTATATATTTTTTGTTTTATTTTTTATTTTTCAAGTTTTAGTTATATATGACTTACTTTATTATTAATTATGCTATTTTTATATTTAAAATATATTTTTTTTTTTTTTTTTTATATTATATTATTTATGTATTATGAAAAAAAATATTGTATATTTCTATGTTTTTATATATCATTATCTTATTTGAATAAAGTTTATTGAACTAAATATTTTGTGTTTTGTTTTTTAATTAATTATTATATTTCCCTTAAGATTATTTCTTTTCCTATTATTATTGCCTTTGTTAGATTATTATATAGGCTAATTTTATTTGTATTACTTTTATTTTTGGACTATAGTCTAATTTTCTATTATGATCTTAACTTACTATATTAAGGTTGTAAGGATTACCTTTCTTTTATTTTAACTTTAACATTTTATTTTATTTTAATTAATTTACCTGTTATATAGATAATATTTATTTTTACTTTATATATAGTTATTCTAATTTTTAGAAAGATATAATTGAGAATTATTAATTATTTTTTACTTTAGATTTTCGTAAAATATATTTATTATTTGTGTTTTTAAGTATTAATAAATGTTAAAATTTAGTTTTATTTTGTTTTTGATTATTTCGTTAAAGAAAAAATATTTTTTATTTATTACCGAATTTTTATTTCGTATATTAATTCTTTTTACTATTGCACAATCTCCACGGATTGTCTTGTTCTAATTTAACCCACATATGTTTTTGTTTTAGATAGAATCGCTACCTACTAAATTATTTGTTCGTTTCGTCCTAGGTTCTGCGTAAATTGGATTACTCCTATTTATTTCTGTTTCGTTTCTGTCTGTTTCGTTTGTTGGTGTACTATTGGTATTTTGGTTCTCTTGGGTATCATTTGTTGTTCCCCTGAACTAATTTCGATATGTTGAATTTCTGGTAACTTAGGACTTTTTAGTATTTGTATCTTTATATCCTTGTTGTTTTCGTATTTTAATTGGATTCCTTGCGATGTTCCTTCGCAGTTATCTAGAAGATTAAGTATTACCGTTCTGTTAATTTTTTGCAATGATTCTCTATTGTCTTTGCATTTTATTAATATATCGTATTCTTCTGTAGTCATTAGAAGCCATGTATTTGGTGAGTTCATTTTAATTATTAGATTGTTTGGAAATTTTATTTCTTTAATTCTGCATGCATTTATGTCTTGTCTGAATGGATTTTCGAATAATTGTGTTAGACAATTCGATTTTTTATCTATTATTAGCGGTGAATTCTGTTTGCAGATTTTTGTTTTTCTTTCGTTATTTAGTAATATTTCTGCGCAATTGTGGATTTCCGTTGATGACGTAATTTGAAAGGTTTCTGTTTCGATGTTTGTTGCCAATATTATGTTTTGAATATCGTATATAAAAAATCTGTTTTTGTTTAGAAAAGGTATTGGATACGGTCTATGCAATTTGTATCTAGTATCTATTGGAAGTGGTACTTCAATTTTTATAATAATTTTTTCCTGCACTACGATTGCATTCACATGTAGTATTTGCTGAATCGTTAACGGGTTTCCCAAATATATATTCTTTCCTTCTCTTGTAATTTCGTTTAATTCCTTTGCGATTGCAGTTATGTTTAGGAAGGATGGGTGTATTTTATTTTCGGTCAGAAATAATATTCCTGTTATGAAAGTTGCAAGGATGCTTTTAATTTCGTATAATGTGTTAATTAGTAAATTTGAAATTTCTATTAACAGTATTCTTTTCTCTGTTCGAATCTGTTGTTGCGCCTGCTGAATTGAAAGAAATTCAATGTCTTTATTTATTTTGTTTATTTCCGTCCAACTAAAATTTAAATTTTTTCGATCTCGCTAAATTTTGTATATGTCCAATTCATGCTAGATTTTATTATACTTGTTTGTTGTTCTAATATTTGAATGTTCTCAACACCTTCTTTTTCTAGTTTGTTTACCTTTCTATATAGTTTTTCTGAATCTTCGCTATCCATTGTTCCGAACAGTGTTTTTTGTAATTTTCCTATTCCGTTAAAATAGCCCGTGCTTCTTTTCATTCTTTTTCCTATTAATTGACTTATTTCATTTTGTTGTGTATCTATGTCTTTTAATATTATTTCTAGTTCGTGCATAATATTTTTGCAATACGGTGTGCGTACTATTTTAGTATTTTCTACGTGACAAACTCTATTGATTTCCTTTTCAGATTTTTCCGTTAGAATTGATACGTTTTTTAAATCTATTAATTCAATTCCGGTTATTATTGACCATGATTCCAGGTAAAAAATTGCTTCCCCTATTTCTTCGAAAATTATTTTGTCGTTGCTAACGTCCTTTATTGAGTACATATTTGATGTTGTACTTCCTAGTAAGAACCCCCATAAAATTATTTGTAGAACGATTTTCATTGTAATCTGTAAAGTTATATATAAAAGGTTGAATATTCCGTCAAAAAAAAAATCGATTGTTGCTTAATTTTGTTTTGTTATTTGCCAATCGTTGTTTGTTTTTTAGCTTCTTATATGTAAATATTTGTTTATATGGTAGCTAGTTTTAGCCTGTTGAAATGAATAACTTTGTTTTTATTTTTCGCCTTAATTGTGCAATTTACTGGTCCGTTGATTTCTACGATATCGAATGGTCCAATCCAATTTTCCGAAAGCTTATTTTTCTTTGCTTCGTTTTTATAGAAGACTTTATCACCTACTTGAAAGTCTATTGGGTTAACGTATCTATCATAATATCTTTTGTTCTCTTCTTTTGATTTCTGGATATATTCCTTGTTTATTAGATTCGCCATTTGCGTTTTGTATCTTACCGTATAGAAGTAATTTTCATGGTTATACACTGGGTTTGGTGCTGATTTAAGATTTGTTGGTAATTCTATATTAAATCCGTAAAGACATTCCATTGGCGATAGTTTCGATTTGCTATTTGGCGTGTTATTATGTACAAATGCTGCCTGTCTGAGCCATTGATCCCAGTTTAGATGGTCATTTTCTACAAAATTTCTTAGATATTCCCCTAATGGGCGATGGCTTCTTTCTAGAATGCCATTTGCTTGGGGATGGTATGCCGTTGTTTCTATTTTCTTTATTTTGAGGAATTTGCACACTTGCTTAAAAACGTCACTTACAAAGTTTGAGCCTTGATCGGTGAGTAGAACTTTCGGAATTCCAAAACGTGATACTATCTCATCGTAAAAGATTCTCGCTACTGTATTGGCCTCTGCGTCCGGCATGGCGTAGCAATCAAAGAATCTCGTTAACTCATCCTGAAATGTGAGAATGTATTTATTCCCGCTATACGTGGTTGGTAGTGGACCCACCATGTCTAAAAATACTTTATCGAATGCTTTTTCTGATGTTTTTGTTATTTGCATCGGCATTTTACAAAGTCTTGCTGTTTTGTTCCGTTGACATTTTTGACATTTTTTGACGTAATTTTTTATGTCCATTTTCATGTTTCTCCATCTATACTTCCTTGCAATTCGTAGATACGTTCGTTGTGCTCCCTGGTGTCCTCCTAGTGGGGAATCGTGATAATCTTTTAGTGCTTGTTGAATATCCTTTTCTGTCGTTAGAATTATTACTTTGTTATATTCTTCGTTTTCTGAGTCTTCCCACTCGTCCGACTCTTCTCCCAATTTAATTTCGTTACTTTCCGTTTTGTTTTTACCGATTAAATCCTTATTTTGGTCCTTTTGATTTCTAGAGTTGTTTTCCTCGTTGTCCTTATTATTTTTGTTATTTTGTGCATCGGCTGCTTGTTTTCGTGTGGTAACTAGACATTGTTTTACCTTTTCGTTTGTGTTGTTTTCTATTTCTTGTTCTTCCTCCGTTGGAATTCTACTTAGTGCGTCTGCATTTTGATTTTTCTTACCAGGTTTGTACTCTATTGTATATTCATAGTCCATTAGTTTTATACTAAATCTTGCTATCTTTGTGTTCGGATGTGAGATATTAATTGCTCCTTTTAATGGCTTATGATTCGTGTATATTGTGAACTTCCTACCGTACAAATAGCATCTGAATGTTTTCACCGCCCACACAATTGCTAACAATTCCTTTTCGATTGTCGCGTATCTTTGTTCTGTCTCATTTAGTGATCTACTGGCGTATGCTACTGGTTTGTCGGATCCTACAGTTCCTTGCGATAGTACTGCGCCTAACACTTTGTTACTTGCATCTGTCGTTACCAGGAAAGGTTTTTCAAAGTCCGGATAACTTAATACTGGTGGATTTATCAATCTATGTTTCAGTTCTTCAAAAGCTTTTTGGCAATTTTCTGTCCATTTAAATTTTATGTTTTTCTTCAATAGTTTATTTATTGGTTCTGCCGTTTTTGCGAAACCATCTATGAACTTTCGGTAATAGTTTGCGAACCCTAGAAACGATTGTGTCTGTCTTATTGTTTTTGGTACTGGGTAGTTTCTTATTTTATCCGCTCTGCTCGGATCTGGTAACACTCCATTTTCAGTGCATAAATGTCCTAAATACGTGATTTCCCGTCTTAAAAATTGACATTTCTCTAATTTGACTTTAAGGTTGAATTCTCTCAATTTTCCTAATACTTTTCTCAGTTTACTATTGTGGTTTTCTAAGTCCCTGCCATATATAACTATGTCATCTAGGTATACATAACATTCTATTCCTTGGAGTCCGGTCAACACGTGATTCATGATCCTCTGAAATGTTGCTGGTGCTCCAGTTAATCCGAATGGCATTCTTTTGAACTCAAAATGTCCGTAAGCTGTGCTAAATGCAGTTTTTTCCCGATCTTCTGGGTTTACTAAAACTTGATGATAACCGTCTGCTAGATCTAATGTCGTAAAGTATCTAGAATATCCTATTTGGTCTAATATTTCTTCTATTCTAGGTAAAGGATATACTTGACCTAATGTTACCCTATTTAACCGTCTAAAGTCAATAACCACCCTCCATCTCTTTTCAGTTTCTCGCGGTTCTGTTTCCTTACCCGATCCTGCTTCCCTGGGCAGTCCTTTCTTCGGGATTACGAGCAATGGCGAATTCCATGCCGATTTTGAATTACCTATGATGTCGTCTGCAATCATCTGCTTTACTTGCCTATTAATTTCTGCTCTTTGGATCTCCGGTAGCCTATACATTTTCTGATTGATAGGTATTGTATTTGGTTGCACTGTAATTTTATGTGTAAGTACTTCTGTATATGTTAGTTTTTCGCCTGGTAGGTGGAATATGTCTGCGTACTCTTTACATATGTCCTTGATTGACTCTTTTTCTATTTTTGTTAGAGATTCTTCCAATTTTAGGTTATTCAATATTTCCAGTTCTCTATTACGTAATGGTTCTCTGTTATTATTTTCTCGTATATTGAAAATGTTTGGTCTATTAGGCATCGCCTCTTCTACTGTATCGTAGTCCGCTAATTTATGCGTTTTTGGTTTATAATTTTTCAGTATAATGTCTTCCTCGTTTACGTTTAAGAAAGCTACTATTATTTCACCCTCCCATGGCTTTGTCAATGTGTTAGCTTGAAATACACCTGGTTCTATTTCATTTGCTAATACTAATAATTCGTCTGTTTCATCTGTTCCCAATCTGATTTTTGTAGCCATTTTCGATCGCTTAGGTATCACTATAAAACTGTCTTTATTTAAATTTTGTTCCGACTTTTCTCTGTTTGTCGTTTCCCCGAATTTACCTTGTTGTTGTATTACACCTGATGCTGAATATTCTTTAAAGTAATTCTCCATGTCATTATCATTGAGGTCTTTCCTCGTATCATTATTACTCATATTACTTGAAAACGTTTTTACTTTATTCATTTCTGTTTCTAATTCAATGTCATAATCATTTAAATGTTTTCTTAAATCGTTGTTGGTTTTTTCATTAACATAGAAATTATCTGCATTAACGAGTGTCCTATTACTAAAAATATTTTCTTTTTTATTTTGTTGGAATGTTGGCACGAGATCGGTTTTAGTTTGTCTTTCGTTATCTTTTGGTCTTATGTAATTATCGTTTGTCTTCAGTAGGTCAATGTTTTTACATTTTATTTGGTTTCTGGTTTCAACATTATGTAATATGTGTTTGTTCGTTTGAATTGTGTCATGTGTTATATTTTTTGTTATGGTTTTTTGATTTGAATTTTCGTAGAGTGGATTTGCATTTATATAGGTCGTTGTCTTCTTTATTGTTCCCATATGATTTGTTATTTGTGGACTTACATTTGAGTCGTTTGTATTTTCGTCATTATTTTTGTTTGGTTTGTTTTGTATTGGGCTTATAGCGGCTGTGGCTTGTTGATTTAGATTTCTTATATTATTATGATTTATAGCGGCTGTGGCTTGTTGATTTAGATTTCTTATATTATTATGATTTATAGCGGCTGTGGCTTGTTTATTTTGGTTTATATTTTGAGGTCTTATAGCATCTGGGGCTCGCCTATAATTATTATTATTTTGATTTATGTTTTGAGGGCTTATAGCATCTGGGGCTTGCCTATACTTATTATTATTTTGATTTATGTTTTGAGGGCTTATAGCATCTGGGGCTTGCCTATACTTAGTATTATTTTGATTTATGTTTTGAGGTCTTATAGCATCTGGGGCTCGCCTATAATTATTATTATTTTGATTTATGTTTTGAGGGCTTATAGCATCTGGGGCTTGCCTATACTTAGTATTATTTTGATTTATGTTTTGAGGTCTTATAGCATCTGGGGCTCGCCTATAATTATTATTATTTTGATTTATGTTTTGAGGTCTTATAGCATCTGGGGCTCGCCTATAATTATTATTATTTTGATTTATGTTTTGAGGTCTTATAGCATCTGGGGCTCGCCTATAATTATTATTATTTTGGTTATTTGTATTATATATTTTATTTATGTTTATTGGTAAATCATTTTGATGTAATTTGTTATTATATTCCAAATTTTTTGTTATTATTTCTGCTTTATTAGTAGGTACCTTACTTATATTGCAGTCAACAGTGTGTTTTGTATTTTTCACAACTCCCTCACTTTTCAGCGAATCCGTTGTGGCCTTTTTCAAAAACACTCCATCATAGATTTGCGAGTCTATGATTTTTGGGTAAACATCAGAACCTGTTACAGCTTGACCTTGATCAGGGGTGCTTGCTATAACCGTTTCTTTCTGTTTACACTGTTGATTAACAATAACCTCACCATTTCCATTGAATGGTATGGTTATATGTTGGAATGGTTTAAACAAATAAACATCAATTTTTCCACCAATATTATCAATCACTGTCCTATTGTCCAAAAAATTTCTTCCTAAAATACCATCTGTTTCTATATTAAGATTTCCCTTTACAATATGGAAATCGCATTCGCTATTTCTTGTGTTTAGTAGGTAGCTTGGTGCTACTCCCATTGTTTGTAAATTTGTATCGCTTATTCCCGCGAATTGGGTTGCTTTTCCGGCGTAGTAAGGCGTCCCTTTTTTAACCGATTCGTATTTTATGATTGACAGGTCTGCGCCTGTGTCTACTAATAGTGATATATATTTTTTATTTCCTATGTTTAATAATGGGTAAGTTCGCGTTTTGATATCCTCCTATTTTTGATATCAATGGACAATTCGGTAGTGGGTTGATATTATACCCTTTATTTTGCATTATTTTTGAGTTCGAATTTGTGGGTGACAAATTCGCTCTATTTAGTTTAAATTATCTTGGATTGGCATATCTTCTGGTGCGATTAGTGGCTGTCCCACGTAGTGTTTTGTATCTCCTTCGGGTACGTTGGTGTATACAGGACTTACCAGTTTCCTTTCTTTATAGACCCGTACATTTTGGTTCCTTTCTGTTGGCCTTGGTATTTGTCTATGGACTTGCTGTTGGTTGTATCCTTGTCCTCTTTGGTGTGTGTTGTTGACCCTATTATATTGTATGTTTTCTGGATTATTTGGTGTATGATTATTTCCCTGATTGTAGCCTCGAATGTTATTTTTATTGTTGTAACTATACCTTGTGCCTTGGTGGTTGTTCTGTTGCGCCCTTTGACGGTTTCGGCAGTTTGACATTTCATGTCCCTTTATTCGACAATATGTACAGAATATGTTGCTTCTTCTGTTACGGCATTCCATGTCCGTGTGGCCTCTACGGTTGCAATATCTGCAGTATTTTAAGATAGTCTCTCGACTTGGTATGTTTGTCTTTCCTAATAATTCCGTTAGTTTTTTTATAATTTCGTTTGAGCTATTTTGTTCTTTTGGTGCTTCTGCATTGTTGTCTACCAGTCTTCTTTCGATGTCTTTGGCTCTGGTAATTGCTTTTTCCAGAGACTCTGGTTTGTTCGTAGCGAAAGACATTTTTATTCCGTACGACGATAGTCCGCTCCAAAATGTATCTAACGCTTGTCTGTCCAGTTCTTCTATTAAGACTTTTGACTGTTCTTGATTGTAATGTGTCTTGTACCATGCTATTGTCTCATACACTAGTTTCTTTAATCTGTCTGCGTAATTTTCTACCGTCTCGCCTTCTCTTTGTGTACATTTGTATAGTTCTTTTGTGTGATTCCTTTCGTATTTCGGCTTTACATACTTAGCATTTAGAAAATCTTTTAATTTTTGGTAATTCTCTTTATCAATGTCGTAGATTGCGTCACTTGCAGGGTATCTTATTTTGTTAATTACCACACTTAGAAAATGTGGTTTATTTTCTTCGTCCAGTCCTTTGAGGGCTCTGTCACAACTGTCTAAAAATAATCTCGCGTCAGATGCTGTTTGCTCTGTTTGCTTTCCTGTGAATATTGGTATGTCTGCCATTGCACTTACTGTTGCCGCGTATGCCATTTTTGTAATTTTTGTTTTAATAATTTGTTTACGATTTTTCTGGGTTTCCTGATTCTCACTTTCTGAGTCTGAACTTGAGTTTCCGTCGGAATACCTTAGGTTTTCGTTTTCTGTGTCGCTCGAATCCTTCGAGTTTGTGTTTTCTTTCGTCAGTTTTTCCTTTCTAGGTGAATCTGTTAAATTGTCTTTTATATGATCTACTTTTTTATGTGGTTTTTTCGGTTTTTGTTTTATTTGTAAATCGGTGTCTGAGTATGCTTTGGCTCCGGTTTGTCTGATAACGTTTTCTGTTTCGTCCGACATATAATTTAAAAAAAAATATTATAGTGGGTTTATTTCGACCGTAGGCTTAAACCGTGAAATATGCCTATTGTAAAAGATTCGACCGTTTATCAATAAAATGTTACTGAAATTTGTTTATTTACAAATTTCTAATAAAAGACCTGTAGTCTTTCCGTTTTTGTTTTTACGTATAATTTCGTTTTGTTCAAAGATAAAAAATATCTTTTCTGTTTACTCACAAAAAAAAGTACTTAATTTGGTCAATATATATAATATATAATATAATAATATATGTAATATAATAATTTATTGATGAATATTGTTAAAAAAAAATTTGCAAATAATTTTTGTTTATTCTAGTTTTTCGCTTGAAAAAATATTTTCAGAAAATCTAATTTTTTATTTTTGACTGACAATTTATTTAAGTTTAATTTATTTTATTTTATTTTATTTAGATTATTAGAAAAATAAATATTTTGTTTACTATCGGTTGGATTGAATCTAATAATTTTGATCAATTTTAATTTTAATTTAACTTTTTGAGATGTTCAATACAAAAAAAATTATGACACCTAATATTATTCTATATTTTTTTTTTGTAAAAATTAAATAACGAATTTATATAAAAAAATAAATGGTTTTTGTCTGACCTTTGTTTTACTTCTTCACTGTTGGACCCTACTAGTTGGGCCTGCTGACGATGTGATGGTGTTGGTTTATTAGTTGGGCACTCCTTGCTGTGCCTGTTGACGTTGATTAATTTAATTTTTTCTTGCTTATGCAAGATGTTGGGCACTCCTAGATGTGCCTGTTGACGTTGATAAATTTGATTTTTTCTTGCTTATGCAAGATGTTGGGCACTCCCAGATGTGCCTGTTGACGTTGAGCTGGCTTATACTGGAACGGGTGACAAGACCTTCTTTTATCCGGTCCGGATAACTGGTCAAAATTATTGCCTTTTTGGCTTAACACTTTTAATCACTTTATTTTTATCACTTATAATAACTTTCTGTTGAAACGTATTGTTCTTCCTGAACTAATCAGGCTTGGTGGACACTTTGTATAAAATCACTATACACCTGTGCTACCAAGGAACCGGCTGCGCCATATGTGAGGTCCCTGGGTCAGTACCGAAGTCGTACCCGAGATACGCTCACTTTGTGATAGATGAAATGAATACCTACCGGTGTACTTACGGTGGTTGAATTATCTATCTTTTCCTTCTCAATATATATTGTAATGAAAACACTGACTTTTTGTTATATTGGTTACGGATTCCTACGGAATTTATATTTTCTTGTATTTAATTCGTTAACGTACACTATTATTTAGGAAATAGCTTAACTTAATTTCACTTGGATTATTTATTAATCCCTTGCACTAGCACTTGCACTTTTTTATAATACTTTAACTTTTTTAAACTTTTTTGGAGGATTTCTTCCCGTACTAGTTGTTCTAGTTTCGCGACGGAGTTCAGACTGACTTTTCGTTTGGTTTTTACCAACCAAGAAAACTATTTTCCTAAAGTTTTATGAATAGGTTTTTTGTTTAATCAACAAAAAACCGTTTTTCAATTAATTTGATTTACTTTAATGAATTTTTGTTTTATCAACAAAAACCGATTTTCAATTTTAATAAAAATTATTTTATGTTAAACTATTAAAATTTGTTGTTATTGTAAATATGTGTAAAACTTTGTTAGATCGAATTATATTTTAATTTAATAATTTTTTAGTTTTCCGTTTAGGATTTTGTTTCTTATGGTTAACTAGATTTTTATGATAATTTGAGTTTTGTGGAAATTGTAACGGAAATCTGAATGGTTCGATTGTTTGAATTTGGTGAGAATTAAAGTTGTGTTTTTATTATTTGATGGAAATTGAAATTGGAATATTTATTAATTATTATTACTATTTGGGAATGTTTTTGAAGGAAATTGAAATTAGAGTTTTTAATAATTTAATGAACAAACAAATGTTTGTACAAACAATATTTGCATTGTTTGGATTTTTATAATTATGTCTGGGATTGGATTGTTGCAACTTTGTTGCTATGATGGTCTTTATTATTCATTGGGACACGTGCCTTCAAACCTCTATTGGTTTTATTAGAGTTGTGCGTTTGAAAATGTATGGTTTGGGCGGTGTACGAGTGTAAATGTGATATGGTCGCTGTTCGAGCTATCACAGTATTTATTTAGGGACCTTTGAAAAGTCCTCCTGTGATCTATCCCTTTTGAAAGCAGAGGCTCCACTGGATCTCTAGACTTATAGATGCGATAATAATTCAATCGAAGGTATCGAAGGTATCTAGATCCCGTCAATCGAAGGTATCTAGATCCCGATCTATGTTATTGGCAGCCAAAATAGCCTCTATTCGTTTAAGAGTTTTTTAAGCTATCCTTCTTATGTTAAGTACGATAGCTTGGTAAGCCTAGAATCCGCCTCATTAGCAAATGTATCCCGATTTCAAGTGCCCTCAGAGTTGACCCTTAGATTACTCCTAGAGATCAATCGAATGGTCGGTTTCTCAGTCACTATCTTTTCCGAATCCTTAGATGAAGAGGACTCTCTCATTTGGTTTTTTAAATTTTTTGTTAGAGAAAAACTCCTTTAAAAAAATAATTGTTTGTGTTTCGTACCGTTTCTGTCCTCTCCGATGAGTGCGAATTTGAATCCCGGCACGAAACACACAATAAAAATTCTGAAGGATTTTTTCTAAGCAAATGAAAAATGATTTTGAATTGCAAAATTCAAACGATTTCCATTATGTACTTAACTCAAATCAAATTTTTTACTTTTATATATTCAAAATTTCATATATAAATTCAACACCAATAGGTCATTTTCATTTGACGTCACAACAGTACATTATGATGCAAGGACGTAAAGCTATGGTTTTCGGACGTATGTGAAATTTGCGAATCGGTGCGCCAGTCGGGATTTGCATCCACATTAAGTCCCTTATCGATGGATTTAGCACTTTGACGCAGTGATGGGGCTCAGTAGACTCAATGATCTTAGGAGCAACAACGGTAGGATCACCCATGCCGTTGGGTCCTACGTGAGAATCGAAGCCAAGATCAAGTTCAAAACCCAAACTCTGCTAAGGTAGATACGTACGCCGATAGCTTAGCATGGTCAAGGGTTGCTGAATCGCTAGTACGGAATTCTGGAGACCGGGCGCCTATCAGTTTTAATAAATGCCTTACCACATCACAAGGCTCTGTTGTGGTTGACCAATGTACCCCCCTATTTTTAGATAAATATTTTATAGAAGCAATAAAGTTTCAGATGAGAGCGATGCTTCCTCAAACGCATCTCATAAACTAAAAACAAAACTGTGCACCATGTCTTACTTTAGGATCATGCCTGATTTATCAGTTTATCAAAAACCAGACAAGTACACATACCATGTCTGACTCTAGGGTAATGCCTGATTCACCAGCTGACTCTAAGCCAGACAGAACACCTGTGCGATAAAGACAAAAATCTCTAGTACTTAAATTAAATTATGTTTAGATTAATCTGCACAGATCAGAAATGTCCACAGTTGATCAACGATCTTGCGTTCATACAGGAGCCGTGGACAGACAGTAAAAGAATAAAAGATCTATCGTCAAACAAAAATACAAAACTGATCTATTTCTCAGATGTGGATAGGACCGAAAACCGCGATTCTTTTCAACAAACATCTGAAAATATTTCCGTTGAATAAATTTATCTGCAGAGATCTTACAACGGTCCAGATAGAAATTCATCTTCCTCAAGGTGGATTTCGTAAATTCATTTTAGCTTCTGCATACTTCCCGGGGGATGAGGACGAGACATCACCAGAAGTGGTAGAGAAACTCATCAATTATTGCAACAATAACCACTATAACCTCATAATACCGTATGATGCTAACGCTCATCACACCGTGTGGGGAAGTAGTATCATTAACACAAAAGGCAGACGTCTCCTTCAATTTTTGTATACAAACAACATGTTTATTGCAAACAAAGGTAGGGAGCCTACCTATAGAAACGCAATCAGAGGTGAGGTCCTTGACCTTACTCTAATCTAACTAACATAAACGCTACTAACCATATTAAGAACTGGCATGTTTCGAAGAAAACTTCTATGTCTGATCATGCTTATATATGTTTCAACATATA
This sequence comes from Diogma glabrata, assembly GCA_963693315.1. Classification (NCBI taxonomy): domain Eukaryota; kingdom Metazoa; phylum Arthropoda; class Insecta; order Diptera; family Cylindrotomidae; genus Diogma; species Diogma glabrata. The sequence continues at coordinate 268,088,966 of OY856186.1, forward strand.
GAACACTACCTGAAGAGCATCCACCACTTTTGAAACCCAGTAAAAACCAACTGGGATCTTTACACAACATATCTTCTTAATAATGTAAATAGTTGCGGTAGTATCAACTCCACATTTGACCTTGACTTTGCAGCAAATAATTAACAAGAAATTATCACTGAAGCATGCAGCATTAATACTCTAATAACTCAATCCAAAAGATGCAGAAATGTACACGTTGGTGTAATGGTAACTTGGAGAGAGAAAAAGGAATAAAGTTCGTAAGCTCTTTAACAGAGCAAAAATAACAAATAATTGGATAGAGTACCGAGTAGCTCTAACCAATTATAATAAAATTAACTCAGACAATCAACAAGGAATAGCTGGAAGAAGCTCTGCAATACGATAGATAATCTGCCTGCTGCAGCTCGACTACAAAAACTGATGTCGTCTGATCACACAAACCCTCTAGATTCAATCTGCAAACCAAATGGTACGTACACTACTAGTTGCATTGAGACACTAGATACTTTACTTCAAACCCACTTGCCGGACCAGGTGCTTTCAAAATCACGGCAACGTCAGCAATGGAGATTTTTCTAAGGCTTTCTCCATTGCACCTACATGTAAAATCTGTAGCGGTGTTTATCGTTCATAGACTGCAGCTCACAGAAGGATTTAAGGCAGATAATCTAACCGGACACCTTAAAATCCTTGCTGAATTACAAGCTTAAATGCATACATACCATATTTCGGATTGTATGCCAAAAACAATAGATTTAGACAGGCACTTTGCTGTCAAGATATTGGACAGAGATCATATTAAAAACTACATACGGTTGCTGCCACATAAAGCCAGCATCTGGTCCACAGATGGTTCCCAAACCATAGAGCACAGAAGCAGGAGTGTATGGTCCTAGAACAAAACAAACGGTTGCCTTAGGCATCATGACAACAATATTTCAAGCCGAAATTTTTACCATTAGCATTTGCGCTTTGCTATGTGCTGAAAGACAATACCAAAATATTGAAATATATATTATCTCTGACAGCCAAGCAGCACTCTTGGCATGGGAATGCTACCAAAATCTACAAGCTACTGGACACCCAGCCACACAGGAATACAAGGAAATGCTATTGCACACATGAATGACTAAGGAAAGTAAATATCCCGTTGTATTTCCTTTTCAAAAACCATATTGTCTTTCATTTAGTAGTTTGGTAGACTCTAAGAAGCTCATTATATTAATTTTAATTTCCGGCGATTTACTTTCCTTTGTCATTCATGTGTGGAACAAGTCGCTTGAAAATCACGGTGAGACTTTCGGTGTTGCTCTTGATAAATCCAAAGAATTTGATAAAGTTTGGCACAACAACCTTATTTGCAAATTAAGATGTAATGGTTTGGATAAGCAACTTAAATCTTGGATACAAAGCTTTATTTCCGAGCGCAAATTTTGGATCAATATTGATGGTATTTCATCGGATGTCTTTTCAACTAATGCAGGAGCTCCTCAGAGTTCTGCTTTGTCACCAACTCTCTTTCTTATTTATATTAATGATTTGTTGGATTCAACAATTAGTGCTATCCAATATTTTGCTGATGATAGCACGCTTCATGTGTGCATGAAGTGCACGCTTCATACGTGCTTTTTCGCATGAAAACCCTAAATTATATTCACCGTTAGCGCTTAACAACTGTAGATCAAATTTGATAGATTCTTTAAACCATAACCTCAAAATTATTTTGGATTTGGGGCTGGCTAATAGTGTTGAATTCAATACCAGCAGAGCACAGGCTTGTCATTTTTCTAGATTATCCACACCTAATGGCCGTTTCCATTAAAGTTCGACTCTAAAAATCTTGTAGAGAAAGAATCTGTTGGACTTCTAGGAGTGGAAGTTGAAAATAATCTGAAATTCTCATATTTTTAGCCTAGCTAAGAACGCTGTTCGAAAATTGGGCTTTTAGGACGATGTCATATGTTTTTTAATAGCGAACGCAGCTTCTATTAATTTACAAATCATTTATACGTCCCTGCATGTAGTACTGTTCTTACATATGGGTTGGTGCTTATTATAGTAGTTTGAAGTGCCTTGATTTTGTTCAGCGCAGAGCTGTTAAACTGATTGCCAACTCAACTCTTACTAATGAGCTTGATTCTTTACAACACAGACGAAATTTTGCTGATTTGACAATTTTTTCAAATACATTATGGATAACCGAACTTTTGAAGAGATAAAATCAATTTTACCTGAACTAGCAATCCCATCGCGTAACAGCAGAGCAAATCATGCAGCCCATCCTTTTACGGTTCATATATAAAGGTGCAGAACTGTTGCTTTTCAGCGTGATTTTTTCAACAGTGTCTCTCATCTCTGGAACGCCTAACCTTCATGGGTTTTTCCCGATAGCTTTATTCCTCAAAACTTTAAAGCTAGCGTCCATAAATTTCTAAGAAAAACTTAATTTATTCAAACGTAATCCCAATCCTTAGTTGGGATGGTATCTTCGGATATTCAGAGACGTTAATTAATAATTTATTATAATTAACACTAACCATGCCTAACTTTATAGACCAATAGCTTTACTATCGCTCCTATCCAAAGTCTACGAGCATTATATAATTACACACATTTCAAAATTTCTGGAAGTAAATCATTTAATAGCCGACAGCCAATACGGTTTTCGAAACAAAAGATCAACCACCGATCTATTAAACTATGTAGCGCATTGTTGGGACAGCATACTTGATAAAGGTGGTGATACATACGTTATCGCTTTAGACATCTCCAAGGCATTCGATCGAGTCTGGCATGCCAACTTGATCAACAAGCTCGTTGCGTATGGTTTTCATCCCAATATTGTGAAGCTGATTCAAAATTTTATATCCAACCGATACATTTCGGTCTCCTTAGACGGATTTTCTTCTGAATCTAAACTAATTAACGCTGGTGTACCCCAAGGCTCAGTATTGTCCCCAACCCTATTTTTGATTTATTTAAAATCGATAGATTTAAAAACTCGGCCTCCTAAATAGATGCAAAAAATTTTTCACTCCATACCAATTGCTCCATGTTTATAAGTCCTATATTCGTCCCTGTATGGAGTACTGCTGTCAAGTTTGGGGTGCTGCCTCTGTTTCCATCTTGGCCCTCTTGGACTCTGTTCAAGAGCGAGCTATACGAATTGTAGGTGATCGAACTTTGACATCAAAACTTGATTCCCTACAATATCGTCGCACTGTTGCTGACCTCGTTGTTTTTTACAAATATCGTCATCAGCAGTGCTCAGATGAAATCAGCGGCATCATGCCTCAAACTTATTCTTACCCCCGTTCCACTCGGCAATCGGCTGCCGCAACCAGTGAAACGGTAAAGATCCCGCGCGGTCATACTGGCAGATCGCAGAGAGACTTCTTTGTCCGAACTGCGTACAAATGGAATAGTTTGCTGGAACACTTAGTCTCAGGTGGTTTCAACCCACAGATGTTTAAAAAAAGCGTTAATCTACACCTTAGAACGACAGTTGTTGTGGGACCCAGGTCTAGACCTAGGTCTTAAAAGTATTTATGTGTTGTTGTGACACATATTCTAAACCCTATTACACAACACATTTTATTAAAAAAAAAAAAAAAATATCAACGAATTGTTGAAAATCACCAGCAAGCCAATAAATAGTTTTGCAGATGATAGTACTCTGCACAATTAGTTCGAGCCCCTTCCTTCAAAGGGTAAAATGCACGAACGAATTAATCCCGCCCGGAGAGACGCTGCCATAAACGTGAATAAAGACCTAAAAAATGTCGCCGATTGGGGTGACCAAAACCTGGTAAATTTCAACTCTACCAAAACACAGCTGTTGATTGTTTCCAGATCAAAGACCGAGTTCCCCAAAGATATTTAATTCAGTATGTGTGATGAACCAATAGGTTAATGCAAAAGCATTCGTTTATTGGATGTCACAGTTTCAAATGACCTACTCTGGAACGATCATGTAATGGCGATGGTAAAAAGCGCGTCCAAAAAACTCGGCCTCCTAAATAGATGCAAAAAATGTTTCACTCCATACCAATTGCTCCATGTTGATAAGTCCTATATCCATCCATGTATGCAGTACTGTTGTCAAGTTTGGGTGCTGCTTCTGTTTCCATCTTGGCCCTCGGCCCTCGACAATCGGCTACCGCAACCAGTCAAACGGTCGAGATTCCACGCTGTCATACTGGCAGATCGCAGAAAGACTTCTTTGTCCGAACTGCATACAAATGGAATAGTTTGCCGGAATCCTTAGTCTCAGGTGACTTCAACCCGCAGAGGTTTAAAAAAAGCGTTCATCATGACCTTAGAACGCCAGTTGTTGTGGGACCTAGGTCTAGACCTAGGTTTTAAAGGTATTTATGCATTGCTGTGACACACATTGTTAACCCTATGACACAACACATTTTATTCAAAAAAAAAAAACTTAGAATAAAATAAAAATTGCTGACGCTATGGCAAAGCAAGGTGCCAATAAAAAGTTTGTTGAAACCGTGCTTCGGAATGGCCAAGAGTTTGTTCAAAAGCACAATCCAAGCATGGGAACAGGAACAAAATGCTAAATTATGGAGAAGCAGAGAGGGACTAGTACACTCCAAGAAGTTTCTATGGGTAACCTCCCTATTTCACCCTTAAAAACAATCGACTTAAACAGAGAGTCTCTAAGAACTTTAACGTAGTGCGTTCCAGGACATGGTCCTTTAAACCACCATCTTAACAAAATGGGCCTTGTTGCTTCCGACAGGTGTAGATTCTGCTACTCGGACGCGGAAACGATGGAACACGTTACCTGTAGCTGTCCTGAACTCTCTTGGCACAGATACAACCAACTTGGTCGTAGAAGACTAACACTTCCACTACCACAACACCCGTCACTGCAATTGAGCTAATGAATTTTATTAAAAGTCTCAACTTGGATTACAGAATACAACCAGTAACGGCATAGACGACGACTGACTAATAGCAAAATCAGAGTAAACACAATAGACAATCTTAATCAAATTTAAAAAATTTATAAATTTTGAAATAAAAATATGTTAAACTAGTAACCTTTGACCAAAATATTTGTTATTTTTTTTTCAAACAAATCGTATAACTATGACAACAAAAAATAACAAATGTTTCAATTGGATCATGAAATTTTGAATTGAAAGATTGCTTTGATAAAAAATTTTATTTTTTGTAGAATTTAAACAAATACAAATGTTTTTTTGGACGTAGCTATGACAACAAAATATAGGTTAAACAGTGACACTTTAAGGCCGCAAATCACAGTAATAATTAGTAACACTTTAATATGTAGGCGAATAAAAACGTTTTCACAAACAAAATTTTTAATATATTTTTTATTAGAAAATTGGAATATATTAATATCGTTATTTAAATTAATTTTACTTTTATAAGAACTGAAACATTAAATTTAATAAAGCTTTTACGTCGAGAGCTCCAAAACTAATGTAAATAAATTAATAAAATTGTGCATTTGTTTTGCATGTTTGGATGTGCTAACTCCTCTGAAAGTGTCTTTCGAAAAAAGTCAATTGAAAAAACATTTGAAAAATTCGCACTCACATATGTGTGGCAATTTATGGCCACCTTAAATTGGTTTTAAAACTATTTGCATAACTAATTCTGAAAGTAGAATATAATCAAGTAATATTTCAAATAATATCGATTTCTCTCAAATCGATTTTGATTTCATATATAGAACTGTATTTTGGGTCGGCATTATATATGTGATTAATCTGGATTTTGTTTTTATATTAAATTAGGTTTGGTTTGATTTAATTATATGTATGTATATTATCAATTACATGTAACATATTAAGCAAAGTATAAATGTATAATTGTCTATGCAATTGTATATTAGTGGCAATTGTTTTTCTTGGTCCAGCTGATTTTCGTTTTCTGTAAGGTATGCTAATGGGTATGTGTGATTTTAAATATTATGATTTCGGGTTCTAGTATAATATACAAATCAATTGGTATTTGTTTTTTTTCCCTCGCAATATAACTCCGAACATCAAATATCATATTGGACAATTTAGTTTAGAAGAATCTTTCAAAGCGTTGAAAGAGTGAACAAAAATAAAAATTAAAAATCCGGAAAAATAAAAAGTTAAAATGTGCCGTTTATAAGAAACCAGTGAATTCTAAACTTGTGACCAGTGATTTTTAGTTAAATCCAAAGTAAAGAAATCTTGTGATTTGTGTTCTTAAATTTGTTTTCTAAAGAAAATGTGCTTTTTTTCAGTACCGTGATTTCGTGTCCCGTTTCCTTCTCTTTTTGAAAAAGAAATATTGTTGTTCTAAGGAATTTTTAAAGAACGCATTTTGCTATTAAAATTTGGTAATTAAAAATAGTTTTTCTTTGAGAATAAAATTCTAATTCCAATCGTAGTCTCCAATACTGGGACGTATAATTTTTTTATAGAAATTGCTGGTCAGTTTGATTGCTCTTTCGACGCCGTTGCTAGGCAGAAAATCTAAAATTGTCTAATTGGATATTGTTGGAGCTGTGAAAGATTCCGTGGAAAATAATTATCACCGTTTGCTAAAACTATCATAACGGAAGAATCTAACGTTTTAAGTTTGTGTTTGCCGCGGGTTTTTTATTGGTATCATTTTTAAAAGAACATATATGACCTTGGCAGTCGACTTTGTTGAATTGGCGCGCTCAGCTGTTTTCAAGAGCGTCATAAAATTTATGCTTTTACCTCGCTGGATCCAGGGGAAACAAAAGGCATCAAGCTAAGACATATTTTTATTTATCATTTATTTATTTATTTATTTATTTATTTTTTTTTAACGTTAAATTCGTATATATTCAATATTCGAGAAAATAGTCAATAGTACTATTTTTTTTGTATTATAATTTCTTTTCTAAAAATTACAAGAATTTAATTAATTAATTTTTTTTGAAAAAAAATTAAACTTTTACTTTTGGTTATGATTTTTTTTTTATTGAGTATATCAGAGTTATTATAAATTGAGAAATATCATACTAGTATAAATAGTCGATCCATGGTTCGTCAGAAAAACAATAAAAGATATAAGAACGTTCAGTAAAACTAAGAATTATTTATATATTCGTGATAAAAATTTACATAGTACATTTAAAGAAAAAATTCTATTGTTAATATTTAGTTACCTTTTTTTTCTTAAAAATATTTAGATTAAATAACAGGAATATACACTAGTATTAAATTAAAAGAAAATCTAATCCAGATTAATTTTTTTTTCTACCAAATTTTTGCCGTCGGCATTTCAATGCTTCAATAAAATATTTGATTTCGATTTATCTAAATTATGCGTGTTATTATTTCAGTATTTTTTCTTTCAGAAAATGTTTAGAATAGTTACTATGTCGTGCTAAGTGTTAGAGTGATCGAAAGATGATGTCGTAAACCACCACCTTTTTTTCTGGGGAGACATAACAAATTCCGCACTACGTGTCTCCTTGGGAGGTTTTGGGGCATGTGCTCGTCACAGTAAATCTTGTGACCTTTACTCGATTCTCCGGGTTGCTTAATATTCCGTTTTTTTTGGTGTGTTCAGCTAATTCAAATTCAATTTTAATTTATATTTACAACACCTTTCGTGCAGCACTATCATGCTTCTAACGGATGCACTAGAAATGATCCACGACCTCACCATGACCTACTAGCCGAGGCGATTGTGCTGCCTCTAGTGCACATATCCGGCGGAAGAATTCTGTTCGTGATCTAATCGCGACAGTGGCGCCCAAATTCATGCAATATGGCCAATTTAGGAAACACCAATCTAAATTGAATTACGGTTGGTTTTGAGTTGGTTGAATTAACATTTTTTTTTTTTATAGTATACGGTTGTTTTTATGATATGCAAGCGTTTTTATGATAGCGTTTCCCGCTAAAATTACACGTTTTTCTTTATGTAGCTTATCCGTTATATTTATTTTTCAGCATGGTGAGTTGATTGGCCTTAGTTTTAAGAATTTTTTTTCTCATTCGCCTTTTATCGAATTTCGATAATTGTTTCTTTTTACCAATCAACTTATTAGAAATGGAAAGCAACTTATTACAGTTTATTTTTTTTTATTTTTGCAACTAGTTTTTTTTGATTTAAAGTAAACTTCAATCATTTTGATTTTTTTTTATTATAATTTCCTACACTGTTTCATATCATTTAAATTTCCGTCCGTTATCAATTTTCTGTCATCGTCAATTTTTTTGCAGTTTATAAAGAATTTTTTTTATGAATATTTAGGAAATTTCTATTCATGTTTGGAAAACGCAATAATTTTCGGTCTAAGACTTTTTGAGTTTTATTGTTAGTGTTTCTGTTCATGGGTGGAAGTTCATTTATGATAATAAAACGATCGCATTGGTTTACTACGTTTTAGTGTTGATTATCAATGTATGTTAGTCGTGTTTATTTATTTAAATTTTGGATGATGGTTTGATACCGCAAATCGCTACCGAACTTTAGTTTGTTTTGATTTCGATTTGTTTGGTTGTGTCTTACCATAATAAACTGTACTTTTGTTTTGTGATAACTGAGAATTTTCAAAGATTTGTTTTTGTATATGGCATATTTTCTGTCTTAGGATATTTTGACTATCTGTCAAGCTATGCAAATTTAAATTATTTTTCCGTTTATATTGCACTTCAGTGCCTGTATACTTTGATTTTCGCGCATTAGCTTCTGTCCTCGGACGTTGGTAATTTAGATTACTCTTGACTACTAATGTTTGGTGAATTTCAGAGTTTTGTGGGTATCAGAAAAATAAAATCATCATTCCCGTTCGCCAACGTTAGATGTTTTACATCTTTTGAGTTGATGATTATTTAGTGTAAATACTTTTTTTTGTTTTTGTAAAGTAAATTTCATTTAAACCGCTATTTTTTTCTATTACTTGGAGAATCGAGAATTTAATATAGAATTTTGTTGGTTTACGATATCATCGACTAGATCATTTATTATTAAAAATTAAAGTTCCGTACCGTATAGTATCGTATCGTATCGCAGTTTGAAAAATAATAATTTATTATTTATTATATTATTTCATTATATATATATATATATATATCTATATATTTTTTTTTTTCTCGTATTTAATTTAAATTAAATTTATTTATATATTTATTATTGGTTCTTATTTATCGTTTTAATAAGTTATTATGGATGTGGACTATTTGGAATCGGATGAGTTTGTGATAGAATGTTTAGTGCGTGGAATTGAAGGCACAATTCCCTATCAAATGAAAACATTGCCCGCTATTCTTGATGATGAAAAAAGTGGAAAGGCAGTCGCTCCCAATCGTCCGCATGAAGCGGGTGGTAAAAGACCAAATGATGAACTTGACCGGTGTGAAAAAAAATTACGAAACCTGCAACTAAGTTTACAGGGAATTCTTCCACAAAAGGACATGACCAATAAAATTGAAATTCTTGGAGGTATAAATTCGCGATTGCATCACGTTCGAGGAAGCCTTGAGCGTATGAAATATTCCCGTAAAGTTGAGAATAGATTAAACAAATTGCTACCGTCTTGTGAAAAGCTAATTGAAACCGTTAGTAATGTTATTTCAGAAGTAACTTGTCTTGAGGATGCCGAGGTTTCCATTCGCGAGGCGCTTGACGATATTTCTGTGCCTGACGCAGAAAATAATAGGGACGCAGAGAACATAGAAATGGGAGAGAAAAGTGAGGATGATACTGTTGAGTTTGGCAATCGTAGTGCTGCTTTACGCAATATCCAAAATCAACCGAATGTGTTTAAATCCTCTTCAACATCCCTTCCGATTTCGACCGCTGAACGAATATCAGGGATACTTAATAACTTAAGTTTGTTGAATAAAATGCCTCCTCTAAACACAGCTTCGGAAAATACTTTTTCTGGTGCGGGCCGTTCTACAAAGGCGGAGGAGGTACACTTCGATCCTACTACCTTACCACCTGGATACACCTCACAAATGAAACCAAATATTCCTCCACAAAACGTTCCAAAGTCACCTGAGGACGAACTTGTTACGCTTTTGGACTTAATCTCAAAACGTGTTGCATTAAGTGGAAATCCGCTTCTTCCACAGGAACCGAAGTCTATAGTGAGCGCTTATACTCAATCAGCTTCAAATAATACAGCATCCCAGGGATCCCAGGGTTCCGATAGTGCACCAACGCAGAGTAATGCTCAATCTGGATCTTCTCAGAAACCACCTACCTGGAGTACACTTCCAATATCCAACCCTACAGATTTTAAGCCTGCTCAAAATCCTTCAATAGGTATGCATAAATGGAATATCAAGTTTGATGGATCACCTACTGGAACACCAGTGGAAAGTTTTCTTTTTAGGGTTGAGTATAATGCTGTTTCCAATAACATTTCGCAAATACGTTTAGTTGATGGCTTGGGTTTGTTATTGCGTGAATCCGCTTTGGAGTGGTATTGGCTTTATTTGCAACGCACCGGTAGGGTGACTTGGCCTCAGTTAAGGGAAGCGTTAATGGATAGGTTCCAAGACAGACGTGATGAGTTGGAGGTACGTCAAGCCTTAGAGCTTAGAAAGCAGAAACCTCGAGAATCTTTCTTGGAATTCTATTCCGAAATTCTGGCTATTTCCCTGTCATTAAAATCACAGCTTCTCGATCCCGACTTACTTCTTATTTTGCGAAGAAATATGCGAAGTGGACTTCAAGTGGCTCTTGCTGGTCAGTCATTTACATCAGTTGCACAACTTGTTAAGAGATGTGTTGAAACGGAAGACACCTGGAATCGTGTTGGATATAATCCAGATGCTTTCTGCCAACCTCGTCGTTATGTAAGCGAAATATCTTCCGAACATGATCCTAATTTACCACCAATGACATGTCCGCCTAATTTTATGCCCTATGGTGATCCACAAGAAATTTGTGCTCTAAACATGAGAAAACATCCCCATTATAACCAACAATTTAATCGGCAGTCCATCCCTCAGACTAAACCTGCTTGCTGGAATTGTTTTAGGGAAGGACACTTTTTCAAAGATTGTACAATTCCAATAAATCATCGATTTTGTTTCGGATGTGGAATACAGAACATTATTAAGTCCCAATGTAAACATTGCTTGCAATCGGGAAACTCGAGGAAGGGAGTGCTTCCACCTGGGGAACCACACTCCCAGAATCCCACCTTGGTGACCAGGAAAGAGACGGAAGAAGCAGCGACCGGCATGGATCCGGAGTTTCACCAATTGCAAAAGAAATTCCAAAAATAAATGACTCTAATATTTCCTCCGATTTTCAAATTTATAACGATCAAACTACCCATACTGACATTGTAAAACCTAAGAAAACTTCTCGTAGAGATCGCACCTTACGATATTGGCGTCTTCGGCGTTCGATTAAATCTATTGTGGCTGAAACTGTTATTCCTGTTGAAAATAATTTTGACAAACGTCCATATGCGAATGTTTTGATAGCTGGAGTCCCATGTATGGGTTTGCTAGATAGCGGTGCGAATGTAAGTGTTTTGGGATCAGGATGTGAACAGTTTTTAGAGAAAAGTGGAATTAAAGTTCACAATCTCCCATCTTACATCGCTACTGCTAGTGGTGCCAGTGAGCGTGTTCACGGCCACATCTGCGTTCCAGTTTCGTATAAGGGCAAACAGAAAACGATGCGATTGCATCTCGTACCAAGCCTTAAACAGCCTTTATATTTAGGTATTGATTTTTGGGACCTTTTCGGTTTAATACCTGCTCAGGTGAATGAACTCGAGGCTGTCCCTGAGACAGTAGTAGTTCCATCCAATAAACATGATTTATCACCTGCTCAAGAAGCCCAATTATCGGAAGTCATTGCTAAATTTCCATCATCAGCAAAACTTGGCTTAGGACGTACGCAAATTCTGACGCATCGCATTGATGTAGGCAACGCTACTCCTATTAAACAAAGGCACTACGCTGTATCCCCCGCTGTTCAAGCGGATATTTATAAAGAACTCGATAGGATGTTGGATCTCGGGGTAATCGAAGAAAGCCAAAGTTCTTGGAGTTCTCCGGTTACTCTCGTCCGCAAGGCCAACGGAAAGGTACGCCTTTGTTTAGATGCTAGGAAGGTCAATGCGGTGACGGTGAAAGATGCGTATGCTCTTCCATTAATAGATGGTTTGATCGGTCGCCTCGAGAAAACCAGATATATTAGTAGCATTGATTTGAAAGACGCGTTCTGGCAAATCCCGTTAGAACAGAGTTCTCGGGATAAGACTGCATTTACAGTTCCCGGACGTCCTCTATATCAATTTACTTCCATGCCCTTCGGTTTATGCAACGCCCCACAAACGATGAGTAAATTGATGCACAAAGTTATCCCTCATCATTTGCATGATCGGGTATTTGTATACTTGGACGACTTACTTCTTGCTTCTTCAACTTTTGAAGAGCATTTATCTTTATTATCTGAAGTGGCCAGATTGCTAAACGCTGCAAATCTGACCATAAATGTGGGAAAGAGTAAGTTCGTACTCAAGGAAACAAAATACCTGGGATATGTAATTGGTGATGGGTGTCTGCGTGTAGATCCCGCGAAAGTGGAGGCGATAGCATCATACCCAGTCCCAAAAACCCCTCGACAAGTCCGCAGATTTCTTGGAATGGCCGGATGGTATCGCCGGTTTATTCCGAATTATTCCACCTTGACGGCACCAATCAGCGACTTGTTGAAAAAGGGAAGTAAATTGATATGGAGTGAAAGGGCACAACATTCTTTTGAGGAACTCAAAAATGCTCTTATTTCGGCCCCTGTTCTAGTCAACCCTGACTTCAGTCAACCGTTCTTCATCCAATGCGACGCTAGCACGACTGGGATTGGAAGCGTGCTGATTCAAAAATCTAGCAATGGTGGGGAACATCCGATAGCCTTTATGTCACAAAAACTCAACTCGGCTCAACGTAAATACAGTGTAACGGAGCTGGAATGTCTTGCTGCCGTATTAAGCGTAAAGAAATTCCGCGCGTACATAGAAGGCTACCGTTTCACTGTAATTACAGACCATGCGAGCTTGAAGTGGCTCATGGACCAGAAAGATTTATCCGGCAGGTTAGCGAGATGGAGCCTTAAATTACAGGCATTCGATTTTAACATCGAATACCGCAAAGGTTCCCAGAATGTGGTGCCGGATAGTCTTTCAAGGGTTCATGTAGATGCTCTGACAGCTGAGGATGTTCACCTTCCCACTCTTCACATAGATTTAGAATCACCAGCGTTTCAGGAAAAGGAATATCAAGACCTGGTATCAACTTTGCAAGAGAATCCAAAAGCAAAAACCAACTTTCGAGAGAAAGATGGAAAGCTATATATCACCCAGGCTTTTGGATTACAAAACTTAGAATGTACGGATATTTCTGATTGGAAACTGGTGGTCCCAATATCTCTCGCCCCAACTTTGATTCAGACCGCTCATAATCCGCCATCTTCTGCACACTTAGGGTTTGCAAAAACGTTAGAAATTGTGCAACGTCAGTTTTATTGGCCTAATATGGTACGAGATATTAAAGAATACATTCAAGCTTGTGATACATGTAAATCTGTCAAGCCCGTAAATTTCTCCACAAGGCCTACCATGGGAAACTTCATCGAAGTTACTCGTCCATGGCAACGCGTGTATATGGATTTTCTGGGTCCATATCCACGTTCGAAATCGGGAAATTCATATATTTTGATCATCCTTGATCAGTATACACGTTTTGTTCTGGTCGAGCCTGTTCGAAACGCAACATCTGCAAAGGTGGTAGAATATCTAAAGTCCAGGGTGTTTAATTTCTTTGGAGTGCCTGAGTCCATCTTTTCAGATAACGGGAAACATTTTACGTCCATTATCCTAGCCAATTTGTTGAAAGCCTATGGAGTGAAGCACGAATTTACACCCAAATATTCACCCCAGTCCAATGCATCAGAAAGGGTAAATAGAACGATAATTTCAGCTATCCGAGCGTACGTCAACGACAACCATCGAACTTGGGACGAACATTTACACGAAATCGGTGCAGCTTTGAGAAACGCAGTACATGCCTCAACTGGTTTTTCTCCCCATTTTTTAGTCTTCGGCTATCACATGATCTTGCATGGTTCCACTTACAAGCTTTTACGTGAGTTGAAATGTGACGGAGATAATGAAGTCGCAACGATTCCTAATTCGCATCGACTTAGTCTAGCCCAAGAATCAGTTCTTCATCACCTCAAGGAAGCCTATCAACGTCATGCGAGTCATTACAATTTACGTAGTCGTAATCGGTCGCTCGCTCCAGGTCAAACCGTCTTTGTACGAAATTTTGTACAAAGCGATGCCGTTAAGCATTTTGCTTCGAAGCTTGCGCCGAAATTTATAAAGGCAAAAATTCATGGCAGAGTTGGGAATGTCGCTTATGAAGTGGTTGAAGAAAATGGAAATAGTTTAGGAGTATATCATGCAAAGGACATTCGACCGTAGTTCATCAAATGATTCCGAATCCAAAATTTAGTCCAGAATCCATACCACAGATTTTATAAGATCTAATATAAATACATAAATGCCCGGCTTTTAAGACCTTCTCATGGGTGTGAGTCAGCCCTACGATTGTGGCAATTTATGGCCACCTTAAATTGGTTTTAAAACTATTTGCATAACTAATTCTGAAAGTAGAATATAATCAAGTAATATTTCAAATAATATCGATTTCTCTCAAATCGATTTTGATTTCATATATAGAACTGTATTTTGGGTCGGCATTATATATGTGATTAATCTGGATTTTGTTTTTATATTAAATTAGGTTTGGTTTGATTTAATTATATGTATGTATATTATCAATTACATGTAACATATTAAGCAAAGTATAAATGTATAATTGTCTATGCAATTGTATATTAGTGGCAATTGTTTTTCTTGGTCCAGCTGATTTTCGTTTTCTGTAAGGTATGCTAATGGGTATGTGTGATTTTAAATATTATGATTTCGGGTTCTAGTATAATATACAAATCAATTGGTATTTGTTTTTTTTCCCTCGCAATATAACTCCGAACATCAAATATCATATTGGACAATTTAGTTTAGAAGAATCTTTCAAAGCGTTGAAAGAGTGAACAAAAATAAAAATTAAAAATCCGGAAAAATAAAAAGTTAAAATGTGCCGTTTATAAGAAACCAGTGAATTCTAAACTTGTGACCAGTGATTTTTAGTTAAATCCAAAGTAAAGAAATCTTGTGATTTGTGTTCTTAAATTTGTTTTCTAAAGAAAATGTGCTTTTTTTCAGTACCGTGATTTCGTGTCCCGTTTCCTTCTCTTTTTGAAAAAGAAATATTGTTGTTCTAAGGAATTTTTAAAGAACGCATTTTGCTATTAAAATTTGGTAATTAAAAATAGTTTTTCTTTGAGAATAAAATTCTAATTCCAATCGTAGTCTCCAATACTGGGACGTATAATTTTTTTATAGAAATTGCTGGTCAGTTTGATTGCTCTTTCGACGCCGTTGCTAGGCAGAAAATCTAAAATTGTCTAATTGGATATTGTTGGAGCTGTGAAAGATTCCGTGGAAAATAATTATCACCGTTTGCTAAAACTATCATAACGGAAGAATCTAACGTTTTAAGTTTGTGTTTGCCGCGGGTTTTTTATTGGTATCATTTTTAAAAGAACATATATGACCTTGGCAGTCGACTTTGTTGAATTGGCGCGCTCAGCTGTTTTCAAGAGCGTCATAAAATTTATGCTTTTACCTCGCTGGATCCAGGGGAAACAAAAGGCATCAAGCTAAGACATATTTTTATTTATCATTTATTTATTTATTTATTTATTTATTTTTTTTTAACGTTAAATTCGTATATATTCAATATTCGAGAAAATAGTCAATAGTACTATTTTTTTTGTATTATAATTTCTTTTCTAAAAATTACAAGAATTTAATTAATTAATTTTTTTTGAAAAAAAATTAAACTTTTACTTTTGGTTATGATTTTTTTTTTATTGAGTATATCAGAGTTATTATAAATTGAGAAATATCATACTAGTATAAATAGTCGATCCATGGTTCGTCAGAAAAACAATAAAAGATATAAGAACGTTCAGTAAAACTAAGAATTATTTATATATTCGTGATAAAAATTTACATAGTACATTTAAAGATAAAATTCTATTGTTAATATTTAGTTACCTTTTTTTTCTTAAAAATATTTAGATTAAATAACAGGAATATACACTAGTATTAAATTAAAAGAAAATCTAATCCAGATTAATTTTTTTTTCTACCAAATTTTTGCCGTCGGCATTTCAATGCTTCAATAAAATATTTGATTTCGATTTATCTAAATTATGCGTGTTATTATTTCAGTATTTTTTCTTTCAGAAAATGTTTAGAATAGTTACTATGTCGTGCTAAGTGTTAGAGTGATCGAAAGATGATGTCGTAAACCACCACCTTTTTTTCTGGGGAGACATAACAAATTCCGCACTACGTGTCTCCTTGGGAGGTTTTGGGGCATGTGCTCGTCACAGTAAATCTTGTGACCTTTACTCGATTCTCCGGGTTGCTTAATATTCCGTTTTTTTTTGGTGTGTTCAGCTAATTCAAATTCAATTTTAATTTATATTTACAACACCTTTCGTGCAGCACTATCATGCTTCTAACGGATGCACTAGAAATGATCCACGACCTCACCATGACCTACTAGCCGAGGCGATTGTGCTGCCTCTAGTGCACATATCCGGCGGAAGAATTCTGTTCGTGATCTAATCGCGACATATGTTTCCTCAAAGCCACGGGAATACTTTCTAAATTTAGAAATGTCTGTCAAAAGGTTAAAACTGAACAGAAACTTCCTAGCTATTTTCTAAGTTCTATCACCGTCCAGCGCCAAAGGCTAGCTTTGGAATAGCCTGGTTGATTGCATAAAACAAGAAATTGTATATTATTGGTGAGGGTTTGATTTAACCAGCAGCTGTGACAATGGCTGAGTTAATGTGTGATCAGAATTGCCAAAAAAACCGGATGCAGTGACTTTGCAAGAATTGTAAAAGATAGAATTTCTATCTCGGAATAAATGTGAAGGAAAGCGTTATTTTATCACTAAAAAAAGGCAGAAACATTTTGCTAGTCAGCTTGATAAAACTACAGAGTATCAATTCACAGCTGATTGTGTATGTGCGCTACAAATGTGCACATACAAATGAAGAGGAGTTGCTATTTTATTCTCCTCTCAAGCTGAGATCTCGGAACGATGTGTATAATAATGTTAATAAACACTTTAATAGTGAAAGCATTAATCCAAAGTGAACAAATTGCGTTTTCGTGTCGGTGAGCACCGCAGCTATGTTGGGTCGTATTAATGGGTTTTAAAAAACATTTTGTAAAACATATTGAAAAACAATAATAATTTGAAGTTAATCATTGTTTGATCCCTTGCCAGGCACTTCTTGTGAAACATTTAGAACCTACACTGGTAGCAGTCATACATGATTTCATATAAATTGTTATTGCTGTAAAAGGACAACTCTTGGGTATTTCGTGAAAATTGTGTCAGGACAGTAGAGCTGAATATACTGATTTACTTTGTTATACAGAAGTGAGATGGCTTTTTCGGGGAAATGTTCTGAAACAAGTATGGACTCTCAAATCTGAACTTGAAATTTTTATGGTTGATCAGAGGCATATTCTTACACATAAATTCAACAATTCTTCATGGGTTGCATATCTCGCATATTTAACAGACATGTTTCACCATATAAATGTCTTGAACAAAGAGTTGCAAGAGAAAAATATTAATATCATTTCAGCGAAAGAAAAGATGTCGTCAGCATTTGGAGCAAAACTGTATTGGAGAAAGAAAGCTGAACAGAGCAAGATTGCCTCTTTTTCAAAATTAGCTTTGTTTTTTTTTATTAGATTATGACACAATTACTTTTAATGACGTTAAAGTTGCTAGGAATCTTACCAAACTCAGATAGCAGTTCTCTGATTACTTGCCAGATTTAGACCTGCATACTGGCAGTTGGATTATTGATCCTTTCAAATGTGAAGTATCTAACATACCAGAAGAAGCTCAAGGCTTGGCAGAAGCACTTCTTTAACTCCAGAAGCACTCCTTTAATTGACGCTCGCATACTATTTAAGAGCAAAGCAGACCTGTCGTCTTTTTGGATGTCAGAACCAGCAATGGCTTTCAAAATTGCACATGAAGAAGCAATAAAAAAAGTTGCTGCCATTTGCAGCGACATACCTTTGCGAACAAGGATTTCCCACCTTAATGAACATAAAAACGAAGAACAGAAATTGACTGCACGCCGAAGACTATTCAAATTACTTCAAAAAGCCCCAATTTTGAAGTTATTCTGTCAAAGATGAAACCCATGATTTCTCCAAAACGTTGTCATAAACGAATCTCTAACTAAATCTCTAATTTGAACTATTTAATTAATCATTGGAAAAGACAAAAAAAACCTCAGAATATATGTAAATTAAATAAAAGAGAATAAGAATAATATTAAAAAAAAAATAACTTAGCTTAAGATGTTGATTGTAGCACGTTAGATCCTCTTGTCCAATAAAATAATCAGTTAATCCGCTTAGTCGCAGAATTGATGAAAATTTATCGCAAAATTCTTGAAACGTATCATCAGCATGAAATACAATAATAATCATTTGCATCCAGAGTCCAGACCAAGACGATTGGTTTTTTAAAAAAATATTGAAGCTGAAAAGCTATAGACATTCCAGATCATCCACATCATCCAACAACCTTAATGCATTAGTAATCACTCATCAACCAATTTTTCCAACCGTCTGGATCACTTATCACACCTTGTGTTGCTCGAACCACAACTTTCAAAATTCAGAAAAATTTATTCTTTTTTCATAAACCACCAACACCAAAGACTAATTGCTTCTTTAATTTTTTTTTTGTAATTAAAAGTACAGTACAAATGAATACTATTTCAATGAAATTTGATAATTCAATTTAATAATTTACATTAAAACTTAATTAAATCAAGATCATATGTTTTATTCTGTTTGATTTTCTTCACTTTATTCAAACTCGACTACACGAAATTTGTTATTTTAGTTTTTAGAAGTTTATTAATTAAATTAATCATATTTTATTTTTCTTGAACAATTCCTACCAGAAAAAATAATGGTAGTCAGAAAAAAATTTTCAAACTAATGCTGGAAAGCCAAATAAAACAATTCTTTTCAAGTTAAATCTTAACTAAAATTATATTTTCCTATAGTTTCACAGAACAATTTTATTCTTTAAAAGGAATCCATTTATCTCAGTGTTATGATTAGTTGTCTCATTTTATCAAATAAATATTACTCATACAAGGAAATCTGCCGTGTACAAAAAACACAAATGAAACATTCAGAGAAAAATTATTCAAATAAACCGTCTCATACTTTCAAATTAAAAAAACATAGGGTTACAATTCAATCGTGTATTAACATTGCGTACTTCTTCATTTATAACAATAAACAAAAAAACAATAGATTGTATACCAAAATACAAGATCCGTTAATAGATTTGAAATGAAAGATATACATTACAGTGGAATCTCATAAGCCAACAGATGTTATTTATGAAACGAATTTTAAATTGTTTGATAGTACGGAATGAATATACGATCAATGTGAAAACTGTCTGTTTTAGATTTTAAAAGAAAATGTTTACTGAACAGATTTTTGTTGGTCGTTACAACGTGTAAGGAGTTTGGAATGATTTTGTTTGCAATTTGTATGTCCTTATAAATATTGGAATAAAGTTTTTACGTTTTTTGTTTATATTTAATACTTTTTTGTTATTTATACTTAAAACTTATAAACTTTGAAATATAATTATATAAAGAGTTTTCATGCGTAAAATTCAAAAAATTAAATGATTAATAAATAAATTTATATGTACCTTGCTTTTGTTTTGCTTTTCAGAATGTGGGGTTATATCAACTTACACAAACTTACACATTTTGGGTAATAGTTAAAAAAGTACCCCGACCGCTGATCTAACCATATATAGCAATAAATTGACCTTGCGTCAGATATTAGTTTCGCAGTGATTCACAACAATCATTAATGACTCTACACTCGTGACTTAGGATTTTGACTAGAATAGAAATATTCTTGAAAACAGATGCTTTTTAAAAACTACTTTCGTAACTATATAAGCAAAAGTCAAATAAAGTTGGACATGTGGTGTACCTATAGTATATAGCGTATTTCACCAAAGTTTTTGTAATTTACTATTTTCTTACAAAACGATATTGGTAATTTTGAAGCATCAAATTGCAGTATAGATTAAAAACCTAATAAAATCAAATGAAATAATGTAACGTGAAATTATTTGAATGTTTCTTCCTCAAGAATATAAAACAGAATATTTGCCGTTGGCAATTAATATAATTATATATGTAAAATTTCCAAACAGCAATAAAATTTATACGAATACATAAAAATTTTAATTCATAAATAATTTTACTATGATTAATATATATTATATAACATATATATTCGTTCGGTTTAGTTATTCCATATTCTAAATGTGTCCTGATTTCCTTGATTCTTTTCGTTTCATAAAATAATGAAAATTCTATATTTAATCGTTGAGTAGACGAAAGGAATTTTTGTATCATAAAAAAAGGTGAATATTAATGAAACGAAATTACGTTTATTTTTACGTTGAAAGAATTTATACTTACATGTATTTTTTTCATGTATGTTATTCGAATAAGAAGTTGGGTTAAAGTTTTTGGTTTTTAAAGAATTTTATTATTATTTTCAAGCATATAATTTTTATGTAACAAGGATGTCGAATCAGATATCAAATATAATCTTTTGATGTATATACAAACTTGTGGAAAATGCAATCCTATTTAACAAATTTTCTTATTAAAAAATGTAAATTTACTAACCATATTTCCCACACATCAGAGTTTGTGAATTGATAAAATAGAAATTTATTTTTAAGTCTCTAAACTTTTAGAAGAACAAAGTCCGGCTTGAATACCAAAGTTAAATAATTATAATCCCAAAAGATTTACTTTCATTTAATTTTTTTTTTCTTCTTTGAAATACAAAAAAAACTTTTTTATTTATACCTACATTCAACTAACATTTTAACTTTGCGTACTATGAAACTTGCAAAAATTTTAATTTAAAATAAAGAAAATTCTATATGAAATTATTTTACCAGACAGATTTTAAAAATTTTTGCAAAGAAAACATAAAAATATACCAAAAATTATCTTCAAATAAGATTGTCAAACTTTTACAGTTTTAAACGACAAAGTTTCCTTGCTATAAAATAAACCCATTTTTATTCAGTTTTGCTTTTCTCTTCAAAATTTTCCAATAACAATAAAGAAAAAAAATAATACTTAATAGTTCTAGTCTTCTAGATAGAAAGGCATTAAGCTACCTAGATTTTTAATTTATTTCAATAGACTTATGACAAAAAGACTATACATATTTCAGAAACACTGCAAATTGTTCGTTAGAAATAAAATTCTACCTTTGATAATACGTTAATGAGATACTCTCTCTATCATTTTATTAAATTCCACAAAAAAGTAAATAAAACAAAAAAAATATTTACATGATTCCTGTCTTAAGAAACAAAACAACAAAAACAACATTCCTCCCTCAATCTATCAACATGCTTTAGTTTTTATTTATAATTTTCACATCAACCCTTATTCTTTTATAGTTAAGTCAGTATTATATATCTTTTTTTCTCGGTTCATATAAATATATATAAGATGTAATTTATCTCTTTATCAACTCTTCAACACTTCTTTTTGCTAACATAACTTACAGATTTTTTTGCCGTTCTATTCTTTATGTATTATAACGGAATTCCAGGGATGAAATAATAAAAAAAATTACAAGAATGACAACGATATTGAAATAATAGAAAGTTTTGCTTTGATTAATTACGACATTATGAAACGGAAATTTAAGGTTTAATAGAAGGATTTTTTTGGAATAAGATAAAAAAACTATTTTAAAAGACGACATAGTTATGGAATTCTAAAAATTGAAATCGATTGACTTAATACTTTGTTAAAGTAAAGTAAGCAAATAATTCTCAAAGAAGGATTCAGATGTTACAGTAAAAAGGTATAATTCCACCACCTTTCTGAATACATACATGGATTACATTTTTACGCACTAATTTGGCAAGTTTATGATTAATGGCTTGTCTAGAAATTTCAAAGAAGCTTTATATGGTCGGTTCCTGAATGGGAAAGAGAAACATAAACTTTGGTGAAAGAATGTGAATAGCTGATTCGGTTTCAAAATCTAGCCCCTTTATCCAGGACTGTCGTTAGGGGCAGGTGGCACAGGAAGTTCTCTAGGACTTCGACTTTAGGGGTCCTTAGTTTTTTTAGTTCGCAATTATATTTCAATTATATATATCTGCCGTTTTTTGTTCAATTTTCTAATGAAATTTTTCTGTACTAAAAATTAATTTTAATCAAAGACAAACAGCCGTTATTATTTTCAACTTTTTGTCATTTTATGGGTATAGTTTCATGATTTCAGTGGTATTAAACTCCTGTGATTTATCGGCAAAAAACTTTGACTAGTGATTTTTGGTGGCTTTTCTGTCGACACTTTTTCCACCATTATTTAAGATGGAGTATCAGACAGTAAAAAAGGATTTCTTAAGCCTAGAGTACATTCCAATTTTTTATAAAGGCAACCTTTTCGTTTGTTTCAGCCAGGAGTGATTCAGCTTATAAGGGTGATTCCCGATCGTAGCAAGACAATATATGAACCGTTTTTTTTTAAAGTGGTATAAGTCCACTTTTGGAAAAAATTAAGTTAGTGGTAGTTTTAGAAAGATAATGAAGGCCTCTTTTTATATAAATAAATAATCATACCTTCAATAAAGCCCGGTTTGGGGTGGAGCGTGGGTGGAGAAATGGCTAAAGACTTTTGTTAATTTTATTTTAAATTACCATCTTTTAACTTTAAAATAAAACAAAACAGAAGTTTCTATCTTTAATAGAACCGAAGTTATGAATTTTTGAAAATAACTACTCAAGAAATTTGTAACTGCTATATTTTCCAAAAAAGAAATCCTCGAACACCCATATCTTTTTTTTCGATATAAAACGCATAAAAAAAATTTCAGCCAAATCAAAAATGTGTCGGTAAAAACATGACCCATTTACATGGGACTTATACTACCTCTTGTTTTTATTTTTTAGAACATGTTATTATTGAAAGTGGTATAAGTTATAAGTCCATTTGGAGCCAAAAAATCAATTATTTTCTTTTTAATTTTAAATAAATATTAGTGCATTATAAAATTAAATAGGTTTAAAGTGTAAAAAATATCACAAAATTTTAGTTACATTTGCCTATATTTTTATATTAATGCAAACGCAAATCCTTAAATATCTCAATATATTTATTACTATTTTTTTATTAGAATTAAATTGCGACATTATTTATAATGTAATTATTGTAGCACTGTACCGCTACACATCTTCAATTTTCAATTTTATGAAAACTTTGTTAGCCA
Source organism: Diogma glabrata (assembly GCA_963693315.1). Taxonomy (NCBI): domain Eukaryota; kingdom Metazoa; phylum Arthropoda; class Insecta; order Diptera; family Cylindrotomidae; genus Diogma; species Diogma glabrata. Next base: position 268,112,494 of record OY856186.1, read on the forward strand.
AAATAAACGATCAAAGCCAACTGTTAGTCAGCAGCCATCACCACTTTCATTTGATGATTACTCACTTTTTTGCTCGGTAAACTCCAAAACATGGTGATTTTCCGCGATATTGTAAGCTTACTATCTTAATTTTGTTTTTTTATTAATGGGGATGGGAATTTGTTTTAGAAAACGAGACTATAACCTTGTCCGACAAAAATTTGTCTGCTATGTCGAGTTCGACAATTGAAATTTTGGCGTGTTTGGATTGTCGAACTTAATAACAGCAGACCAATTTTTGTTGGACAAGGTTAGTCTCGTTTTCTAAATCAAATTTCCACCATCATTAATAAAAAACAAAATTGTGTTAATAAATTTACAAGATCTCGGGAAATCGCCATATTTTGAAGTTTTTCAAAGCGAAGCGTTGGAATCGTTGGAGAAAAATGACAGATAAAAAAGTTGTCGGACTCGTCAAGGCCACGTCTTTCATGAAGTATAAAATATGTGGTAATCATCAAATAAAAGGGCCGAGGAACTGGTTACTATGTCTGAATAACATGATATTTGAAGAAAAAAAACAGACTAAAATAATTATCAACAAATAGCTGAAAATCCAAGAAAATTAAAATACATTAGTTAAAAACTAATTTTTCTCCATCTGGACAAAAATTAACAATTTTTGTTAAGGCTTGAAACCACATACAACGGAAACAGAAACCGAAACTGAATTTCATACAAATTTTACAGAAACCGAATTTTTATCTGTCAAGTTTGTATGAAATTCGGTTTCTGTTTCTGTTTTCGTTGTATGTGAATGCCCGGCTTTAAGGTATATTTTACAAAATAGTACATTATATAACAAGGTTAAGAAGTAAGCTATTATTGACCGAGAACTTTTAGATCCTTAGGCGCGTAGCGCCGAGGGATATGATGTTCGAGGTCTATATTAGTCTTCTCAACCGAGGTATATATAGAATTTTTTATTCGCCTACGTATTAAAGTGTTGCTTTATTACTGTGATTTGCGGCCTAAAAGTGTCACTTTTTAACCATATATTTTGCTGTCGTAGTAACGTCCAAAAAGTAAAAAAACATTTGTATTTGTTTAAATTCCATAAAAAATAGAATTTTTTATCAAAGCAACCCTTAAATTCAAAATTTCATTATCCAATTATCATTTGTTGCCAGAGCTATACAATAATTTGGAAAAAATAAGAAAGATTTTGTCAAAGGTTACTTGTTCCACATATTTCTATTTCAAAATTTATGCATATTTATAATTTTATATTAGAATAAACAATTTTTTTAAAAATATTTTGCTTGCGGCGAATAAAAAATAGTATGTGATGCACGGACGTAAGCTGTTTTAGACTTAATGTGGGTGCAAATCTCGGCTAGCGCCTCGATTTGCAAACTCCACATCCGTCCAAAATCTTTAGCTTTACGTCCTAGCATCATAATGTACTATTTCTACTTCTAACACTAATTATCATATATGCTTTGATTAGATTTTGATATTAGTCATTTTCCATTTCATTTTTTAAATATCTTAAAATATCAAGTAGCCTGGAAATTTAGTTTCATACAAATAAAACGAAACAAAGGAATGCAATTATAATTTGTTTGTGTTTTTTGTTCATTTCAAGTAAAAAATATGGAGGGGCTGAAATCTCACAGCTCTGAGATATCTAGACTTCGGTCTGGGTTAAGGATTTTGATATAGTTTTCGGCAAAAAACTTTTATGAGGACATGGTTTTTAGCTTTGGGCAGCGATGTACATCAAACATAACTCTTTGTTAAAGTACAAGTATTTTTTATCTCTGTTTAAAAATTTATTACAAAACTAACACGAAACATCAATACGTTGCCGGAAAATTATAATCAAAATTCCAAAAATATTGTTAAACTAAATAAAATCAAACTTTTTCGAAATTCCAAAAATATTCCAAATATTAGAATAAAATTATATATTTATATATATTCTAAATTCCAATAATATTTCAAAAATTCTTAAAAATTCAAACTTTTTCCAAAATTCTAAAAATATTGCAAAAATTATTACAAAATCAAAAATTGAAAATTTTTTCAAAATTTCAAAAATTAAAATAATATCAAAAATTAAAAATTTTTCAACATTCTAAAAATATTTCAAAAATTTTTACAAAATCAAAAATTAAAACTTTTGCCGAAATTCTTAAAATATTGCAAAAATTATTACAAAATCAAAAATACAAACTTTTTCAAAATTCCAAAAATATTTCAAAAACTATAACAAATTCAAAAACTTCCATGTCCAATTTCATTTTCAATTACATTTGCGTCATAAAAACAGCTACGTTTTTTTCCCAAAAAATTGGCTAAAAAAATAAATAAAATCATTTTTTGACACACTTGACATTATTTTTTGACAAACTTATAATGCCATAATTCTCTATAATAATAATAAAATATCATGTCATACGAACTACTAATTTTATTTTTTTGTAAAAAAATTGGGTAAAATATAAATAAAAACCTTTCTTTTGACACACTTGACAACATTTTTTGACAAACTTATAATGCCATAATTCTCAATGATAATAATAAAATTTCATTTCAAACAAACACTTTTATTTTTTTTGCAAAATATTAGGTAAAAAACTAAATAAAAATCTTTTGACACACTTGACAACATTTTTTTGACAAACTTATAATGCCATAATTTTCAATAATAATAATTAAATTTCATTTCAAACAAACAATTTTATTTTTTCCAAAAATTTGGGTGAAAAAATAAATAAAAATCTTTCTTTTGACACACTTGACATTATTTTTTGACAAACTTATAATGCCATAATTCTCAATAGTAATAATAAAACTTCTTTTCAAACAAACAATTAATTTTATTTTTTTTCCAAAAAATTAGGTAAAAAAATAAATAAAAATCTTTCTTTTGACACACTTGACAACTTTTTTTTGACAAACTTATAATGCAATAATCTAGTTTTTGATCTCACATACCAATCCCGACCATCAAGATTATCGAACACAGCGTCCTTTCGGGCCTGTCCCTTGAGTATACCTATTTTTAGAAAAAAAATTTTTGAAATCCCTCCAGCGGTTTTCCCTGCAGCGTAGGTAATGACGGCCGGCCGGCAGACAGATACATTTTTTTTTTTGCTTTTTTAGAATCAGGAGGTCCTTAAACGTCGAGAAATGTCAAAAAAAGTGGGGGTAAGAATTTCACTTTGAGCTCATGAATCTTAGGTCTTTCAGACCGAAGTAATAAAAATTTGTCATTATAACCCTTTTTGTTATTATTATTGACCTAGGTTGAGAAAAATTACTTCTCATTTGGGCATTCGAGTAAATAATGACGACTTCCCAACTTAGTAGTTAAAAAAACAAATTATTAACACTTGTTTTGGTATAAAATAATTTTTTTCCTATATTCTACGCTTGTACTTAAAACCAATGTTTACTCCCATCTTAACACTGTATACCCCACTCATTTCCATTTCCTTTTTCCTTTCTACATTTTCACCACCTCTCTCTTTTATTTCACATATTCCACTTTCAGTTTTCCTAATTTTCATTTTATACTTCTACTTTTCTTGACTTCTCTGTCTCTTGTTATCCCTCCTCTTCTCCTACCGCCTGTTATGAGTCGTATTTTCCATCTTCTTATTCTTCCTCCCTTCTTATCCCTTCCATGATTTCCTTCCTACTTCTTTCCTTAGCCATCCCTCTTCTCTACCATCCTCTCCTCTTTTTGATTTTTAATATCCTCACCTCCTGTGAACTAAATATTTTATTGTTCTAATATAAACATATTCATATATTATTAACTCACATATTATATATTATTATATATTTTAATTAATTAATTAAAGTCTTCTAATGAACTATTTTATTATCTCTTTTTAATGGTCTATATTTAATATTTATGTTCGTTATTATTATATTTTAATTTTATTTTATTATATTATATATTATATATTTATTTTATTATATATATTTTATTTTTATATGTTCCTATGATTTGATCATAGTTTATGTAAACTGTAAATTGTTTTTGAATCCTATGAAAGACATATATTGTTATTTTTATTTAATTGAAATCTAAATTTGAATTGAATTGTAATATATGAATCCTTGAATCTATGTATTGAATTGCAAAATCATGTATGTTTCTGGGTAAGAAGTGGACTTTGCCCTGTTTGCACACCATCTAACTAGTAAATAAATAAATAAATAAATATTATTCCACTACACATTCTCAGAATGCATTTCGGATTGAATAAAATCCATCATCAGCGTCTGATTTGCACTCCATTACAACATTAAAAAGAAAAAACAGAGGTGTTTAATTTATTTATTTAGATATTATTACAAAAAGAAGATTCACGGTAAATCTCAAATAAAATATTATTTATAATTTAAATGTTTATTATCTTAAAATGTTATTAAATAATTGATTAAATAACGGTGGGAGAAAAAATTTTATGTTTCACTCGGACAAAAAATGGATTTTGAAACTCGTAAGATTGCGATACTTGCGATTTTACTATGTAGTCCAAAAATTCATCATTTTTTGTCCTATTGAAACAAATAACCATTTTCTCCAACCGGACTAAAAATCGCACTTTTTGTTTGAATATATATATTTTACAAAAAATATGTCATTTGTGTATTGCATTGGATTGTCATGGTAACAGTCCCTAAGATAATTAATTTTTTATTCGCCTACATGTTAAAGTGTTACGTTATTACTGTGATTTGCGGCCTTATAGTGTCACTTTTAACCATATATTTTTCTGTCATAGTTACGTGCAAAAAACGTAAACATCATTTAAATTTGTTTAAATTCTATAAAAAATAGAAATTTTTACCAAAGCAACCTTTTAATTCAAAATTTCATAATCCAATTAAAACATTTGTTATTTTTTGTTGTCATAGTTATACGATTTGTTTAAAAAAAAAATAAATATTTTTGTCAAAGCTACTTGTTCAACATATTTTTATTTCAAAATTTATAAAAGTTTTAGTTTTGAGTTAGATTAATCAATTTTTTTAAAATATTTTGCTTGCGGCGAATAAAAAATAGTTAGGGGGGGAGCCCACTATCTGGAACTTTAGCCGAAATATATCTCAACGGTTTTGAAACAAAATATATACATAACAACATAAATCCACACAAAGAAAAAATCATTTATTGGTATCGCTACGTTGATAATATAATTTTATTATTCAAAGGAACGAATAGACAACTTAATCTATTACACCAATACATAAGCCGCATAGAACCTTCCATTAAATTCACGTTAAAAAATGAAGAAAATAACACAATAAATTTTTTGGACTTATCAATCAAAAATGTAGATTCAAAACACACATTCAAAATATTCCGAAAACCAACCTAAACGGATCAAACAATAAATATTAAATCACATCATCCATACCAACATAAACTAGCTCCATACAACCACATGATTAATAGATTGAACAATATACCAATGAATGCCGAAAATTATCAAGACGAATTAAATAACATAAAATACATAGCCAGTAAAAACGAATATAGAAACGAAATAATTGACACATTAAATAGAAAACATAAAAACAAGAAAAATTTGCAAACCCTAACAACACTGAAAAATAAAGAAAACTTAGCAGGCAAAAAATACATAGGCGTAACATATAATAAAAAAACATTCAAAATAATGCAAAAAACTTTAAAAAAATATGGATATATTGCAGCTTACAAAAACAAAAATAAAATAGAAAATTACCTAAAAACTAAAAAAAAACAAACCTTAGACACAGGTGTTTATAAAGTTATCTGTGATGACTGCAGTAAGTTTTATATAGGCCAAACGGGGCGGTCCTTCACAAAAAGATTTATTGAACACACCAGTGAAATTAATAAAAGTGATCCGAAATCCAGGTATGCCCAAAATTTAAAATATAAAAACACAAAAACACCAATATCAGCACAAATTTAACAATATTACATAAAAAAGGAAGAGGACAACATCTAAGTAGATTGGAAGAAATAGAAATATATAAACATAAAAACAATAACAAGATTTTAAATGATAAAATCAACACCAAAACTAACAAAATGTATGACATAATAATACAGAATAGCGCTGAAATAGTATATAAGACCATAGTTTAGGCAAAATTTGTAATAACAATCTAAGAACTGAGGATGACGTAAGTCGAAATTGATATTCAATAAAATAAAAAATAACATTCAAAATTGTTACTATAAGGAAGTTTATATTATTATTAATAAAATAAAAAAATTAAAAATAAACATTTTAAAAGGTATATTTTTAAATATTGCATTTTAATTCAAAAGTGACAAAAGCACACAAATAGTGAATAAAATGGAAAACCATAATAACACATATAAAAACTAGTGTATGATACACGTAAGTAAGCTATTTTGGAATTAATGTGGGTGCAAATTTCGGCTAGCGCCTCGATTCGCAAACTCCACATTTGTCCAAAAACCTTAGCTTTACGTCCTTGCATCATAATGTACTATTTTGTACTGTATAAAAAGTGAATTTGTCAATATATATCTATGCAAAACAAAAATCAAAGTTTGAATAGGGAATTTATTATTCTTTGACAAAAAAATTGAAATGGTTGCTTGAATTTAGTTTGAGATGTAAATTAAATATAATTTAAATGTTGAATATTTTAAAATTAAATAATAGATTTTTTGGACGAGTTGTATTCCGCTGTCTCATTTACGGGAGCGGATTGCATGTTTTACTCCCTTGGGAGTAAAAAATAACAAACCATGGCAACAATGATTGTTTTCATGGAAACAAATATTTACGATAAATTCAAACAACCTTACTAGTGCAAAAAGTACCTTACTAGTGCAAAAAGTACCTTAAGATCGTAGAAAAAATGTTGTGTGCAACACGTGCAAAAAGCATATTTGTTGCACTCAGCATGGTCAGCTCGAGCTCGAGCTCGACTTCGTCTCGAGCTGCAAACTTCGTGCAGCGTGCAAAAAATATGCACTTTTTGCACTAGTTACACAAATAACTATTTTCGTATTCTTTAAATGATTAGATTCAGTTTTTAATATCATAATTATATTGTGGTCGTTCAAAAAATAATATATACAACTCGGGAGAGAGCATGTTATCTCCCCCAGTAATATGTAACCATCAGGCTTCACCATCGGGCTCCAAACACACCTAGGGAGAGAAAAATGCGTTTCTCTCCCTTGGGGTATAATCTACAGAGATAACGGTTGAAGAAAAATTTTAATGTTTTACTCGGGCTAAAAATGGATTTTGGACTTGTAAAATTAAGTTTCATTTTCAACATTTTTACTCGTCCCAAAATCCATCATTTTTTTCCTATTGGAACAAGTAACTTTATTTCGATTTAGAAGTAAGAACTATATATTTTTTATGTTTACTCCAGTATTTCACTAAAAGAATAGAATGTAAAGGAGTGATATACGGAGCGTTTGTACATTGTACATACTAACATACATATGTTCAACGCCTTCCACAATTAACACTATCAAACTTCTTACAAATTAAAATCTTGCATGAATATTTTTTATATAAATTTGATACTACTTTCTTATAGAGGACGCAAACTTTGAATAATCTGGGAATATTTAAAATATTTAACCTAAGTAATAATTTAAATAAAACTAATAAAATATTATTAGTAATATAGTGATGATATTACAGTTCTTCACTGCGACCAATTTTTTAGATTTTTTGAAATTCTTTTGTAATCGATAAATAATTTTAACAATATTGTCAAAAGTATGAAGACAACGTTTGCATTTTGCAACAAAGAAATAATTAAATTATTTAGTACAAAAAAATTAGTTTTGTCTAATTTTTCCAGACAAAGTTTCTTTTCCATATTTTTTATAATTTACATTTTAGTATACTCTTAGTTTTCATTTTTTTTTATTTCTTTATTCTGTTTAATTTTCCTTTTCTATCGTTTTGCAATTGATTAAAATGAAAAACTCAAAAAAAAATGATAAAAACCGTTTTTCGTAAGAAAAATGAAATGAAAAGCGTTTTTGCATTCATAATAAAAGTATGTTTTTATTCGCCTACATATTAAAGTGTTACTTTATTACTGTGATTTACGGCCTTAAAGTGTCACATTTTAACCACATATTTTGTTGTCATAGTTACGTCAAAAAAAGTAAAAAACATTTGTATTTGTTTAAATTCCATAAAAAATAGAAAATTTTATCAAAGCAACCTTTCGATTCCAAAGTTCCTAATTCAATTAAAATATTTGTTATTCTTTGTCGTCATAGTTATTCGATTTGTTTGAAAAGAAATAACAAATATATTGGTCAAAGCCTACTTGTTCAACATACTTTTATTTCAAAGTTTCAAAATTTTTTAATTTTGATTTAGATTAAACCATTTTTTTTAAATATTTTGCTTACGGCGAATAAAAAATAGTATATGATGCACGTAAGTAAGCCATTTTGGACTTAATGTGGGTGCAAATCTCGACTGGCGCCTCGATTCGCAAACTCCACATACGTCCAAAAACCTTAGCTTTACGTCCTTGCATCATACTGTACTATTTCAATTTTCATTATATTTTTTTTATGATGAAAATTGTACCTTCATTTAAAATTTTTTCTTTGCATATCTTGTTATGAAAATATTCAATCTTATATTCAATCTTATAAGAAAATCTTATAAGAAAAGTTGACTATAAATAAAAATTGAAATTGAATATCAATTCTATTCTTATTTTTTATGATTTTATTGAAACTTGTCTCTCGATTTCTACAATTCCATATTTTGAATGATCCACAATAAAGCTTCATTCATAAAAACTATATTAAATTTAGCATCGCATTTCTATTCGTAGCAGATAATCATTTCCCGTTTCAATTACATCTCACAAGTCACAATGTATAGAAATCTCTAGAAATATATCTTCAAATAAAATGATCTTTGCCTTATGGAAAATTCAAAACGCAATTCAGATTCAAATAAATAAAGTTTATTATTCATTAATATATTTATTGTCATTTCTAAATTTGGAAACAATTCAGCTTAAAATTAAATCAATTTTTTATGAATGAAAAAAAAATGTGGCAGACATTTTTTTTCTAGAAAAATTAATGTTGGTCTCGTGTTTAATTAAAAAATTCCGTTGTTTATTTCAATTTTTTGAAAAAATAAAACAAAAAACTTTAAAATGTTTGTGATGATGGAATGACCAACCAAATCATCACAAAAGTTTGAGGAAATCATCACCTGATAGCAATTGTAACGCAATTTATTTATATCACGGAAAAAAGTTCTAAATATAAATAATCTTAAAGAAAAGCAAGGTCTTATGGAAGAAATATAGAACAATTCAAATTTCAGTGAATTACAATTGTTATTGAACTAAAAATATTCGATTAGAATCTGAAGACTATTTTAAAAATTAGCATACTTATTTGTAACATACAATATTTCTATTTTGTTACAAAATTTTAGTGCATTTTCAGTAAAGGTAGCACATATTGTTCTATATGTTGATCTTAGAATTTCTTAACTTTAAACTTTTGGCGAGTTCATGGCATCAAATTAATATTTTTTAATATAAGTATTCAGGAGACCGAACTTAGCTCGGTGAAAAGAAAGACAGGTTTTTAATCTCTTTTGCAAAACAACTCTAATATTTTTTTTTTATTACTTGGCAAATTATTTTATATATTTATTTCACAAAAGTTATTATTTTTGGTTTTTGATACAATAATTTCTGCTGAAAAACTAAATGTCAAATATGGAGGGGCCGAAATCTCAAGCTCTGAGATATCAAGACTTCGGACTGGGTTAGGGATTTTGATATATTTTTCGGTTAAAAACTTTTATGAGGACATTGTTTTTAGTTTTGGTCAGCGATGCATATTTAGCGTTTCGAGAAAATATTACAAAATCACAAATTCATATTTCTTTCAAAATTCCAAAAATATTGTAAAAATTAAACAAAAACAAAAATTGAAACTTTTTCCAAGATTCGAAAAATATTGCAAAAATTATAACAATATCAAAAATTGAAACTTTGTTCAAAATTCCAAAAATTATAATAAAATCAAAAATTTTAAGTTTTTCAAAATTCTAAAAATATTCCAAAAATTCTTACAAAATCACAAATTGAAACTGTTTTTAAAATTCTAAAATTATATATAAAAAGAATAACATTTTTTTCAAAATCTTATATATTAATACGCTAAAAAAAACTTTGTACAGGCTAAGGCTTTTAGGTAGATTTCATATAAAAATCTACCTATTGCAATGGGCTTCATCTCGGAATTTCGTAAAAATTTTGATGCCAAACGACTATATGTGATAAGCGAAGATGGAAAAACAAAAAAAAAAAAAATTATATATATATATATATATATATATATATATATATATATATATATATATATATATATATATATATATATATATATATATATATATATATATATATATAACGATATGAGGTATAACGGAATTTAGCGGCACTCTCACGGTCGCATTTTTCGACCTACACCAAAATAATTTTCTGTGTATGTTTCGACAAATAATGTCTTGGACAAGTTCGTGAACTGGCCATATCCGGGTACCGGTTAAGCGGCTAGAGCCTAAAAAGTTGAATAATCTAGGGCGCTATAACTTCCGTTTTAATAATAATATTTTAATAAAATTTAAAAATATTGAATATTTGAACCTTTTTCTATCATTTTTATCCAGATGACAACTTTGGCGTTTCAGGTTCCTCAAAAATCAGCTGTTTTAAAAATTTACTAAACTTTGCTGCCCTTGATCTAGCTGAAATGGCCAAGCTCATATTTGAAAACTTTTTTTCACGTACTTCAAATATAAATCTTTCCAGAATTTAAAAAAAAAATGATCCAAGTCCAAAGGTTGAGCCGCTAAGTTTGTTGAAACCAATACAAACGCAAACGGCTATGCTTTCATCATTTTTGAGTTTATGTTGTTTAAACTCCTATTTTCTCTTAGATACATTTTTCATTTATAACGTCAGAGATTTTCAACATTCTAACAAAATAGGTTCCAATTTTATAAGCATTATACTACACCTATTGTATGAAAAATCTAAAGCCAGTGAATACCACTAAGAAAATTATAAAAACCGAAAAAAATTGAAAAATAAATAAATAAAAACACAAAACAAATCATATCTAAATTCATGCATACAATGGGCGCTTAAAAAATTAAGTATATGAAACGTATTTTTACCAATCAATTAGACTAAATAATTACAGATAAGTGTTAAACTTATAAACATTAAACAAAATAACCGTAATCCCAAACAACCTTAAAATAAATTTATTGTAGATAGATAAAACTACATACATCACCCCTAAAATCAAATTAAAGTTTTTTTTCTTTGTCTATTTAAAAAAAAAACAAAAATTGTGGGAAAATGAAAAGAAGGAGTTAAGTATTGGTTTTTGTTTATAGGTATTTGTTTTGTTTTCGAATTGTTTAAAAAAAACAACATTTGAATATTATGAGATTGATAATGTTTTTCTAATATTTTTTTAGCTAGATTTTTTTATAGGTAGATTTCATAGAAAAATTACATTTTCTATTTACCAAAATGAATTGCATTTTGGGTTAAACTAAATTTCCAAGCGGTTTTTAGAAGATTGCATATATTTAATGAGGTATTTACTTTTATGTAAGAAAATGTTAGTAAAATACGTGAAATAGAGAGATAATAGATCTGCAAATGGAAATGATAATTAAAACAATGTGTGTATGGAAATTGTTCTTAACTTGTTGAAAATATTGGTTGGAAAAAATGTTTTGCGTTGTTGTAGTTGTATGCACCTATATATGTGATGTATGCGTATGGATAGTTGTAATCATATTAGAAGCAAAAAATGGTTTAAAAACCCGTTGAAATTATGCAATGGTAATTATCACCTTATAATCGTTTCTAAATTAGTTTAAACTAGACTGTTAGAAGTGTTAGTTGCAACAAAAATTATAAGTCAACAAAATAAGAATAATTATTTTAATTATTTTATATATAATTATTTAATGCTAAAGTCGTGTTTCAAATGTTTTCGGTGAAAATTTCCAACTTCCTACGAAAAACAACAAAAAAAAAAATCTTGTACTCTACCTCCGTGGCGGTAATTAAATTTTTTTAGGTAGATTTCGCATAATTTTAGTTAATTTTATATCTATTTTAATTAATTTTACATTCATTTCCATTAATTCACAATATGTTTTTTAAAATGAATTGTTAGTTTTATTTGTATCTAATGTTAGTTTTTTTTTAAAGTAATCTGATAAATCCGATTCTAATTGCACACATAACTGTCTGATCCCGAAATCTACCTATTTCTAGCGGATATACCTGCCGCTCGGACTTTTTTATTTGAATTTTGATTCATTTCAATTTTTATTGCTAACTGATATTAGTGTAACTTAGATTTTAAAGATTTTTGGGATTTTTCGGATCATAAATAAAAAAGTTATAGACGAATTAAAACGTATTTTTGAATTTAACGGCCCCTCTATACAATATCAAATGGAATTGCCCAAGTATATATTTTTTTTTCAGAAAAACGAAAAACTTTTTATATTTATCTATATACATACATTATAAGTTTACATACAAGTAAAAATATTCTACTAGGTGGTACTGTTTACAATTTGCATATTTATATTCTCATTTCTCAAAACAAATAAAAGAAATAATAAATGTTATATATAAATTTAAAAGCCTAATATGTTTGAATAAAATATTTCCTTATACGTCTAAATATATATATTTCATACAACACAAATTTTAATCATATTGAATTACTTTAAGAACACCTTATATGAAATATGAAATTTAAAACTTAAAACTTTATTTTCTTTTTTTATATTTATTTTCTCTCATTTAGTTTATGCATTTCTTTGGGAGTGGATAAACGTATTTTTTTTTCTGTGTTTTTAAATTTCATTTCTTAAAGTTTATCGTATTCGAAGAGTTAGAGTTGTTTGTTTTATATTGAACTAGGGGGGCCCGGCGTGCTTCGCGCGCTTATAAATAAAGTTTTTGCGTAGACATTTTGTTGACGTAGAAGCAATGATTTCAAAAAGTGGTAATGAGAAATGCTAGCATATAATTTTTAATTTTTCTTTTTGGATATATGAAAAATTAGCGATCAGCGGATCAGTTCGGATATATGAAAAATTAGCGATCAAATAAGTTTTCAAGTAAGCTTATTTGATCTCTAAGTTATTTGATCGCTAATTTTTCATATATCCGAACTGATCAGCTAGAGTTCTGATTATTTTTCATTCATATATTTAAAAAGAAAAATTAAAAATTATATGCTAGCATTTCTCATTACCACTTTTTGAAATCATTGCTTCTACGTCAACAAAATGTCTACGCAAAAACTTTATTTATAAGCGTAGCGAAGCACGCTGGGCCCTCATAGTTCTAAAAATTTTGCAAAAATTATAACAAAAATAAAAATTAAAAGTTTTTCCAAAATTCTAAAAATATTGCAACAATTATTACAAAATCAAAAATACAAACTTTTTTCAAAATTCCAAAAATAATTCAAAAACTATAACAAATTCAAAAAATGTCTATGTCCAATTTCTTTACAAAAATTAAAGAAAGACAATGAAAGATGATTTTGCTTATGAAAGCACGCCTCATGCTTCTCATGAAACACATAATCTATACTCACCGGTAGCGCTTAATGACACTAGATCAAATTTCATAGGGTGAAGTTTAGATGTATCTTGAACAGTAAATAACATAAGAGTGATATAAATTGTCAATTTTAACAGTCAACATAGACTTAAATTCAGGTTGTCCAGCTGTTAATGTAGTCAAAATAACTCAACTGTTTGAATAATTATTCCTTGAAATAACACAATATTAATAGTATTTTTGTTTCTTCTGATATTACGGTTGCTAACGAGTGAATTGCTCAATATTGCTTCTACTTTTTACATTTTTTGTTTAATCAGTCGTCTCATTAAATGGCGAAATTAACAATCAATTTTGCTAATATACGAGGTTTAAACATCAACCTTCATTCAGTCCATTATTATCTTCAAAGTTTCAAACCTTATATTCTTTTCTTAACTGAAACGATTATCAATGCCCGCTGTAACTCTTGATCGTAGTAAATACCTTTGTCCACATTCCTAGTGTTCGGTCGAGACAACATGTTAAAAAAATCCTGATATTTCGAAGTACTACACGCAGCTAATTATCACGAAAAAATCAGATTTTTTGCTGGTTTTAAATGTCAAAATGTTTTGAATTTAGGTGACAATAAAAATATTTTATTTTGGTTGTTAACGCTTTTGGGTTTGTTTTGTTTATGCATACATTTTTGTGTTGACTATTCTTGATAAAATTGGTGTTGTGGCTTTCGGGCTAAATTTATCTTTTGTGATAAAATTAATTGAAATAAAAGTGACCTATAAAGTTTGACGTATAAATCCATCTTTTTATCTTTTGACTGTTCGGTCCGGTTTGACGTAATATTCAACGAAGTGAAGTTACAAGAAAAAAATTTGACGTTAAATATCGTGGTATTTTTTATTTTATTGCACGACCGAACACTACCATTATTAACTTGAGCCCTCATTTTATTTCAAGCATGGTGTTTGTGTATATATTAGAAACACCATTCCTTAGGTAAGAATTAAAATTTTGAATTAAATTTTAAATACCACAATATAGTTTCAACTAACCTTCTTGGAAATTATTTCTCTAAAAATTCTACACGAAAAGAACCCAAACCTAAGCCAATTCCTATAGAGTTTTGCACAACATGATGCGCATAGTTCTTTGTAAAAACATCATTCGGAAAATGCTTTTACAAATTACTACTAACAAAGCATCTGGGCCAGATCGTATTCCTACAATTATTCTGAAAACATTTGCTAGGGAGTTATTATTTGCTAGCACCAATCCTCACTAAAATCTTTTATTTGTCATATAAAAAGGAGTTTTTCGCGAAATATGGAAAATAGCAAGCGAACAACCAGTTCCAAAAAAGGATAGTAAAACTGATCCAACAAATTACAGACCCATTTCAATTTAATCGGTTGTTTCTAAAATGTTTGAGAAATACATTAATTTTAATATAATGAGGTTCCTAGAGTCTTCCAAACTATTTAATGAAAGACAATCCTAGTTTCGAAAAGCAAGAGGGCGATTTACTTTCCTTTGTCACTCATGTGTGGAACAAGTCGCTTGAAAATCATGGTGAGACTTTCGGTGTTGCTCTTGATAAATTCAAAGTATTTGATAAAGTTTGGCACAACAATCTTATTTGCAAATTAAGATGTAATGATTTGGGTGAGTAACTTATATCTTGGATACAAAGCTTTATTTCCGAGCCTAAATTTCGGGAACTGTGTGATCTTCTAATTTTTCCAAATAGTAAATTCTAGATTTAATTTTGGGATTTGGATTGGTTTTTTGGATTTTTTAATTCACTGTTATACTATATATATTCATTAAATTTTGGGCATTTGTTACAAATATTATTGTTTATAACTAGCACGAAGTCTTTTTTCCAACGCGAGTATTGGCAACACTGGCTACTCTTGTGCTGCAAACTACACTCTTGTTTGGAAAACACGTTCGCACTAGAGAAAAATCTATAAGAAAAAATATGCTACCACAAAAAAATTATATTTTCTCCCTCCCTGCGACTGTATAAAGAAGTGGAAAAAATGACGTTTTGGATTTCATTATAACTAAACATATAATTTTTGATATTTTATCAATTAAAAATTAATTTGTCCATAATGAAAAAAGTTTGACAGCAAGTTTTCATAATATGCATTGAAAATATTTACATAACTTAAATATTTGTTCGTGTCGTTAGAAAATATTCCTTGTCCATCATAAAATATTCACTAGTTAAATAATCACTGAAAATAACACAATCTAAATATAATACACGAAAAGCGTAGCCATATCTTAGAGAAAGTGCGGTGCGGAGAAAATGCACAAAAGAAAGAAGAGTCAAGAGGATATAAAAAATTAAACGATTAAAAAAAATAAACGAACAAAATAAAAAATTTAAATTTCAATATTTTCAATTTAGTTAGTTTATGCTTTGCTTTCGGAGTGGATAGATGTATTATTTTGGATTTAATTTATTTCAGGCTTAAAAAACTATTTGTGTTTAAATTAATTTTTAACTTTCTTTTTTTCGGAAAATTAAAAATGAAATTCATTCATAGGGAACGATTTAAAAAAAATTATTTTAAGTTTCCTTTCTTATGTATCTTAACTTTTATTTTAGTCATAATTTTCTTTGTTTTTAAATATTTTCTATTGATTAGAAATTAAAGAAACAATTCATAAAATTGATTTGTTCTTTCTTTGCAAACCAAAGATAGAGAAATATTTCGTAATAGCCGTGTTCGATTTAACTGAAACAACTGAATTATCTGAAAAGAATATATTAAGCATAATATGTAAAATGTATTTTAGCTAGAACATAAAAAACGTTTCGTTGTCATTGTCGATGTAGTGGGTTGTGAGAAAGGTTCGGGGTTTAACGCGGGCCCTATATTTATTTTTTATTGTTTTTGTCTATTTTTTTATAGAACATTAAAATTATTACTTTTTAATCATAAAAATTCCACTCACGGCATTTAAATTTTTCGATAAAGTAGTGTTTTAAAATTATTGATAATGCCTTTTAGCAGTTTCGTTCAAATTTATATCATTTCGATATTAATAAGAAAATTAATTATTTATATGACAGATAGTGCTAAAACTAGGGTTTCTCAAACGGGATCCCGGGATCCCGTTTTCCCCGGGATCCCGGGGGTAAATTTTCATCCCGTTTTTCCGGGATTTCATCCCGGGATCTCGGGTATCCCGCTACTTTTTATTAACATTTTTTTGTACTTTTTTCAAAGATATTAAAAGTTTTCTCACTCGAAAATCGAGTAGTTTTTAATTCTTTTCTCTCTGTAGTAATTAATTTCGTTCAAAATTAGGAAAATGTTTTTTTTGACACATATGGTATCATGGTTTTTTGTGTGGTTTTTTTGGCACATATAAACACAACAAATTAAAACCAACAAAACTTAAAATAGGTAGATTTTTCTGATAAATCTACCTAAAACTTGCGTTTCATTTCTCTTAATTTATGTTTAATGGTTCTCTTGGATGGATGGTGTTCAATGGATGGTTCAATGGACGTTTCGTCACGAAAATTCGGACAAAATTGAGTAATGGTGCCATTGACAACTTAGTTTTTTGAAAAATTGTTTAAAAATTAGTATTATGAATTTATTTTTGTTTTGTTTTTATATATTCTTTTTTATTTAATTTTTGAAGTTTTTTTAATTAAAATAATTTAAATTTAAAAATCAATAGCGCATTTTTTGTGCTGTTTTAATTTTACACATTTTTCTACCACCCAATTAGAAAAATCTTGCTTTTTAGCGTTTCCCGGGATTTCCCGGGATCCCGGGAATTTCATATTTTTTGTCCCGGCTTCCCGGGGTTTGGATTTCTACAGGAAATGAGAAACCCTAGCTAAAACTCATATAATATTTGTTTTCTAGCATCATTTTTGCATAGTTTCATTTTCTGTAAATAAAATAAGGAAAAACAAAAGCTTCTATTTCAGTATTTTCTTATTATTATTATTTCCAACCATTTGTGATTGATCGTATAAAAATTTATAGTATGTACACCTCACGATGGTTTTTTATAGAATTATAGTTAAGCTGAAGGTGCACACAGAATAGATTAGAAGAGATTGGATTATGATGGATAGCACTTAGTAGTTGTATCAAAGCCGGATGAAAAGAGAAAGAGTGTATTGGGGTATGTGGGGGGGTGGGGGGGTTGTTGGGGGGGGAGGGTATCCCCTAGTAAATTTAAATTACTCTAGGAATTATGTTCATTCATTTTATGAAAATTAGCACAACTATCAAGAAAACTTTTAATGTGTTTAAGCATTTTACATTTAGAATTGTTTTTAATTTATAGTTTAATAAAAAAAAGTTTGTGATTGTAAATAAAAAAGTCCAAGCGGCACGTATATCCGCTAGAAATAGGTAGATTTCGAGATCAGACAGTTTTGTGTATCAGTAGAATCTGATGTATCAGATTAGTTTAAACAAAACAAACTAATTTCAAACAGATATGAAACAAATTTTAAAAAGAAAAATTAGCTACCTACAAGCAAAATTATATCTATCCAATTTTGCAACAAACAAATATCAAATCTACCACAGAACATGTGTGTCACAATTTATGACACAAACCTACTCTATATCATATGTCGTGCAATTACTGCAAAATATCAAAATAGTTTATTTCTAAGAAAAAAAAATTAATTTCTTCTATTCAAATCTTTTATTTTTTTGACTGTTATAAGGTTGACATTGACTGTTATAAGGTTTTTGGAAATTGTAGTTGGGGATTGTTGCAAACTTTTTTGTTGAAGCCAACAAGTCAAAAACCTCTAACTGCAGAGGTTTATATTTATAAGAAACGGATTAAAATGTTTCCACAGATTCTAAATTTATGAAGATTTTAAAAATATTAGTATCCAAACGGCCGTTATAACGGATTAAAAGAAACACTTTTTTTTCTAGTATAAAGCCTATAGTTCCTTAACCATGTGTCAGATTTTTCTGATTTACGAACTTGTCCAAGATATTAATAAAACACACATTTTTAAGAAAAGTTTTTTGATCTGGCTCCACAAATGCAACCGTGAGAGCGCCGGTTGATTCAAACGCATTTTCTGTTTTACAAGCTTTTGTGTTGGAGCCGCTCACTCAGAAACTTCCAACTGCAGAGGTCTTTTTTTTGAAAAAAACTAATAAAAAGGGTTTCAAAAATTCTAAATTTATGAAGTTTTTAAAAATATTAGAATCTAAACGGCCGTTATAACGGATCTAAAAAACAGAGTTTTTTTCTAGTGTAAAGCTTCTAGTTTCTTAACCATGTGTTGGATGGGGCTGATTTACGAACTTGTCCAAGATATTAATAAAACGCACATTTTTAGTACAGGTTTTTTGATCTGGTCTTATAAATGCGACCGTGAGAGTGCCAGTTGTTTCAAAAAAAAATTTTTTTTTGCAAACTTTTTTGTTGGAGCCGGTCACTCAGGAACCTCTAACTGCAGAGGTCTATTTTTAAAACAAATTGATAAAAATGATTCCAAAGATTCTAAATTTGTTAAATTTTTTGAAAAATTAGTATCCAAACGGCCGTTATAACGGTTTTAAAAAATCAATTTTTTTCAGAAAAAAGCCTCCAGTTTCTTAACCACGTGTCGGATTTTGCTGATTCACGAACTTGTCCAAGATATTAATAGAACACACAAGTACAGAAAATTTTTTTGATCTACCTCAAAAAATGCGACCGTGAGAGTGCCGGTCGTTTTCGTTATATCTCATATCGTTTATATATATATATATATATATATATATATATATATATATATATATATATATATATATATATATATATATATATATATATATATATATATATATATATATAAATTTTTTTTTTTTTGTTTTTTTGTCTCCGCTTTTCATATATAGTCGTTTGGCACAAAAATTTTTCCGAAATTCCGAGATGAAGCCCATTGCAATAGGTAGATTTTTATATGAAATCTACCTAAAACAAACCAAAATGGAGAAAAGAGAAATTACAAATGTAAAATACTTATAATCGTATTTATTCAGGGGGTGGTAATGAGAAGGCGTAAAAATATCTTTTTTGTTTTAAAGACTTTTTTGTTTTTTGTTTCAATTTTACGAATCAAAAATCGGGTGTAAAGCAGGCTTTTTTTCCGATTGAAATAACATTGCATAAAATTACTATTTTACGCCCTAAAACATTAATATTTCAGAAAACACAATCAAAAGTCAAAAGAAAAAAATTCATTATTCCTATTTCCAAAAAAAAAATATACATATAATTTGTCAGACATGTGTTTTGTGAAATTTTATTTTGAGCAAATTGTTTAATCTAAGCATTTTTGGTTTGTTGGTAATTTAATATAGAATTAAAATTAAATAAATTGGTCGAAATTAATATTTAACGATTTCTTAAAAAATATTTTACAAAACTTATGTATAGTAATACTTATGCAATACGATACATCAAACACAACTGAAAAACAGAATTTAAAAGAAAAATGAATATATGAATTTTCAAAAAAAAGTGGTTGCTATAGAAATAATGCTATAGAAATTTAGTAAAATAAATATCAAATGAAAAACTACTTGGATTAAATTTTCAAAAAAAATATTTAACTATTTTGTATAAATATATTTGATTAATTTGTGCAAATAATATAGATCCTTACTCGTACAAAAAATCTTGTACGTAATTCGGGCATAAATTATTTTTTTTGCTCTCGAGTATTTGTTGCCCTCTGCTATTTCGCCCTTTATACATAAATAGCTATTAAAACCCAGTCAAGTGAGATATCGTACCACATATCATCTGAAATTAATCAGAAGTAGTGAATTATTTTTAATAATTTTGTAGTGCTAGTGCACAGTTTTTGAGCTCGGTGGACACATTGCTGGACTGTTTTAACCATGCGTATATTATAAAAGGTTAATATAAAAAAACAGCAACTGCCTATCTAATTATTTTCTAGCAAAAAGGCTGTTTAAAAAATGTATCAACCAACCACAGTATAATACAACAATTGATAATGTATTTACCATCCTAAACCATTTCAATCTAAAACATTCCAAGTTAGTATATGGAATTTTTCTTTAGTTACCATAAACCGGTATGGATAAGATTTACCCCGATGCGCGTAACATTTTTTGTATCATTTCGATCAATTGACATTACTTTTACCATTTTCGAGGAACATTTTATTTTTATGTCTATATATGGTCTGGAAATATAAAGACTACAACACAGCTTTAAGCCATTTATGTTTGATATTTTGTTATTTTACGTTCACGGAACCTTCGGTGTGCGAATTTTGTTCGCACTTGACCGACTTCTTTTTTTCAAATCACTATTTTCAGAACAATACTTACTTATTTCTATCGTCTATTTTTCATTGTCATATTTTTTGCTTAAATTTTTTATTCAAATTAGTTTCAAATATAAAAAGAATAATCTATTTCAAAAATTTTAGTTTTTAATTTTACCACAAGCCACAACCGACTAAAATTTTAAAATTGTGAAAAATATCTTAAGTTTTGTTTAAGATTTGATTTTTTTTCTAATAACATTTTCAAATTTATATACTGTTATTATATCAAGTTCCAATATTAAATAAAAGTGCATTAAACAGCTTAACACATATAACTTTAAAATTTTTTTGAATAGTTTACGGTTATCTTTTTATTAGATTTTGAGGTTCATTTTAATAATATTAGTTTGAAGGTGGGTTGAGTAGCTTATAAAGTTGAAAAAAATAAAAGTGCAATAACTGAACACACGAAAAAAAATTTTATTTTCGTTTTCTTAAAATCAGGTTTATCATCCGGTTTCTCTTCAAAAATTCCCTATGCGAACTTTGCCCTAATAAGATTTATCGATCATGTAAATTATTTCACTATAAATATACCTATAACCAACAATGCTATTGTTAAAAATTTATTCACATATCCAAAAATATTAATTTTCTTAGATCTTATTCTGATTTCGATACATACAACAGTACAATACAATATCGTCATTAGAAAATATAAATTTTTCTTCAAAATTTTGAAGATCATTGATCTTACGAAAACGAAAAAAAAATTGTATAAAAACAAATTTTATACATTTTATTTATTAGTCAACGATAAACCTTTCAAACGATTGTAAATAAACAAAAAGTTGTATCCAAAGTGCATTTCGGAATACTCAGTGGTAAAAGATTAATGTTTTTCGCGAACTTGTAAAAATTGTGAAAGCTTTTTGAATTTAAGGATAAGACTATTAAAAACCCAATTTTTCGCAAAAACAAATATTCTCTTTCTTCAGTCACAAAGGATGAATCGTGCCGAACTGTATGAACAATCGAATGAAATTCAACGGCAAGATGCAAAACAAATAATAGACGAATTTTCAGAGATATTCCAATGGAAAGATGATGGAAGTGATACTTTATTAGATATTGGATGTGGAAGTGGGGATGTTACAATTGAGTTCATTTTACCGTTACTTCCTAAGAAATTCAAAAAACTTGTTGGTTGCGATATTGCAGATCAAATGGTCCGACACGCTCGACAAAAATATGAAACAGAAAATATTTTTTTTGAACAAATGGATATTGGAGGCAAACTTGAACTAAGAAACTATAAAAAATATGATCATATAACCTCATTTTATTGTTTACATTGGGTTCAAGATCAAAAGCAAGCATTAAAAAATATACATAATCTGTTGAGTAATGATGGAGAGTGTTTGTTAGTATTTTTAGCAACGAATCCAATTTTTGATATCTATGATCAAATGTCGAGAATGTGGAAATGGGAAGAATATATGAGGGATGTTTCCAAATATATTTCACCTTATCAATTTAGCAAAAACCCAACCAAAGAACTCAGTCAAGCACTGAATGATGCAGGATTTTCCAATTTCGAAATTGATATTCGCGAAAAACGGTTTACCTTTAATGGAATCGATAAATTGAAAAGTAAATTATTCAATTTTTAATATTTTTTAGTTTATTTATTTGGTTTTTTTTTTTAATTTTTAGATTCAGTTCAAGCAGTGAATCCATTTTTAGAACGTCTTCCAGAAAATATGCGTGATGAGTTTTTTCAAGATTATGTAAAAATATCAAAAGATATGAAATTAGCAATTCCTGAAACAAACGTCAACGAAAATGATACAAAATTTACAATAAACTATAGTTTACTTATATGCTTTGCTAGGAAATAATCACTTATTTTTTAATCTTGAAACGTTTTTGACGTTAAAAAATTTGTAAAAAATCAAATGATTTGGTCAATTTTAAAAATGACGAATTTTGTTTTTGAATTCCTCATTGTTGTTATATTTTAAAATAAAAATAAAATAAAATCCGTTTAGTATAAAGAGCACAGCAGATTGATATTAATATCTCCAGAGCATGGCAGTTGAAAAACGAACGTAGCGAGTGCTTTTAATTCATTGCTAGTTTTACAATATATTTTTGAATAAAACATGCACAAAAAATATTCAATTTTTTTCTAAAATGTTACACATCAAAATATTTATAAAAAATTTTAAATATTAACTAAAGCATCTTCATTGTTAGTTTTATATTAAAATATTTTAATAAAACTGTGGGAATATTGTACATATTAGCAATAATTTTGAGTACCAGACTTACAATGAAGAAGGCGTACTCTAGTTTAGATTAAAATTTGTTAAATTTGTTTATAACTTTGTTAATTAAATTAAATTAAATTAAATAAGCAAAAATATTGTTTTTATTAAATTTTGAGCATTTGCTACAAAAACTATTACGTATACAACGACCAAAATAGAAGTATTTCTATCTGTTTCTATCTATCTTCTACTTCTATAATAATAAAACTAGGTGCACAGTTAAAAAAAAATTGAATATGTAATGCAAATTGCTACACATATAGGTTCTACGGAAGTTTCCATTACAAAACAATACAAAGCTTGCTATATAAAGTTAAACTAATGCTCTTTGCATCAATATTTAACAGAGTACTTGGAGTAAAATATAAAGCTTGTTGTTTAAAAATGTCTGTTATTTGCATTAAATAATACGCGCAACATTTTTTTAGTAGGACATTTTAATGCAAATTATATCATAATTTCGAGTTAATTTGATTATTACGCACCTTCTTAAATTAATAAAATTAAAATAAAAAAATTACAACGGAAAAAATTAAAACATACATATCACCTTAATCACTATTATTATAGACTTTCAGCTGAGAAGCGATTACTAAAACATACATGAAATGATTTATCTATATATTTCTAAAATGGATAATACTCTAGTGAATTTTGAAATTTCATTAAGTTTTTAATGTATTAAATTGTAGCAAGGTGCATTAAAACTTCTAGCTGTTCTATAGAAATAAATTATGATGCAAGAGTTGTTTTAAATTTTATAGATATGCATTAAAATCAGGTTTAATGCAACATTTACTTTACAATTCAATAATAACCTGCAACGCATAGCTCCTATTGCAAAACTTGCTTTAAATATTGCAGTTACTTTTTCAACAGTGTGTTTGTCTCACTGTAGGTGTGTGCGCTCTTCAGAGAAATGTGGAGCGCATAAGAGTCTGAAATTTTGTCAGGAGAAAGGCATTGACAGGTTCTAAAGCGCCTCTGTAGCCCGAATTAAATTTTAAAAAGTTTAATTAATTTTAATTCAGAAAGGTTTGCCCAAATGTTACATATATTGAGGTAGCCAATTTTTTTGACCCGTTTTTTGCCATCGTCATTATATGATCGTTCCTGAGTAAAAAGTGTGACTCCCAATAAACGAACGCTTTCACATTCGTCTATTTGTTCGTCACACATGCTAATTGAAATATCATTGGGAAACACGGTCTTTGATCTGGAAACAATCAATAGCTATTTCTATTTTACAACGTTCGTAGTTTGCAATTATATATAATACATATTTCTAAAAATTAGCACCAAATTAGCTATACAAATAAGCATTGCTTATGTATGACTAAACATATCTGCTAACATTATCAGAACTGCCATCACATGTTCCAAAAATTGAAAATTGCACAGTTGAAAAAGTTCCTGCTATTTTTAATACAAGAGCAATTTCAAGCAAGTTCAGCAAATTTTTGGGAAATTTTGACTTGACCCCTTTTATTTTGATTATGGTTTGTTTATAGATAGTCTTTCATAAATAAAAAATACACGTTCTCTTAGAATTTTTTTTTTTCGACCAGGGGTCTTCACAGGGTGCCCCTCAATTTTTTGTTATTTTGTGGTGTGAGTGCATTTTGACGAGCGATTGTAGAAAAACTACTCAATCGATTTTCATAAATGATATGTCGTTGAATAGGTATTAGAACATAGTTTTTAAAAATGCACACTTTTAATTTTTTGAAATAATTTTTAACGGTGTAACATAAGAAAAAAACGGTGTAATTGAAGAAAAGATGGCGCTACACCTTTTTTTTAAAACTAAATTGAAGCTTATTTTATATCTAAATATACTTGTGAAAGTTTAGGAGATGTACTATTTTTTGTTTTAAAGATAAAATTCGTTGTGCATATGACTGTCGGGAATCAGTTTTTTTGTTCTGAAGGAAAATTATAAAAATTGCGTTATAAACTAAAGATTTTTTTTATGTTAAATATCAAATATTTTATTATTAAATGAACTTTTTAAAATATTATAAAAATTTTTATATTACGTCACTCAATTTCAATGCCAATAATACATGTTTTACATAAATGATTGTTTAATTTGAAAAAAAGTAGAATTCATGTCTGTATTAGTGAAAATTGCTTGGAGTGGGAAACAGGAAACCTAATGATATATGTATATAAGCGATCAAATTATTTTGATCGGGGGAGTTAGTATAAATCTAAATCAAAAAGATAGTACATAAATTTAAATCAAAAATTTAGATCGTGACTAGTGTTTAATCAAAAATCAAACAAATATATCACTATGTAAAATTAATGATAGGAAAAAATATAATTATATTATATTTTTAATTATTATTAATTATATTTTTATAGAAAAAAATTAAATTGTTTTTGATTGTGATATCAAAGTGTTTTTATTTATTTGTTTTTCTGATGTAATGTGTTTAGTGAAAATTGATAAAATATTTAGTAAATAAAATGAAAAAAAAATGAATCTAAAACGCAACTTCAAATACAAAAAATTCATAAAGTTATTCATATAAAGTAATAACGAAACCGACACACTTTTTATACCCAACGGTTTCGGTGAAGCTTCATTCCAAGTCATTACATGTTAAATGCAAATATTCATAAATTTAATGTCATTTAACAAGCAACTAAAAAAGTTAATGATATTAGAGAGCTTCGAAATACAAATAATTATTGTGGCGGTAGATAAATCCGATCAAACTATGAGGAATATATTTCAAATTGACAGAGCTGGTTGGTTTTGTCATTTCGTGATGCTTTTGGTAAAATTACGTTTGGTTGGATGAATTACAACCTACAATTAACATTTGATCCACAGGACTGGTTTTGGAAGAAGACAACATTCAAGAAATAAAGTAATGTAAGCCTTTTTGTATTTTGATTTGTATAATTTTTGTTTGATTGATTGATTTGTTGATTTATTTTTATACTGTTCTTAGTTTATTTCTTGATTTATTTTTATACTTCTAAAATATTTTCTCTGTTAGCTAATTAATAGTTTCTTTTAATTATTCTGTGACTCATAAATAAGAGATTTGAAAGTGTTATTTATTTGTCATAGATTCAGTTTTCTGATGTAGTATTATTATTTCGTACAAAAGTCCAAAATTCGTAACAAAATTTAATAAAACCATACCTTAAATTAAAAAACACGTTAAATTAAATTCAATAAAACAATCAATTCAATTAAACAAAACATTAAATTATTTTAAATAAAACAATAAATTAAATTAAATGAAACATTAAATTAAATCAAATAAAATTCAATAAAACAATATATTAAATTAAATATAACATTAAATTACATTTAATTAAACAATAAATTAAATTCAACAAAAAAATAAATTAAATTCAATAAAACAATCAATTAATTAATTAAAACATTAAATTGAATTCAATAAAACAATAAATTAATTTAAATAAAACATTAAATTAAATTCAATAAAACAATATATTAAATTAAATAAAACAATAAATTAAATTAAATAAAACAATCAATTAAAATAAATGAAATATTGAGTTAAACTCAACAAAACAATAAATTAAATTAAATAAAACAATAAATTAAATTAAATAAAACAAAAAATTAAATTCAATAAAACATTAAATTAAATTCAATAAATTAAATTAAATTAAGTAATAAATTAAATTAAATAAAACCATAAATCAAATTAAATAAAACATTAAATAAAATTCAATAAAACAATAAATTAAATTAAATAAAACATTAAATTAAATAAAATAAAACAATAAATTTAATTAAATAAAACAATAAATTATATTAAATAAAACTATATATTAAATTAAATAAAACTTTAAATTAAATTGAATAAAACAATAAATTGAATTAAATAAAATAAAACATTAAATTAAATTCAATAAAAAATCAATTCAACAAAATATACAAAAAACAAATTAAATTAAATAAAACATTAAATTGAATTCAATAAAACAATCAATTAAATTAAAACACAATAAATTAAATTCAATAAAATAATCGATTAAATTAAATAAAACGTTAAATTAAATTCAATAAAACAATCAATTAAATATAATAAAACATTAAATTAATAGAACAATAAATTAAATAAAATAAAACATTAAATTAAAATCAATAAAACAATATATTAAACTAAATAAAACAATAAATTTAATTCAATAAAACAATACATTAAATTAAATAAAACGTTAAATTAAATTCACTAAAACAATAAATTAAATTAAATAAATTATCAAATTAAATTCAATAAAACAATAAATTAAATTAAATAAAACAATAAATTAAATTAAATAAAACGTTAAATTAATTCAAAAAACAATAAATTAAATTAAATAAAACATTAAATTAAAATCAATAAAACAATATATTAAACTAAATAAAACAATAAATTAAATTCAATAATAATGGCTGCTGCGTTCGTTTTAATGAATTCAAATCAATTTAAGGAGCATTCCTTTGAAGATCAAACTTACTCAAATTTGCTTTGATCTACGCTACCTCGAACAAGTTGTGTAGTTGAAAAGCAGTTTATTTTTCGATTTTATTTAAATCGATTATAAACTTGTTATTGTATTTTTAATAATAAAATGAGCCATTCAGATAAACGGAACCAGTCCTTTGGAACAAAATGGCTGCTTTTGAGACTTGAATAGATCACCAATGGAACGCCGAAAAATTTGAAAAATTTTCAAATATAGCCATACAGTTTTATTATTATCAAACATTTTTATTTTGGGCTGATATTTAGATCTAATCGTTATAGAACTTCCAGTATAGCCTGTATAGAGCCTTATTTTTGATCTTTTCAGAGAACAATCTGAAAAATTATTTAAACACATAATATATAAAATTTAATTTAGATTGCATATCCTCTGTGTGAAATAATAATTTTATTTCTGAGGCAATTTCAGAACATCTATCGTTCGATAAAGGCACTTTATTTTTAATATAAAATAAAACAATCAAATCAGATTAAAGTTCTTTAAATAATACCATGTGATCATTTTGCCGTTAGTTTTTTTTATTGAGGATATGTTGAACACTACATGTCATGTTACATTCGAGGTTAATCGATGAGCCAATTAATAACGGTGATAGAGGATAGCTTGATAAAAATTGGTTATACCGTAGTTGGTCCTTCTCCTTATTACAATTAATTGTAATTCCTTGCAATCGACCAGGCTAATATTGTCCCTTGATAGGAAAATTACTTAAGAGATTTACATTCAAACACCGAAAAAAACGTTGGAAGAATCAACTACAAAGCTTGTTTGATTTTGCATGTAATATGAACGTGGTTATTTTAACCAATGTAGCATTGTCAGTTTATTTAAAAAAACGTAACAATTTTCATTATTTAAATCAACAACGGCGTGATCAATTTCATGTTCAAACAATCACAAATCATAGTTGAATTAAGTAGTTTGTTCATGTTTTTGTTTGAGAATTATTGTGTTTGTTAAAATAAAAACGAGGAGAAACAAAATTCGTTTAATGATAATAATAATAAACAAAAGAATAGAAAAATAAAAAGCGTTTTATATATTGTAACATGGCTGGTTTTATTTAACATTTTAGGAAATAATTTGCATGCGTTTAATTGAATTGAATAATTTTAATATTATCTGCCCATAAAACTATGTGCTAAAGAAATTTTTTTGTGAATATAATATCAACAATCTTGTTAAATAAATAGACCCTTTCCATAATTAATTTTAGTGATTTAAAAAAATTTGTCTTGTTTCATGTCGATTTATCGATATTTTAATATAATTTTTCATAATAATGAGTAAATTATGGAAAATCAGTATTATTTTCTACACATAATACAAATATTTAAATTTTTTGATTTCTGAGTTTTGGTCTTTTAAATTGTATCATTAAAAAAATGGCGAAAACATGGACGCATCCTTTACAAACAAAATAAGACTAATACATTTCCTATTTAGAACGTAAATATACGAACGCTATCTTTATGCATAAAAATGTTTGTCGGGTTCGATGACATACTTCTACTATAAAAAATTTCAAATATTATATTTACGAAAAAAACGAACCCCATACAAACATCGATAGCAGCAAAAACAAAACAAAGATGTACCAAACCAATAGATTTAATACGGAGTATTAGTTGATTCTATCACAAACGTATTCAATATCACTATTTTCTAATTTTTAATTTACCACGTTTGTAGTCAATTGAAAATTAAATCAACCACGGCATTGTTGCTCGAAAATGAAATCAAAGTTGACTCAACTACAAACATGGTTAAATCGAATATGTTTGTGATACTTATAAAAATATATATCAACAACGGTTAAATTGTTAATTTAAATACGAAGCGTTGGTTGGTTCAATCACAAACGTATTTAATTCCCTAATTTTAACTTAATGCTCGATTAACAATGCAGCATGTTTGAATCAACAAAGATTTTTTCTTTCGGTGAATAAAATCTAGAATTTAATCGATATTAGTCACATCACTAGTTGAAAATTGTCTTCCGCAAACTCGCAGATCACACAGTTATTCGTTCAATGCTAACATGGTTAGAGTACTCAAATTAAGTAGTTAAATAATGATGAAATATAACTGCCTCAGTAGGATAGTTGGATAGCCTGTCTGTCAAAACGGATTCAAATCTTGGTACAAAAGAGGACGGCTCGAATTCCACTACGAAACACATATAAGAGAAAATAGTACATTTTGCTACAAGAGATGAAAACGCTGCTTTTTTGTGAGTGAAAATTTGTTCACGAGACGCGTTAGCGTTTTTTTTTTTAATTTTAAGTTATATAAAAACATTTAAGGAACAAGGACGTTCCATAGCACCAGTATCCTAAAGTGCACCATTTACGAGTAATATGGCTTACAAGGAAGCAAAAAAAAAATTCCAGTTGAAATTGTTGAATAACTCCAGTCCCCAGGTTTCGGGCGAGTGGACTCGGCAGGTCCATTATGTGAGTACCCTCTCCCAGAGATTAAAAAAAATTCTGACCTGCAACCGACAACAACACGTAAGCCATATATTTTTCCGTTATTCTATGGGCCTAATCACTAGTTGGAAATTGTCTTCCGCAAACTCGCAGATCACACAGTTATTCGTTCAATGCTAACATGGTTAGAGTAATCAAATTAAGTAGTTAAATAATGATGAAATATAACTGCCTCAGTAGGATAGTTGGATAGCCTGTCTGCCAAAACGGATTCAAATCTTGGTACAAAAGAGGACGGTTCGAATTCCACTACGAAACACGTATAAGAGAAAATAGTACATTTTGCTACAAGAGATGAAAACTCTGCTTTTTTGAGAGTGAAATTTTTTTCACGAGACGCGTTAGCGTCGAGTGGAGCAATTTCACGAACGTAAAATGTTTTTATCTTACGTAGGAAATGCAATTTTTTCTATGGCAGTAAATTTATAAACGATATTTATTAGAAATTATTAAATTAGAAATCGACAGAATAACATTTAAAATTCATATTCTATTTTCTCATGGTTGCTTTGTTTTAAAAACTTTGTAAAATTGTATGAAAAAACCAAAGCAACTACAATTTGTTATTTAGTAAAAAAAAATGTCAACTAGAGGAAAAAAGTCATTTTCACAGGGGATTAAGCCTGCTTGAAAATAGACTTTCTATCTGGTATCATAGAAAAATGGAGCTTTTCGCTAAAAAATATCCAAAAATATATTCGAAATGAAAAATTTAAAATGATTTCCTTAATTATTTCAATTTAAGTGGTCACAAAAAATCTCTAATGCAATTCTAAACTTGTTCAAAATCAAGTAAATTAAAAATTCTAAACTATAGTTTAATGTACATAAACATTGGCTTTCGTGTATATGTACATTCAAATAAAAATTAGAATTTAATAGGTATTAGTCATAGTTGGAAGTTGTCTTCTAGACTTGTATATCACAGAGTTGTCACAATTCGTTCAATGCTAGCTTAGCTAGAGTATAAAAAATATGTGTTCATAGAGTTTAAATCAGACAAAATACACTAGAATTGGAAATTGAATTCAAAACAGAAATATCCAACGATGTCAGTGCCACGGTAGGGTAGTTGAAAATGAATTTAAAAATTCTAAACCAGTTTAATTTGCATAAACATTGTCTTTCGTATATATAAGAGATATAGGCCCATAGAATTACGGATTGTAAGTGTTGTTGTCGGTTACAACTCAGAAGTTATTTTAATCTCTGGGGGAGGGTACTCACATAATGGACCTGCCGAGTCCACTCGCTTGGAACCTGGGGACTGGAGTTATTCAACAAATTCGGCTGGAATTTTTTTTTCGCTTCCTTGTAAGCGATATAAATGGGAAATGGTGCACTTTAGGATACTGGTGCTATGGAACGTTCTTGTTCCTTAAATGTTTTTCTATAACTTAAAATTAAAAAAAAAATTTGTTGCAAATTTTTGCGAAAAACTGCGAAAAAATGTCTAAAAAACGATATTTTTCAATTGAATTTAGTTATTTGCAAATAATTGTTTATCCTATAATTGACCCCTCTATCTTGTAGCTGAAACCTCAACAAAAAATATAAGCTTTGGAACGTTTCATTCGGCTTAATAGCAATCTACTTGACGAGAATCGAATGGGTGAAATGTCAGCCTTAATTAACAATTGTGTTGCCTATCCCCATATTCAATATTAACAACAATTACAGCGGATCCCAAAACGGCGAAAATTCCTTAGTTGTAAAATTAAATTTCTCAACGAATTTTCAACTTAACGAGATGCGGTTTTAAAATTTGCAAAGTGCTTAGACCGAAAATTTTAAAAAATAGACCTCTCTAACATGATCTGGGACTGAGTTATGGCCCATTTTTTTAATAACTTAATAATATTTTTAAACAAAAAGTTTATTATTATGTTGTTAAATTAACATTTATTGCATAAATCATGAATTTTTACCGAAAAAACAATTTTTTTTCTTTCGAGTTTATGTAAACAGTACATTTTGCTTTTATTTTTTACATTTTGAAAATATTTGTGTATTATATTGTTTTAAAATAAAATATTAACCAATTAATTTTTAATCAATAAATTATTCAATACATTAATTTCTATAACATACTACATAAGTAGTTCATTACTTTTTCATTAAATTTATTACAATAATACTCAATTATAGATCGCGTCGCTACGTGTACTATATTTCCTACGTTTGTACTGTAGTAAACAGTACGTTTTCTTTTTTCATAGAGTATGTTATTAGCAGGAGTCAGAGTAGCCAATCGCGTGTTCGGCAAGTACAGACCCAGCATCTTGTCAGCACAAAGCATCATTTTGGAGGGAAAGGCTCCGTTCCTGTAAATATATTTCATACAAAATCGAGGTCACAATAGGGGTTTTAAAAACAAAATGGGTCATAGCTCGGACCCGAATAATGTTAGAGAGGTCTATTTTTTTTAAATCTTTGGGTTTCTAAGCACTTTGCAAATTTTAAAACCGCATCTGTTAAGCTGAAAATTCGTTGAGAATTAATTTTGCAACTAAGGAATTTTCACCGTTTTTCGAACCGCTGTAATTGTTGTTAATATTGAATATGGGTACAGGCAACACAATTGATAATTAAAGCTGACATTTTACCTTTTCGACTGCCGTCAAGCAGATTGCGATCAGATAAAAACTCAGACCTTGCGGCCTGCCCAAAATTAACAACTTTTTTCAGACATTAAGTGCAAAATAGAATTATGCAAAAACTATTAAGCCGAATGAAACATTCCAAGGCTTATATTTTTTGTTGAGGTTTCAACTACAAGATAGAGGGGTCAATACTATACTATACTTTCCAGGGTTGCCACTTGTATACATTTGTATTAATTTGGAAACATTATTTAAAAAATTTGTTAAATGGATACTGGGTACCAAAAATTCGCAAAACTACTGGAATGGATACAATTTATTCACAAGAAAACATTGTGTATAAAATGCATTAAATGCATTTGAAAATGTTAATAAATTGTGTTACATTGTTCGTCGTATTCTCTTTTAGTAGAAGATAAAGGAACAGAAAATTGGCGAACAGTGTAGCAAATATAAACAGTTGTGGAAAAACGATAACCAATTTTTGTAAACTGTTCTGAATTGAGTGCATTTAAGGTTGCATTATACCGTAACCGTTGTAGTGAAAAAAAGGAATTCCAGGTATATTTTGCGCTGAAACCGCACAATATAGGTCGTTCTCAAATAAATTAGCAACATCAAATAATCATGTACACCCAACTCTTTTTTTAAACGGTAGATGCGTTCCTAAGAAATACGTTTAAAAAAAAATCGTTTAAAAAAATACATGAGACGTATGGTAAATTTGGGGATACGTTCCACGACATTAAAAAATCGTGTAACTTCAAAAATCTCACACAAAAATCCGTGCAAAAAAAATAAAAATAAACACTACATAACATATGCATAAAACAAAAACAAGGAAACATTCGGCTGGAACAAAACAGACTGTAGTGACTGAATTTTTTCTTTTAGTGCAATCGTTCCCGAAGTATCTTCAAAGGTTTCCCTTTTGATAGTTATGGTTTTTATACTGACGAATGACGATGTAAAGGTTTCTGCTCAAAACTTTACTGAAAAGGAAAGGAATCACAAAGTTACTTTAGTTTAATTTATCACAAATTCTGAATTTCTGAAACTGTTCAATTTGACATCAATAAATTCGTTCCCTTTTCAATTATGAAATCCTAGCAAAAATATTTGTTTTCTAAGGGCAAAATTGGCCAAAAGTAGATTATTTAATATTTGGATTTATAATAAAAATCCTATAAATCGATTAAAATAGCTAAAGGCCAACAGAATATCAGAAATTTAGAAAGGGAAAGCGGAAACCCCAGTGATTATGTGTTACAGACCTATTAAATCTTAAATTCTGGTACCAAATCTTCTACCCTTCCTATTATTGATGTTGGTTTAATTGATACTGACGCAGCAAGAAAAACCACATTCGTGGAACGCTTTGATTTGAACTCGACTGTTTTGAAAACTCCTGAAAAAAGCAAGTTTTCAGAATTTAATATGACAGAACCTCATTTCAAACCCAAAATTGTGGAAACACTATTAAAGAAGTCAAATATCAACAAAGCCTCCCGTCTGGGCAACATTTCCCCCATTATTCTAAAATTATTTTTCAAAGAACTTGTATCCAGTCTTACCAAAATTTTCTACAAATCCTATAAATCAGGTATTTTTCGTTCGTGCTGGAAGTTGAACAATGTCCAAAAAAGAAATCAAATGTGATATTTCAAATTATAGACTAAAAGCTTTTCTCTCAGTTCAGTCTAAGATATATGAGGATTATAATAATACACACATATCAAAATTTTTAAAAGACATCTGTTTGATATTGCCAATACAAAATTAACAACCGATCTTTTGAACTATGTAGCCCATCTTTGGAATAGCATATCTGAAAAAGGTGGTAAAACGTACTTTTCGTATTAGACATCTCAAAAGTATTTCATTGAACCATGTGTGCCAATCTAAACAATAACCTCGTTGCATATTAATATCACACCGCAGTCGTGCATTCTGATTCATAGCTTTCACCGGCCGACCTATACTGATATTTCTTTCAGTATCTATAGATGGCTTTTATTCTTCTTTTTTCTCTATTTTTAATTAATATCAACGAACTGTTGACAATCACCAGTAACCCAATAAATAATTTTTCAGATGATAGTACACTGCACAAGTCATTCTTTCCTATGATCATTAAAATTGGCCAAATTTTTGTCACGCTGATTAACAATTTTTCTAGGTTTTCGTTTAAATTGGCGCGAATCTCCATGTATTATCTTCATAAAGGATCAAATGCACGAACGAATAAATCCGGACCAGGTCGGGGATAAATGTAAACGAGGAGTTAGAAAAAATTCCCGATTAACGTATCAAAAATTTGGTCTATTTTAATTACGGTTGTACCAATCAGAAATCTTGCCGCTTACCGATTAATTGGCTTTCTTTATCGGCCGATACCGATTAATTGCCTGCCGATTATTTGATGGAAATTAGTTAAACAAATCTGCGCAAAGCATTTTTGAATTAGACTATTAGTTAGAACGCAAGACTTTTCTTCACAAGTCGGTACAATCCAGCTAAATCGGGACGCTTTGCAATCATAGTTTAAAATGTTATGCGAACGTCGCTATTATTTATTTATTTTTAGTATTAGCTCCGAAAAATGATTACTTTTAGAACTGTTTAGAGTCCGCAAAATTGTATTTTAGCGGCCTAGTACTTAAAGTCGTTATGCCAACACTTTAGCGGATTCAAAATTTGTTTTCATTTTATATTATAATTATTTTCAAATTATAATCACAATTGCTTTGATAAGTTTTGTTCCAAAATCAAATTTTTAGGTACGCAAGAATACAAATTAAGCAATAAATTAGAAAAAAAAAATCTTAAGAGCTAATACAAAAAAACGTTGTATGAAACACGTACGCAAATGGCTTTAGCAGACTCATCTTCATATTACAGACTATTTAGGCTAGCGCTTCGTCCGGAAACATTACGGTTCGTCCGCTAAAACCATATTTTGCGTACTTGTTACATAAACTACTATTATCGTTCGGCAATATTTTAAATAAAAAAATTCTGTAACTGTTGAAAGCGGTGTTTTGCATTTTTCTGGCAACTATATTCTTTTCGTTGTTAAAACAATCTGCCGCTCTCGATTTATTTTTTGCCCAATATCTAGGTTGACTGTAGCACATTTGGTGAATTTATGTATCTAGGAACGAATTTGTTGTCATTATTTCAAGCATGGTTACTCTGGTATGGCAATAATAAACACTTACATATTTATAAGACAGAAGCCATGGATGGCAAACTTCGAGAATCACACTGCCATTGTGAACCATACGAGAAACTTTGCACCGAATATTTTAACACAAACCGAGATTTTATAATCCGAAAAACCATTTACAGAGGCAGGAAGTTTGGCAAAATTTAAAAAAAATTATATGTCGATGGCAGTAACTATAGTAC
The DNA here is from genome assembly GCA_963693315.1 of Diogma glabrata. Taxonomy (NCBI): domain Eukaryota; kingdom Metazoa; phylum Arthropoda; class Insecta; order Diptera; family Cylindrotomidae; genus Diogma; species Diogma glabrata. Next base: position 268,148,846 of record OY856186.1, read on the forward strand.
TTCATTTAAAAACAGCATTATTTTAAATTAATTTGTATCAAAAAAATGCAGACATACATAAACAGATTTCTCATATTTTTAAGCAACCCCCAATCTTATACTTATTTAAAAAGGTTTTCAAGTATGGCTGACTATGGTGTTTTATTATTTATAATTTGTGGTGTTTAAAATGCAAACAATTAAGAACGCATGTGTTGATAATCGGCCAATTAATCTGACAAAAAAACCGATATCGATTAATCAGCAAAATTGCCGATTACCGATTATCTTCCGATTAATCGGTGCAACCCTAATTGTAATTCTGCCAAAACACAGCCATTGATTTTTCCAGATCGAACAACAAGTTTTCAAACGATATTTCAATTAGTATTATATGTGACTAAGAAATAAACGAATGTGAAAGCATTCAGTTATTGGGTGTCTCAATTTCTAACGACTTACTCTGGAACGATCATTTAATTGCGATGGCACAAGCAGAGGTATCTCAGGCCTCATCAATAGATATCAAAAATTCACACCACATCAATTGCTCCATGGCTCTACAAACCATAGAGTTTGCGTGTCAGGACAAGTTCCGTCTCGTGCAACCTCTATTATTTTTTATTTATTATTTCTTAATCTATATTTCTACCCCCATTTGTAACTCCTATATTTGCCCCCATATGGAGCATTGTGGTTTTGGACCCTACTCAAAACTAGCTATACGAATTGTGGAAGATTAAAATTTAACATCAAATCTTGATTACCTACAACGCCATCGCACGGTTGCTGAACTTGTTGTTTTTAATAAATGTCGTCACCAGCAGTGCTCGGATGCAATCGAATTAATATTACCTTTATCATATTCGTTTCCCCTATGCAAAAAATCAGGTTGTTGAGATCAGTCACTGTTATAGTGACAGAATGTATAGACGTTTCTTTGTCCTTTCACGCCTTTAAAGGTTTAGAAAAAACGTTTATCAACACCTCAGAACGCATGCTGTTGTGCGACCAAGCCTTAAAAAGAATTTATGTGTTTTTGCGACACATATTATAATTTCTATTACCAACACTTTTTATTAAAAAACAGTCACATCTCTGGCCAAAGATCGACCGTTTATCTTATCTAAAAACAGTCACCCACACATCTCTGGCCGTCTTCTGAAAATTGACCGTCTTCTGATTACACTATCAACAATAGTTTAAACAACAAACAACAAAACGTATATTTTGTGAACCGTGTTAATTCAAAATCGTTTAAAAAAAGACGTTTAAAAAAAAAGTTGGGTGTATTTGGTGAAACGTGTTATTTCAAAATCGTTTAAAAAAAGACCGTTTAAAAAACGAGTTGGGTGTATACATTTGGATACTCTTTTTTTATACAACTGGATACATTTTAATTTTTTTGAGTGACGACGCTGATACTTTTCTAAAAGATTCATTTTCATACATCAATATGAAAGAATGTATAATAAAACAGTACTTTAATTATATATAACTTATTAATAATAATGCTCATTTGCATTAATTAAATAGTTTGTATTAATTAAATAAAATTATAAATTACGTATATCGGCTATTCGGCTATCGGCTTTATAAATTACGTATATCGGCTTTTTATTAATATTGATAGTTTTCATTCTTGGGGTGACACCATAATATCCGCCCCGGGTGTCACCCATGCTAGCTACGCCACTGTGCCGAACTGTATGAACAATCGAATAAAATTCAACGACAAGATGCAAAATAAGTAATAAACGAATTTTTAGAAATATTCCAATGGAAAAATGATGCTAGGTAGCGATATTTTATTAGATATTGGATGTGGAAGTGGTGATGTTACAATTGAGTTCATTTTACCGATACTTGCTAAGAAATTTAAAAAACTTGTTGGCTGCGATATCTCAGATCAAATGGTACAACAACAACACGCTCTACAAAAATATGAAACAGAAAATATTTAGACTGAATCTAACAATATATGGTGTGCAATTTATGAAATTTTTTTGCTATAGATGAAAAACGTGTTCTAGACAGAGTTGTGAAAACTTGACCATATTTGATTTTCCTGAAACTTGGCATATAAGTAGTATGGGCAAAATTAAAAATACAACTTAGTTTAAAATGTTTTTAAACTGTATAGGGCGATTTTCTGTTCTGGTGTTTACCGCAATGGCGCTGCAAAAGGGGGATAAGAGAAAAAATTCAAAAACTTTTATATGGGATTTCATACAAAACACAACTTGAATAATTTTAAAAATTATCTATGAAATTTCTCATTTTACCACAATTGAACAATTTTAATTGACTATATTTTAAGCGTAATTTTAAGAATAATATTCTTAAGTCGCTCAAAAAAGAAACATAAAAATTGTCAAAATTTCCCATACAAAGTTGTATGAAAAATTTAACATATTTTCGTATTTGTTTTACGGACCGAAGAAAAGAAAATATTTTATATGTTATGCTTAATATATTGTCAATAATACTTCATAAACAAATTTAAATTATTTAATCGTAGTAAAATGAGAAATTTCATAGATAACTTTTAAAATTATTTAAATTGTGTTTTGTATGGAATTCCATATAAAATTTTTGTGATTTTTTCTCTTATCCCCTTTTTGCAGCGCTATTGCGGTAAACATAAGAACAGAAAAATCGCCCTATAGTTTAAGCATAGAGGGCACCCCAACATGCATGAACAATGAAAATTCTGCCAATCCGATGTAACTTTGAAATTAAATTGCTCAACAAGAACGGCTATACCGATTTTATCAAACTTTTTTTGTTTGATAGATGATTAGTTAGTCGTTTGAAAAAAAATTAATTTATTGTTTTTATAATTAATTTTTAAATAAAACTATTAAAAAAACTTTATTAAAGATGGCGCTAGGGTCGAAGATCATTAAATTGGAATTTAATTAATTTTTTTTTTCTCTAAATAGTTCTATCCTTACTCTAAAATATATGTTCTTGAGATATTTAATTTTAAAGATTTTTAGTACGACTGGAATTCGAATTTTTCTTCATTTTTTCAAACAACTTCCATTAACAAAAAATTTTAAAATCAATTAAACTTTAACTTTTGTTTTTAAATATAGTTCTAACCTTACTTTAAAATATATCAAATTTACAAAGAGGCGTTAATTCGTGTTCTTGAGATATTTAATTTTAAAGATTTTTAGTCCGTCTAAAATTCTAATTGTTCATTATTTTTTCGAACAATTTTTATCATCAAAAAATTTTAACCACTGAAGTTCGAGAAAATAATGAACAATTAGAATTTTAGACGGACTAAAAATTTTTAAAATTAAATATCTCAAGAACACGAATTAACGCCTCTTTGTAAATTTGATATATTTTAAAGTAAGGTTAGAGCTATATTTAAAAAACAAAAAAGTTAAAATTTAATTGATATTAAAATTTTTTGTTAATGGAAGTTGTTTGAAAAAATGAAGAAAAATTCGAATTTCAGTCCTACTAAAAATCTTTAAAATTAAATATCTCAAGAACAAGAATTAAAGCCTCTTTGTAAATTTGATATATTTTAGAGTAAGGATAGAACTATTTTCAAAAAATAAATTAATTAAATTCCAATCGATCTTCAACTCTAGCGCCATCTTTAAAAAAGTTTTTTTAATATTTTTATTTAAAAATTAATTATAAAAACAATAAATTAATTTTTTTCAAACGACTAACTAATCATCTATCAAACAAAAAAGTTTGATGAAATCGGTATAGCAGTTCTTGAGCAATTTAATTTCAAAGTTACATCGGATTGGCAGAATTTTCATTTTTCATGCATGTTGGGGTGCCCCCAATGCTCAAACTATGCACTTTAAAAAAATTTTAAACTAAGTTGTATTTTTTATTTTGTCCATACTACTTATATGCCAAGTTTCAGGCAAATCTAAAATGGTCAAGTTCAAATTTCGCCTTTTTCACCTACGTAGATCACGTTTTTCATCTATATCTGTGGCATTAACTACAGTTGCGGTAATTCCAACTAGAAGTTCATTAAGCAGCACGCAATTAGTTTAATGATTTCGTAAACGCCGGTGTAAAAGAGGAGAAGTTATTCGCTTTTAAAAAATCAGAGTAAACTATATTTTTCTAATACAAAAAACAAAAAATTACTCCATGTCAGATTTTAGTAGATTTTTCCACGTCTTGTTTTGTATAAAATTAATAGATAGTTTTTACATTAATTTTTGGTTGTTTGTAACCACACCACTTTGGTTGGTTTTAAATATAATATTATTTTATTCAGATTCAATTCGAATCTATGTTATTAAAAGTATTTTAACTTCTATGTTAATAAGTTTCAAAATCTAAAAACATTTTAAATTGGTTGTGTCAAAAATCATCTGGACATCTCGCGAGTTTCATCATTTAACAACGCCACTAGCATCAACAAGTCACATCGCTTGGATCTCCTGCTACCAAATTGGTGACCCCGAAAAAAAGAACTCGCACAACTTAAAATTCAGGTAACTTCTTTTTCTTTTACTACCGGTGATTAAATTTTGTATCTATGGTTAAAATTTTTTTGATTACGTATATTTTACATATTTTTATTTATACATAATGCGTGCTGTTAAGGAAATTCTTGTTGTTATGGTTACGTTATTTGTTGCGATGTGCGGTTTGGTTATAGCGAACCAACACGCACAGGAATTTTTATTGGCTGCAACATTTTTCTACCTTGTTGCCGTCCTCCTTGCCCGCTTAAGTAACGGATGCAATTTTCCGGTGGTGTCTGCGAGCGACCCACCCAATTTAATCGAACTTGAACAGGAACAAGCTGCTCAGACCTTCACGGTAACGCAAGAGCAGCTTGACAAGATATTAGATGAACGAATGGAAGCTGCATTTGCCAGAATGCAACTCCATCAATCATCTGCTCCTCCATCTACATCTTCCACTTCAAAACCGCCACCTGCAAGTTCGGTTGAAATACTTTCTCCAGCATCCGCTCCCCAAATTAACGCCATTACCCCAAAAGTCCCTCCCATTTGGTCTGATAAACCAGAACTTTGGTTTATCATGCTTGAGGGCCAATTCTCTCTGGGCAACATTAAGTCCCAGCAAGCCAAGTACGGTCATGTACTTGGTGTCATAACGCCGTCTCTTGCTACGCTGGTAAGAGACATTATTTCCCAACCAGATACAGTTAACCCATATGATAAGCTTAAAGAGGCTCTTCTAGACCGCTTATCAAGCAGCCCTTCTGATCGCTTGCGCAACGTGCTCCGCGGTATGGAACTTGGGGATAAAAAGCCCTCACAATTTCTTCGGGATTTAACTGCTGAATCCCAAGGTTTAGTTTCTGAAAAGATGTTGAAAATTCTTTGGGAGGATAAACTCCCACAAGCTGTGCGTACCGCTATCGCAGTAGTCAAGGCTGACTTGCCAAAGACTGCTGAGATAGCCGACAGAATTTTTGCCACATTAGTTGGTCCTAATCTAAGTGCGGTAGATACTCCTGCCGCTCCTTCTTCTTCCTCCAGTGAGGACAAGGTCTGGGCTCTGCGATATCAAGAATTGCAGACCCAACACGCACAGCTGCTGAATGCCTTGCAGCAAAAATCTTCTTCTCGACCTTTCCCTCGTAGTCGTAGTAGATCTAAGGATCGAAACAACTACAACAATTTTCGGCCTAATCGCCCCAATCGCTCTAATCAATCTTCCGCGCGACCTCGTTCCAAGTCGCGCACTCAAATGTTCGATGGTATATGTTATTACCATCACACTTACGGGGATAACGCACGCAAATGTGACCCCGATTGCAAATTATATTGCCCAAAATTTTCAACTCTAAAAAACTTTTAAGCTCATCACATGAGGCGGCGTGTGATGATAGCTTCTCCAAACTACGTCTTTTGATATTCGATATCAACTCCCGTCGACAATTCTTGGTTGACACAGGTGCTGAAGTGTCAGTTCTCCCCGCAACTACAGAGGAAAAACTCTCGAAGAAATCAGCTTTCACTCTCTACGCTGCTAACGCCACTCCTGTTAGTACATATGGTAACAAAACTCTTACTCTAAACATTGGTCTCAGACGTGTGTTCTGTCAGACCTTTGTTATCGCCAATGTTACCATTCCTATTCTTGGAGCTGATTTCTTGAACAAGTATGGTCTCCTAGTGGACATTAAAAATCGACGCCTCGTCGATCCACTAACATCCTTGTTCACTCTCGCCAAAATCTCCACTTCTCCAACGCTCTCGCTAACAACCATCAATAATGATACGGTTGATATTCAAATTAGAAATATCCTTAATGATTTTAAGGGTATCACTTCTCCTCATGACCTAGCTAAGCCGGTCAAACATAACGTGACTCATGCCATTGAGACTCACGGTCCTCCCGTCGCTTGTAAGTACCGACGATTAGCTCCTGACAAATTGGCCATCGCAAAGACGGAATTCGACATTATGTTGTCGCAAGGCATTTGCCGACCGTCAAAAAGCCCTTGGTCCTCTCCTCTCCACCTCGCCAAAAAGAAGAACGGCGAGTGGAGACCTTGCGGTGACTACCGCTCTCTTAACAATGTCACTATTCCTGATAATTATCCTATTCCACATATTCAGGATTTTTCGCATCAGCTTCATGGATGCAAATTTTTCTCCACTATCGATCTTGTCCGCGCATATCATCAAATTCCTATTGATGAGCGCGATATTGCAAAAACTGCAATTTCAACTCCGTTCGGACTCTTCGAATTCGTTCGAATGACTTTCGGATTGCGAAACTCTGCGCAATCCTTCCAACGGTTTATGCATTCTCTTCTCCGAGACCTAAATTTCTGTTTCATCTACATAGATGACCTCCTTATTGCTTCTGAAACCTTTGAGGAACACCTCAAACATCTTAGGACTGTTTTTGAGCGTCTTTCCGACGCTGGTCTCATTATCAACGTTGATAAATGCAACTTTGCTAAAACCAACGTTGACTTTCTCGGACATTCTATTGATTCATCTGGAATCAAACCTACTCCTGAACGTATCGATGCTATCAATCGTTTCGAACGTCCTGAAACAGTTATGCAACTCCGCCGTTTTCTCGGAATGATTAACTTCTACCGCCGATTCATTCCTCACGCTGGTGGCAATCAAGCCATTCTCAACGATTTCCTTAAAGGTTCCAAAAAGAATGACAAACGTATCATTCAATGGTCCGAAGACGCCATTCAAGCCTTCGACTTATGCAAGCGGCAACTCAGTGAGGCAACAATTCTTTCTCACCCCTTACACTCTGCCCAACTTGCCGTAATGGTCGACGCTTCCGATAAGGCAATTGGCGCTGTTATCCAACAAAAAATTAACGACTGCTGGACACCACTTAGTTTCTTCTCTGTGCGACTCGATGAAACGCAACAGAAATACAGCGCTTATGATCGCGAACTCCTTGCAGCTTACTCTGCAATTAAACACTTTCGGTATCTCCTTGAAGGTAGAACCTTCACACTCTTTACCGATCATAAGCCACTCATTTACGCTTTGTCGCAGAACCCTGCCAAAGCTAGTCCTCGCCAATTCCGCCATTTAGATTTTATCAGTCAATTCACGACTGATATTCGCCACATTTCTGGAATCGATAATGTAGTCGCCGACACACTTTCTCGTGTCGAGCAAATATCAATTCCAGAAAACATTAACTACGACGAAATTGCTGACGCTCAGTTCAACGATAACGAACTAAAGGAATTAGTGGACACTAGTCCCACACTTCAATTCCGATCCTTTCCAGTATCGTTTGGCAATTCGAATGCCAAAACTATTTTATGTGATACCTCTTCTGGTAATCCACGACCTTTTATTCCAAAGCAATTTTGTCAATCTGTTTTCAATAGTCTCCATAATTTATCTCACCCAGGAGTCCACAGTTCTGTCAAACTCCTAACTGAAAAAGTCATTTGGCCATCCATTAAAAAGGATGTACGACAAATGGCTCAGAACTGCCTGGCTTGCCAAAAGGCAAAAGTTTCTCGCCATACTCAATCTCCTTTAGGTAACTATCCTTGCACTTCTCAAAGATTTTCCGAGATTCACATGGACATTATTGGTCCACTTCCTACCTCTGAGGACAAACGCTATTGTGTCACTATTATTGACCGCTATACTCGCTGGCCTGAAGCCATTCCTATCTCGGATATCACAGCTGAAACGGTAGCATCAGCTCTCTACTCCAATTGGATTTCTCGTTTCGGAGTACCTTCAGTAATCGTCACTGATCAGGGCTCCCAATTCGAATCCAATCTCTTTAACGAGTTGTCAAAACTAATCGGTTTCGAACGCAAACGAACTACAAGTTACAATCCTAAATGTAACGGCCTCATCGAACGTTGGCACCGAACTCTAAAACCCGCAATAATGGCCTACGACAGGACGGACTGGACGCGAATATTACCATCAATACTACTAGGTTTACGAACCACTTTCCGTGAAGACTTCCAATCTTCATCGGCAGAGCTCGTCTATGGTACTAACATTCGTCTTCCTGGTGAATTCTTTAGCGAGAATTCCACTTCTACTCCTCAATCTGACTTCGTTTCTCAATTGAAACAACATTTCAACCACCTTCGTCCCTCAATTGCATCAAGACACACTTCTCCTAAAGTTTTCGTCTCCAAAAATCTCCAGTCTTGTTCGCATGTCTTCTTACGTACTGACTTAGTACGTAGATCTCTTCAACCTCCATACGAAGGTCCTTTCCAAGTCATCAGTCGCGATGATAAAAATTTCGTTATTGACCGTAAAGGTCAACACATTCGAGTTTCCATCGACAGATTAAAACCTTGCTTTAGGGAACAATCTGAAGATGACCTAGCTCAAAGCTCACCTACTTTGAGAACTGATCTCAGTCGCGCAGACGAAACTTCGTCTTCTACAGAAAAAGTCCATTCTACTCTTTCGGACACATCCTCGTCTTTCCCTTCTACCTCTGAAGATGCGAGGAAACGCGACGCTAAAGCGAATGTTTCAACTAAGAGGGTCAGATTTAATCCCATTCCTCAACAACAACTATTCCACCCTGCATCTACAATTACACGAGCAGGCAGAACTACTCGTACCCCTGCTCGTTTCCTTCGTGCTATAGCACAATAATTTCTATATCGTCCCGTCTTCGATGGAACTAGGGGGGGAGTGTTGTGGCATTAACTACAGTTGCGGTAATTCCAACTAGAAGTTCATTAAGCAGCACGCAATTAGTTTAATGATTTCGTAAACGCCGGTGTAAAAGAGGAGAAGTTATTCGCTTTTAAAAAACCAGAGTAAACTATATTTTTCTAATACAAAAAACAAAAAATTACTCCATGTCAGATTTTAGTAGATTTTTCCACGTCTTGTTTTGTATAAAATTAAAAGATAGTTTTTACATTAATTTTTGGTTGTTTGTAACCACACCACTTTGGTTGGTTTTAAATATAATATTATTTTATTCAGATTCAATTCGAATCTATGTTATTAAAAGTATTTTAACTTCTATGTTAATAAGTTTCAAAATCTAAAAACATTTTAAATTGGTTGTGTCAAAAATCATCTGGACATCTCGCGAGTTTCATCATTTAACAACGCCACTAGCATCAACAAGTCACATCGCTTGGATCTCCTGCTACCAAATATCCATACAACTGTTGATCGATCTAGTTTCGTACCGAATAAGAATGCTTTTAATACTAAAAAGTTTATCCATTCTCATCAGAGCTAGCCGACTAGATGGGTTCGAAACTAGATCGATCGACAATTGTATGGATAGCAAAAAAATTTCATAAATTGCACACCATATTTTGTTAGATTCAGTCTTATTATTCATGATGGGATAACTTCCATCGGAGTGATGTCATATCACAAATAATTCATTGAATTAACTGTAGAAAATATTTGTTCTGAAGAAATGGACATTGGAGGCAAACTTGAGCTAAGAAACTATAACAAATATGATCATATAACGTCATTTAATTGTTTAAATTGCGTTCAAGATCAAAATCAAGCAATAAAAAATATACATAACTGTTGAGTAACGATGGAGAGTGTTTGTTAGTATTTTTAGCAAGGAATCCAATTTTTGATATTTATGATCAAATGTCAAGAATGAGGAAATGGGAAAAATTTATGCAAGACGTTTCCAAATATATTTCACCTTACCAGTTTAGCAAAAATCCAGCCAGCTTGACCGAGGCAATGAGTGATGCAGGATTTTCCAATTTTGAAATTGATGTTCGCAAAAAATGGTTTACCTTTAATGGAATGGATGAATTGAAAAGTAGATGATTCAATATTTTTATGTTTTACTTATGGTTTTCATTTTGTTTTATGTTTTAGAATCAGTTCAAGCGGTGAATCCATTCATAGATCGCGTTCCAGAAAATATGCGTAAAGAGTTTTTTCAAGATTGTGAAAAAAATATCAGAAGATATGAAATTAGCAATTTCTTAAACAAACGTCAACGAAAATGATACAAAGTTTACAAAAATCTATAGCTTACTAATATGCTTTGGTAGGAAATAATTACTTATGCATGGTTTCCACAATGGCTAAGGCGAAAAAAAAAGCCAAATTAAAATGAGAAAGAAAGAAACAAATAACTAAAGAGAGAATGAAAAAGCAACAACTTGTAATTCCGATTTTTTTCTTTTCTGATGCTTTTTCATTCTCTCCTTAATTATTTTTTTCTTTCTTTCTCATTTTAATTTGGCTATTTTTTTCGCCTTAGCCATTGTGGAAACCATGCATTATTCAATTTCGAAAGGTTTGACGTTAAAAAATTAGTTGAAAACCACCAAATGGATTGGTAAATTTTATAAGATGACGATTTTTTTTTCCAATTCCTCATTGTTTATTATATGTGTTTTTAAATAAAAATAAAATAGAATTTGTTTACTTTTTGAACTAAATAAAGCAATATTCCAAACAGAGAAAGGATAAGCCGTATTAAGGCAAATTGACGTGGGTCTGTTCCGATTTAGATTAGCCTTTTATGAATGAATTTGAACCCGACCTTATCCAATTTCTTTGAAACTTCGGTAATCGTTAGTATAATAACAAAAAATACCTAGTACACCTATTTTATTTTTCACTAGTTTTGACACAGGGCGGCTTAAAATTTATTAAGAAATGTAGTGCAAAGCGAAGATTAACCTTAACCAATATGTGAAAGGTGCTTTGTGAGGCTTTATAAAAATATCATACTAACAAAAAACATTTATATCTATAGATGATTTGTTTAATTTTAACTCTTCAAACATAGCGATTTCAAAAAGTAGCTTGTTTTCTTTCATTTTTTTTATATTGTTACGGTTATACAAAAATCATATCGAAATACAACGTAGAACTCAATTCAATTCAACATAAATGAAACAAACACCCTGTAGCATCTTCATAACGATGATCATTGATTGATGATCAACAAAACAAAATAGAACAACAATCGAATGAAATGAATATAATTGTTGTTGTGTTAACAATTAAGGGAGGTTAAGCAGGTGTTTTAGGCAGAATGGAATTAATTGTAAACAAAATGATGTACCGTGCATATAAAAACGTGTAAATAGAAGTTATTTTAAAATTAATTTTTGTAAATAAAGTTTTAAGTGTTATTTAATAGAAGTATTTTGTGTATTATTTTGGACGCTGTGTACGGGAAATTTATGCAATAAACCGTTAAAGTTTCGAAGCTGTTGGAAGAATATTTTAATTAGAAATATTGTTGCTGTATTGTTTTCCTGTTGTTGTGGAACAATTAAGGAGTTGAATACTTAATAAAACCTGGTGTTTGTGCTTACTAATCAGTGATCGAATCCAGGAAGAAATTCGGGAATTGCGTTTATCGAATTGAGAGTAAGGCCAATTCGAAAGAAGGTTAGAAAAACGTAACAATATTTTAAGGATTTATTTATTTATTTAAGACACGAATACAAAATAATTTAATGATATATAAAATATAGTGCAGATCCAATAATTCATTTTTAGATAATGCGCCATGACTTTTAAATTCAAGCATTAGTTAAATTTCTAGGGAATTGATTTTTTAAAAAAATTTAAACTTTTGTTTGAAATTTTTGGTGATAATTTTCATTTAGTGATAATTTTAAAACATCATTTGGTGATAATTTTTCAGCCAACCACTGTTGCACTTGTAAGTAGACTCTTCTAAAGTGCTGCGCTTTTTGTAGGAGGTAAAAGTGCGAGAACCAATTTTCGTCTTTTTGAAATACCTCTTATAAAACACTTGTATCTTTATTCATTTAAATCTTGTTTTGCAAATTTATTTTTTTCTGTGGTTTAAAAAAAGCTGATGTTGAGTTACAGCCACTGAAGACATATAACACAAATGCAACCTTTTGAATTATGATATGACTTGAACATATCTTTCGAAGAAAAATAAATCTTTCTACTTTGCCTCTTCATGGCTTTTAGCGGCTAAAATAACAAGCACATCGATATTCTCTGAGAAAATTACAGCTTTTGAGTCGGTTACAAGTTTACGATATCTTTCGTAAAAATTTGCGATCGAATGGCGCTGTAAAGATCTTGTCTCGTCTGAAAAGTTATAAAAAGGGACTTATCCCCTTTCTGCAGTTAGCTATTCATTTATCTATAGCAGACGAGAATAATAGAAGCTTAGGTGTAAGTATAACTTTAGTGAATAAATAAAGTTATAAATATAACTTTAGTGAATTCTTCTTTAAGGAAATGCAAAATATCCATCCATCGTGTGCGCAGTACAATCAACGAACAAGAACTTCCAGAACGATTATTTCAATAGAGTGCCGAAATTGTAGAACCTCCAATTGCCCAATTGTCCGGCTCCGTGTTGCCCGATGAATTTTCCCCTCAGATATTTCAAGAAAATGTCAATCGTAATTTAAAACAATTAGTATAGTTATTCCCATATCCTCATGCCTGCCATTTTCTCCATCTCCCCTTTTTAGTTGACATGGTATCTTCGAATTATTCAACGAGTTTATATAATGAATATTTTGTGTTTAGTGTGCTAAACATGTCTAACTAATTAGTAAAAAATGTCCACTGATAAAAATCAATAAATGTGAATCTTTTAGTAATTATGTTCCCGTAAAACAAATATAAAGATGTTCAATGAATCTGTGGCGAACATTTGGATTATAAAATTTCCAAATTTTAAGTATAGCAGTTGATGTTTTCTTTTATTTTTTTAAACGAAAACATCATCTGCTGTATTTAAAATTGTGAAAATTTAATAATGTGAATGTTCACCTCAACACTTCATCGCTAGTGCCATCAATAGAGATGTTGTTGTTCGCAGTTTCTGCAACTGCAATCGCGCCGCAGTGTTTATTATCTAGTTGCGTTCAAAACACATGCACATTCCCGGTAGCAGGATCACTAGAAGACTACTAATCATGATTACTTTCCTACTGACGACTGATCAGTGATATCTTGATTGGTCCCGATCAAGATCGTGCCCCTAGGATAGGATTAAATAGGCTCTCCTGGCCCACCTATCAAACAGCATTTCAGACTGCGTACGCATTGTATTACGTAATATGGACTTTAAGGATAGGAAACCCTCACAATTAATCTGGGATATGGCTGCTCAATACCAAAACATTATTCACAGAAGCAACTCTGAAAATTCTGTGGCAAGAAAAACTCATACGACTGTGTCCACTGCTATCGCGTTGACTTACAAACAACGGTCAAGGTATTTATTACTACCATCATTACTTCATGGAAGATGCCTTAAAATGTGATCCAGCGTACAAACATAATTCAAACCACTCCAATTCCTCTTCTTCAAAAAAATATTAGGCTCCTCCAATGTGACGGCGTGTGACGATAGGCATTCGCAGCGCCAACTAATTGTCCTCGGACCTCGACATAACTTCACGAAAATTTTTCGTCGTTAATACAGGCCCTAAGTGTAAGTTATTCCCGCAACTGTTGAGGAAAAACTCTCACTGAAATCAAACTTCTTTCTTTACACAGCTAACGCGAATAAGGTCAGCACTTATGGTACACCGTCTCTCAACTTAAACTTTGGTCAACTAAACTATCGTTCTGTCTGACCTTTATTTTAGCTGATATTAAAATCTTGGAGCTGATTTCCTAAAAAAATATGGTACATTTAGTGGACATCAAAAACCTTTTCAAACGTACCGTCTTTAAATTCGATCAACGAGCCACTGGATATCGAAATTCTCGATATTCTTAAAATCTTTAAGGACTAACAGAGCTCATGCACAAAGAAAATACAGTAATCCCTCCGACTGCGCGGGTTTTAACTGCGCGATTTCCACTGCGCGAGATGAGTTTTCAATACTAATTTTCGCACTGCGCGATTAAAATTTCACACTGCGCGACGTTTAAAATTTTTTTTTAGAATATGTAGGTAAATTTCGTAAAATTAAAATGAAAAAACAAATTAAATTTCCCACATGGGTCATTCTTTTACAAATCGAACAGATTTGAACAAAATCTGACCGACGGATTTGTGATTTGCCTTAAAAATTTTTTACTGGTATGATATCGAAAAAAATATATGTGTTCGAGGATTTTTTTTTTGGCAAATAGAGGCGATCTAAATTTCTTGATTTTTGGTTTGACGACTTATTTTCAAAAATTCATTACTTCGGTTCTATTAATGATAGTAAGCTTTTGTTTTATTTTATTTTAAAGTTAAGAGATGGAATTTTAATAAAAAATATAGTCAATAAAAATTATTAGCAAATTCCTATTGTTATAAACAAAAAAAATGTTAAAATCGGTTTTTAGTGATTGCCCTACGTATTCTACGTTCAATTTTCAAGAAAAACGTGTTTTTAACTAAGGGAGAAATTAGTTTTACTGTTAGAAATATATTAATTTATCCAGCGCGGGACAACAAAAATTTATGGAATTTTTATCTTTCCGCGCTCGATAAATTGATTTATTTCTAATGCTACTCGTACACGAGAGAGCAAAATTGCAGATGTCAGAGAGAAAGTGTCTGACTTATTGCTAAACTGTTTACACATAGGGATTTGTTAATAATTTTTGTAGATAACAATTTTTTTTTAAGTTCATCTTTTAGCTTTAAAATAAAACAGACAAAAATGTCTATCATTACCAAAACCGAAGTTATGAATCTTTGAAAATAAGCCTTCAAGCCAAAAATCACGAAATCCTCGAAATTTAGAACCGCTCCATTTTGCAACCCAAAAAAATTCTCGAGCACGTATATCTTTCTTTTCTTGGGAAATGAGAATTTGGAAATTTTTCTATATAAAAGCCAAATCAAATATCTAAAATCACGAAATCCTCGAAATTTAGAACCGCTCCATTTTGCAACCCAAAAAAATTCTCGAGCACGTATATCTTTCTTTTCTTGGGAAATGAGAATTTGGAAATTTTTCTAAATTTCAGCCAAATCAAATATGTGTCGGTCAGAAAGATGTTCGGTTTGTAAAAGAATGACCCATATATGTAGCAATTTGCATTACATATTCAGTTTATTTTTAACTGTGTGGCTGGAACGTTCAATATAGATCAAATTCAATTTCAAGCCAGTAAAGGTAGAATATTCTAAACAAATTCAGATTATTGATATAATTTTTGTAAATTTAAGTTGTTTTTTGAAATGTTATTTATGTTAATTTATCTGTTAACTTATGAAGTGTTTTCTTTTTTAAGAGTTGTTGAAGTAATACATGTTTTTCAGGCTGTATATATTCATTTTGGTTTAATTATAACTTTAAATTAATTTTTTTTAAAATTTTTTTCAAAATTTGGAACCGAACCCCCCATTTTCATACAAAATAGGGTTCACATTGCGCGGTTTTGTCCTGCGCGCTGTTTTTCTGGAACGGAACTACCGCGCAGTCGGAGGGATTACTGTACTTTTACTCATGAGATCCAAGTTGGTATGCAAATTTATTTAGAGAAAAAAAAATTTTATTTTGAAATATATTTTTCTCAATGAAAAAGTTAAAAATTTCTTAATTTTTTCCTCATGATTAATAGAGATTAGAGAATGAAGCTAGCTATCTACATTTTAAAGCATTGTGCTACTATTATAAAAATGATAATAAAAAGTTGCTCAAATCTGATGAGTAAAAAACTCATGCATTGTGCACGCACCGTAACGTCCAGGGGGTCGATTCTGATCGGTTTTAATTTCTTTTAAATAAAATTTTAGCCTATTTTTAAAACTTTATTAAAAATTCTCCAAAACAGATTTTTCCACCTGGCAACATTTTCGTAAGGTTTTCGTTAAATTTAGATTTCTCTACAATTTAGACAATATTTTAATAATTATTTAACCAAATTTTAATTCAACCAAAATAGAACGAGTTAAATTATTTGTTTACAAAATTCGTATTAACTTTTGTTTGCTAAAATATTTATTTTAAGTGAAATTAATTAAATAAAGTGAAATTATAATATAAAAACTACATAAACTATATTTTAAGTGAAATTAATTGGTGAATCTGTGAAAGTGAAATATTTAAATTTTATGAAATAATTTCAGACAAACGTTTTTCGTTTAGTTTTTGTGTTGTACGAATCAAGTAAAGACAAATTTTATTTTAACAGGATTTTAACCGAGTTTTAAATAACAGTTGTCAAAACCGATCGGAATCGACCCCCAGATGATCTGGCTAAACCAATCAGGTATAACGTGGCTCACGTTATATTGAAACACATGTACCTCCTGTTTCATGCAAACACCAGAAACCTGGCCATAGTAAACATGAAATTTAACTTAATGTTAACGGCGACTTAATTCGGCTTCGACCACTTGGAATTCATTCAAATGATTTTCGGGTTACACTGCGCAATTTTTCCAGCGATTTATGCATTCGCTTCTAAGAAACCTAAATTTATGCTTCATATACATAGATGGCACCTGATTACTTCCGAACCTGAGCCGCTTTCCAATCGAGTGAATTGCTGAAGGAATTGATTGTAGCCAATTGGTCTAATATTCAGTAAATCATCAAAAATAGAGCCAACAACAAAAAACAGCAATTTTTTGACATTTGAAAAATACATAACCAAAATCGAAAATTTAGACACAAACAAATATGTTCCGATTTATTTTTTTATTATTTTTAACGTGTGACCACAAACCGTAACAAAAAAAATATGAATATGTTGAACTGATGACCCTATTTTTTCCTTCACTTTATTCAATTCAATTCAGTTCTGCAGTAGCTCAGTTTACGTTCAATGTAAACTGAATATTTCCATTGGAACATATAAATTCCGGAATACAATTTAGTTTAAGTGAATCATTCAGTAATTCCCTCGTTTGGAAAGCGCCTCTGGTCGCTGGTCTCATTATCAACGTTCATAAATGCAACTTTGCTAAAACCAACGTTAGCTTTCTCTGACATCTGATTGATTGAACTAGAATCTAAACTACACTTGAACCTGTCGGTGCTATCATTTCGAAATATACGAACGTAAAAAAAATTATAATTTTATAATGCAAAATATGTTCGCCACAAATCCACATTCAACTTTTGAAATAGTTGTATTATTCTTATAACCCCATTACTTCTACAAATAAAATAACCAAAGACAGCTTATAAATATTTTTACTAATTACAGCTTTCAATTTTTTAACGATTTAAATTTGAAATCAAAGCAAATTGTGTAAAAATCAACACTCGAAAACTCTCGAAAAATATAAATTTGCAACCTAAATTTTTTTTTCATTTCAACCAATCAAAAAAAAACACGATTTTTATATGTCATGGCACCGGCTGATTTGTTTTGCTAGTACGTATTGTTAAACATTAAAAATCATTTTTAAATTAAA
This sequence comes from Diogma glabrata, assembly GCA_963693315.1. Taxonomy (NCBI): domain Eukaryota; kingdom Metazoa; phylum Arthropoda; class Insecta; order Diptera; family Cylindrotomidae; genus Diogma; species Diogma glabrata. The sequence continues at coordinate 268,166,618 of OY856186.1, forward strand.
AATTGAAGAATATAGTTGAAATTAAATGAACTATACATTCTAAAATCTAAAAAATTCTTCTGCAGACAAATTAATTTTAAATTTTGTATTATAATAATAAATTAAATAATATTAAAATCAAATGAAACAAATTATTGTTCTTAGTAAGTATTGATTTGAGATGTTGCATATTAAATGTATGTTCTTGTTTTGTTATGATTATTATAAAATTACTGTTTTCAGGTTTAATTTTTGGTATCTCTTCCGTTATCGGATTATATACATCATCAGATGATGTAGTTGAATTAAACGATTCAAATTTTGAAAGACTGGTTTTACAAAGTGATGCGATATGGGTAGTTGAATTTTATGCACCATGGTGTGGACATTGTCAACAATTAGTTCCTGAATATAAAAAGGCTGCATCAGCCTTAAAGGTAAGACATTTTAATGCAGACGTGTCCTTTTGTATCTCTCGTATTATCAAAATACGAAACCGGTCTAGTTTTATTTCCGATTCTCATTTTTTACGGATTGCTGCTTTTATTTTCTGTAATTTGAATATTCATATCACTTTAATTTTCAAAAAATTGATTAAAACATCACATTTTAACTACTTACCTAAAATTTATTTCATTACTGATAACAAATTTTTTATACCTTAAGGGTGTTATCAAAATAGGTGCGGTAAATTGTGATGAGAATTCAAGCATTGCTTCTAAGTATGGTGTCAAAGGATTTCCAACATTAAAAGTATTTGGATCAAATAAAAATGTTCCAACTGATTACAACGGTGGAAGAACAGCACAAGCAATTGTTGATTCAGCATTAGCTGAAGCTAAAAAGAAAGCAACATCATTCTTAGGGGGTGGGGGAAAGTCAAGTGATGGAGGAAGTAATACTGGAGGAGGTGGACCATCGGATGTCATTGAGTTAACAGATTCAAATTTCGAAAAACTTGTCCTCAATAGTGATGATGTATGGTTAGTAGAATTCTTTGCACCATGGTGTGGTCATTGTAAAAGTTTAGCACCGCAATGGGAAAAAGCAGCAAAGGAATTAAAAGGAAAAGTTAAATTAGGAGCATTGGATGCTACGGTTCATACAATTAAGGCACAACAATTTGGTGTAAGAGGATATCCTACAATAAAATATTTCCCTGGTGGTAAAAAAGATTCAGATTCAGCACAAGATTATGAAGGCGGTCGAACATCGGCGGATATCGTTACGTGGGCGTTGGAAAAATACACTGAAAATGTCCCTGCTCCAGAAGTTTACGAATTGACATCAGAGGATGTTGAAAAAAAAGCATGCGATGGAAAACCATTATGTGTTATTTCAATTCTACCACATATCCTAGATTGTAATGCAAAGTGTCGAAATGCTTTCATCAATATTTTGAAAAATATGGCCGATAAATATAAACAAAAGCAATGGGGTTGGTTATGGGCAGAAGGTGGACAACAATCACAACTAGAAGAATCTCTTGATATCGGAGGTTTTGGTTATCCAGCCATGGCATTAGTTAACTTTAAAAAAATGAAATTCTCTTTACTTCGTGGTTCATTCTCAAACGATGGAATTAATGAGTTTTTACGAGATATCGCATATGGTCGTGGACAAACAGCAACCATTCGTGGAGAAAAATTACCAAAAATTTACGGTACAGAAAAATGGGATGGTAAAGATGGGCAATTACCTGAAGAAGAAGATATTGATTTATCTGATGTTGATTTTGATGAGAAAGATGAACTTTAAAAAACTTCCATAATTTTATTTTTTTTACTTCAATTTTTTTCCGTACATCGACTGAAAAATAAAAGAAATACAGTTTGTAATTAAGAAAGAATAAATACATTGATTTTTATTAGGAAATGCATATTAATAAGAGAATGTTTCCGAAATAGTACCAGGACTCATTTTTTTGTCCCAAGAGGTCTGGTTTTTCAGTCTAAAGTTAAAGGTCTCTAAAGGAAATGTAACCACATTTTTCTTTAAAACAAAAGAAACGCGAAAATTGTTATCTGACGGTAGGCCGTGTCTACTTAAAGCAGTACATTAAATTGTATTCTAAAGCTAGATAATATAAAGTACATTAACTGCTCGTTGAAAATACTATCTCACAGTACAAGAAATCAGTATGAGTAAAATGATATCGAATTACATTAGATAGCAATCTCCTGTGATTGTGTGATATCGTCTATCAACAATCTGTAAAACATAATTCCTAGTCTCTATCTGCATCATTCATTGAGTTTCACTATAACGCAGATCCAAAGAAACCAGCCTGGTATTCAGCATGGATGGAATAAGTAATGGGAAGATTTTAGAATTTTTATATCGAGAAAAGCTTTTCAGCAAAATTGGTTGGTGGTAACTTTAATAGGCTAAATACTTTTGTGTACTCATACCAGTTGCCGGACTCCTTAGCTTAGTTAGAGAGCCTATTTAATTTTTATCTTAACCGTGACAATAACTAACTCCACCAAACGACGTTTTTCTAATCTTCTACAATAACCTGGTGTAATATCCAACGGTTCTTCTAACGCATGCAATTCGTAAATGCATGCAAGTTTGTGTTTCCAGAGTTGCGAGTTAATGAAACAGTTGCAGTTCCTAACCGTATGTAATTCATATGTACTGTGTAGTTCCAACATGTTCTTTCTACCGTCCAATCCAAAAGGTTCTATTCACACTACAGTTTTTAATATACTGTTTTGCAATGATGATAAAGTATGTCTAATAGACTGGTCGTCAAAATTTAAATTTTCTCAGACGCCCCTAAAACACCTCTTTGGTGAAAAAATCAAGAAAAGATTTTTTTGTAAATAAAAAGAACACGTCCCGCAAAATCGTCGAAGTTCATGTACATTTAAAGAAAAATCATATAAACCATTTTATAGAAAATTTAATTCTCTACAAAAAAGGCCTTATCATTTTTTGCCAAAAACGATATTATGAAAAAGAGCTTGTAAATCTTCGTAACTCGTAAAAAACATATATGAAAGGGATGACGAGAAAGCACTAAATTGGCTTCTTCTGCATATGGAAAAAGATGAATAAAACTATTATTTACATATAATCATGAAAAAAAAAACAAAAGTAGCAATTTGGAGTTTTTTTTCAAAATATCATCAGAAATATATGGTTTAGGCAAAAAATGATTTGGACCTTTTTCGAAGAGAATTAAATTTCGCACGAAAATGTTATATATTTTCATTTTCTTCAAATCTGTATATTTTATGAGATATTTGAAAAAAATCAACAATTTTATCAGAAAATAAACTTTGATTATGCGGCACATGTTCATTATATTTAAAAAAAAATGCCGTCGTGTTTTTTTTTACCAAAAGAAATGTTTTAGGGGGTCTTAGAAAATTTAATTTTTAAATTAATTTTGGTGCCTCTATCAGTCCCACTAGCCACTACTGCAACGGATACTTCCAATTGCTATAAATATTTATTCGCCTATCAGATTAATGATAAAAATCTGAAACACAAAAGTCTATGCAACTCTACGTGAGTTTGTGTTAGAAACCCATACCATATTTAGATGGATGCTTGCAATAATCTGCACTATGCCCTATTGTTTAGAAGTTGGTTTGCCCACATTTGATGATGAATCAAACATCGATTTATATTACTATTTATTTTTATTTATAATTTATATATAAAATTCTTATTCTATTATCTTTTCCCCTCTGATGTCTCAATAAAAATGTGAATGGATATATAAATCTTAAAAAAATGTTTGTCTTTTTGTATATTTATTTTAACATTATTCTATTTTACTTTATTAAAAATTGATTAATACTAATTTGGCAGATTGATGAGGAAATCAAGTTGTTTCAGTTGTTTTCCAAATAAAAACAAACTGGGTAGTTAAAAGTGTAATAAAATCTAATTTCTAAATCTTACAAAAATTATATGCCTATCAGTTTTAATGTATATGTATCACTTATTTGTATAAAAAAATTTTAACAGAAAACGTTAAAGCAATCTATCAATTGAATTATTAAATATTTGAGATAATTGTTTGATATATTCGACCTAGATGTTAATGTTAATCCTTCATAGAAGAATTATATAGTTTATTACAAGCAAAGACGAGCAGTTTACAAACAAAAAAAAACTAACATGGTTTTACTGTATCTGTATCTTGAAACGTTCAATTTTTTTACAAAACAAAATACTATTTCTTAATTTAAATAAAAAAAACTTGTATTTTGAAATTGGATAGAAAGCGAAACTGAATTAAATAAATTTATTTTTATTAAAAGTTGTCTTAACCTTTTTATGAATCATTACGAATCTGATTCATAAATACCTTTTGTATTCCAAGAAAATTTTAAGTCACTTTTGCTCACCGTAACAGCTTCTTATGTTCACACAAAATAGTTTTGTATCATAAAAAATATCAAACAAAATAAAATTATAATTCTTAAAATTAATTGTATAAAGAGATTACGAGGATGAATAAATGATTTATGTTTATATATAAAAATAAAATGAAAATGATGTTTTTGTGTTTAAGTATTAAGCAAGGTTTGGTATTATACAACAAATAACGAAAAATTGCTTTCTAATTATTTTCCAGTTTTTTTTCTTCGTTAGAATAATTAAATGATGGAATATACTCTCCGGAATTCGTTCTTGTTGTTGTGACCGATACAGCATGAACCCTTTCATAATCTACATCTTCTTTCTTTTTGAATAATGGATAACAAACGATTACCCAATAACCAATAAAACCTAATGATATTATAGTAAGAATAATCATTATAATACCAAATGTTGAGATTCCATGAGATCGTGTTTCTAATGGTGACACTGTTGTTCCTAAATTGTTATTATTATTTCCACCGTATGGTTGTCCAGACATAAAATAATTTCCTCCCCGGTACATACCTGATTTAGATCCTGTAGCACCGCCAGTATATGTTGAATATGATCTACCCGAGACACCCGCATCAGACTCTATAAAAACTTTACATTTATTATTAATTAAGTTAAATAATACAATTTCAACTAAAACTTACTCGTAATCAATACAATTAAACTAATAAAAATATAAAATTTCATTTTTATGAATATTAAATATAAATTTAATATATAAAATATAGTTGAATAATTAACACATAAAATTCAGTCTATTCTCTTTTTGTTTGTTAAAGGTTTGATTGTAGTTGTCAAACAATTTTACAAAGTCCTTTACATCAAGGTCGTTTACAAAAAACAGGTTTTAACATAAAACTTGTTTTACTCTTAAAAATCCGAACTCATTTTTCATTGTGGCAATTTATAATTTTAAATAGATGTCATTTGGTTAACTGATTATTTACGATTGTCTAGAAAAGAAAAAGTTTACGTATCTCCAAAAGTTGTGAAACAAAATTAAAAGTCAAACAGTTTTCAAGTTTTATTAGTTAATTCTTTTTAGTTTTAAACTATTCCAAGCAAAAAAAATATAAATAATGTCAGAATTAAATCTTGAAGCTCGTGAAGTTTTGAAACATTTAAACGATTTAGGTTACAGAAATATAACAGTTGAACAATTAAAAGATTTTATGAAAGGTAATTTTGTTTATGGAAATTATAACATCATCAACTGTCACGCAACAGATAATATCCTTGGCCTAACTTTTCTATTTTTAGATTTAAAAAAATTGATTAAATATGATAAAAATCCAGAAATAAATAAACAAAATATTAAAAATGAAATAGGAAAATCACATAAGTATGAATACATGAAACCGACGGAATGTTCGAAAGCGAAACGAAATTATACAATAGATTCAGGAGATGGAATGCATAAAATAGAATGTTGTGGAAAAAGCTTAAAAACTTCAAGTACAATTGATTTGACGAAAAACGATAAAGTTTTAAATGAAATTCCTATAAATCATCTCGTGATAATTCAGTAAAACAAATTTCCTTTTAGGGATTCGCACAAAAGATGGTAATCGTCATATTGGGTATAAAAAAAGTGATCCTGTATCTTTATATCAAGCATATCAAAGCGATTGGAATCGTTTCAAAGAACAAATTCCAATTGATAATAAACATTTAGATTTGCGATGGAATGTAAGACAAAAGACGATAGGATAATTATTTTTTTTTAAATTTAAATTTCTAATAAAATGTACATTTGGTTTTGTTTAAATTTGATCCAAACGGAATTTTTTCGTTTTGCTATTTCCATTTTGGCAATTTAAATGAGTTAGAAGCTTATATTGTAGGATATCTGCAGCTGATTTTGATAAAACTAAAGTGTCGTATTTAAGCATCGAATATACATTTAATCCATATAATGGCATCATGTTAACCTGTTTAATTGTATCTAGTGCAGATGTTAAATTTTTCGGCATGTAATCGTTACTAAAAATAAAATTTGTGAAAAAATAGTAAAACAAAATAAAATTATTCCTACTCATCAATCAATAATACCGATGGGCCCCAATTTCTGCTCTCGATCAATTGCTCAATAAAACTTGGTTCATCAGATGGAATTTCAAAATTATCAACAATATGTAAATCGTCTTGAGCATGTTTAACCGAAAGTGTTGATGTTAGTCCTAAAACTCTTGTGAAAAATGGTAACATATAGAAATGTGTTGTTGGTGAACGTGGTCCATGAATAACACCTCCACCACGCCATAATGGGGATCGTATCGAACCATGTCGAGCCTTCCCCAATCCTTTTTGTGGCCACGGTTTTCTACCACCACCACGCACTTCCATCCTAATCTTGCTATGAGCAAAACTTACATAGCGATACTTTCTTTGCCATTCCACATTTTGATGAATGATATCAATTCTTGGTGTTGCAGCAAATATATCGGGATGTAGTTCGATAATATCTAATTTTTTTTCATCGATTGTATTAAAATTTTCAATCCACACTTGACGGGGTTGAATATATTTGGTTGGGAAAATTTCGAATAACGGTTTTGCTAATTCTAGCTTATTAGGAGTTTCAAGAATATATGTTGAGATATTCCGTATACTTGAGACATTTTTATTAATAAACTTAAACATTTCAAAATCTATTCAAATTTTTGACATTTTCTACGAGGATATTCCTAACCAAACTTTCTATTTTGATTATATATTAGTATTGCCATGCTGGTTAATATTTCCCAATGTGATATTAGACCAATTAATAGGCGCTTTCCAATCGAGTGAATTAAGCGTGGTTTACACGATGCGAACTACTGGCGTGCCAGTAGACAGTAACTCGCCTGTTCACTCGCCTCAAAAATATTGGTCAGTAGCTGTACTTGCCTGTACTGTTCAGACGATGACATCTACTTGCCAGTTACATGCGAGTTGATTTTTTGTTGTTTTTGTTTTTAAAAATATTTGACAGATGAATATAAGAAATGAGGTTAATATTTGGCTCTTTTTAAAACATTTATTATTTAAAAACTCAAATATTTTATTAATTTAGAAATTAAATAAATAGATTAATAAATAAATTAGGTAATTTATTTATTAATCTAGCATTTATTAATAAATTATAGATTAATAAATAAATTAGATAAATAGATTATTCATAATAAATTTAAAAATATTTTCTAAAAAACTATAATCTAGAAATAATCTAAGAAAAAATTTTACTATACTAAATGACATTTTTTATTTTAATTAATTTTTTAACATTTATTATTATTAACATTTTTAATATTAACAATTTTTTTAACCTAAATAACAATATTAAATAAAGACCTGAAAAAACAAAATGTCTATAAAATCATAAAATGTCTATAGGGCGATTTTTCTGTTCCGATGTTTACCGCAATGGCGCTGCCAAAGGGGGATAAGAGAAAAAATCTCAAAAATTTTATATGGGATTCCATACAAAACACAACTTGAATAATTTTAAAAGTTATCTAAGAAATTTCTCATTTGACCACAATTGAACAATTTTAATTTGATTATAAAGTATTATTGACTATATATTAAGCATAATATATAACATATTATCTTTAAGTCTCTCAAAAAAGAAACATAAAAATTGCCAAAATTTCCCATACAAAGTTGTATGAAAAATTTAACCCATTTTCGTATTTGTTTTACGGACAGAAAAAATAAAATATTTTATATATTATGCTTAATATATAGTTAATAATAGTTCATAAACAAATTTAAATTATTTCATTGTAGTAAAATGAGAAGTTTCATAGATAATTTTTAAAATTATTCAAGTTGTGTTTTGTATGAAATCCAATATAAAATTTTTTGAATTTATTCTCTTATCCCCTTTTTGCAGCGCCATTGCGGTAAACACCGGAACAGAAAAATCGCCCTATAAGCTCACAAAATCACATAAAAAAATAATACGAAACATAAAAGAAGTCGAAATCAACCGAATACAATACGACCATAATTTTTCAAAGTGGAGGGGGAAGGCGAGTAAAAACAAAACATGTTGTAGTAACTCGCCTGCCAGTTATTGTCCTACTCGCATATGCAAGTAGCTCGCCTTATATGTTCACACGATGCCAGTAACTGTACTACAGTAACTCGCACGTTTGCTCGCCTCGGGTAAACTAGGCATTACTGAATGATTCACTTTAACTGAATTGTATTCCGGAATTTGTCTGTTCCAACCCAGCGAATAAAATGTCATCGATTCGTCCATGAATCGTTGAAGAAACTTCTTTACTGAGTAGTAGAATCGTGATGGAAAAGGTATGGAAATTTGTTTGCAAAAAAATAAAATGTCCGCTAGATTCGTGAACGAATGCTCTACTATGATTCATCATGTAATACTACCACTTGAATCGCTATGAATATTCCTCAACGATTCTATAGTGAAATTTTAAAAACTTTCTTCAACGATTCTTTATAGAAATTTTGTTAGTTTTCACCTACGATTCTATCCATAGTCAATTTGAATAAAACATTGCAATATAATTAAAACATATTTTGTTTTAGTTGAATTTAATTTATTTATTTAAAATTTATTTATTTATACTTAATACAAAATTTACATTAATTTTTCTCATTTTCTTTTCTATCTTTTTCTCCCGATGCATCTGAAAACGTAAAAGAAATTTGTTTATTGAAATAAAGATAAAAACTATTTTAATTTAATATTACCGAAAAGAAATATCAGTCGCCATCATTATTTTCTTTATATAAAAATTTGAACAAATATTATTATTAAACATAAGCGTTTCTTTATAAATTTTTCTCTTCACTTAATTTTTTGAAGTTCACTTTCATGTTAAATTTTGTATACATATTTTAATTTAAACATTGCTTAAAATTAAAAAACATTTTCTCACGGTAAACATAATAATGAAATAAAAAGTTAAACATTGTTGATTTTTTTTTGCTTTAGTTCATTTAATTAAAACTTGTAAAAAGATGGCAAATTAACCAATCAAAAGACATTAAATGTTAAAGAAAGAATCGAGATAGAATCGTAGTGTAGTCTTCGTGTGGAAAAGCTGTAGAAACTTTCTCCTGTAGAAACGAAATTCGTTGGGAATGGTTATATTCAGTTTCCACTGAACGTAAACTGAGCTACTACAGAGCTGAATTGAATTGAATTAAGTGAAGGAAAAAATAGGTTCATCAGTTCAACATATTCATATTTTTTTATTTATGGTTTGTGGTCAAACGTTAAAAATAATAAAAAAATAAATCGGAACATATTTGTTTGTATCTAAATTTTCGATTTTGGTTATATATTTTTTAAATGTCGAAAAATTGCTGTTTTTGTTGTTGGCTCTATTTTTGATGATTTACTGAATATTAGACCAATTCAGTTTAAGTGAATCATTCAATAATTCACTCGATTGGAAAGCGCCTAATATTTGCGGCTATGCCAAAAGACTATCATACTAGCTTCCCACCGTATCAATTTACTACCTAGTGTAGATTAATAAAGTATAATATCGACGGTGTGAAACGTAATTAGAATTATTTATTTTATAGGTGAAATGTCATTTTATGGAATTTGTAAACATTTTGTTTTCTTGTGATTTTTAGCTTGTAAGATTCATTTATGAACTTTAATAAATTAAAGTGTATTTATTAATTGTTGATTATGATATGAATAGGTTTAGTATAGCTAAACACAAAATCCAGTATTGTTCCAACGCAAAAAATTATTCATATATGTATCTATACGTATGTATCTATAATCATATATTCATATATGTATCTATCTAAAATATTGATGTTTGGCATTTTTAATCATAAATTTCACTAATCCACTAAACTGTTCTTAAAGTTTAATGTTTGCTTGTTTATTTTTAGTGAGTTATTGTATTTTTAAATTCTTATAAAATTAAAAATATTATAAACTTACTTTAATTAAAATTTAAATTTTGCCTCGAATACACAGAAAATCATTCTCCTGTAAAATTCTTATATGCGCGCACTAATGTTAAAACCTGCCACCAGCAACGCGATTTTTTAGATTCCAATCGTCAATTAGTAAATTTCTGCGGTGGGAAGCTACCTAGTATTAATTACCGAGTGACTTTTACATGACGATTAATGGGGAAATGGAGATAAAAAATCTTTTGCATCGAATAGTTTTTTTTATTTTTATCTCTAGGGAATATCACTAATAATAGTGATTTTCCAAGAAAAATGAACGAGAATTATTACTACGATGAAGAGTTTGTGGCGATGCTTCGAACTAAAATGTTTTTGAAATTTTAAAAGATTGCCTTGATTTTCGTTTTTGTTTTGAATAAATTATTTTGTTTTAAAAAACAGATTTAAGAAATTCGTCTTATTAGTAGAATGTTATTGTTTTCTGATTTTTATTATTTTAAATGTTAAGAATTGATTAAAATTATTTTGAAAAATACTAAAAAATAATTATATGTACAGTAAATAATTATGTACAGAGAATATAATTATTTTGGGAATAATTATATACAATGTTGAAAATAATTATATACAAGGAAAATTTATGTACAAATAATGAATATACATCTAATAGTTTAATTCAAATTATATATCGTTTCAAGTTGGTATTTTGTTTATAAGCAGTTGTGTTACATCGTTGTTATCACTTGTAAACAAGGAAATTGAATCAGCATATTTTAAGTTAAAATAAACACTATTAGAATATATAAGATTCAGGCCTTAAAAGAAGAATTCAAAATTATATTAAGAACACGCAGTAAAATATATGGTTTGCTAACGAAGTTTTACCATATAATTGGTGACCCCGAGTGATTATCATCGACGTATATAGTAATGTCGCAACTTGAGGATCAATGACGTGTACTAACGTCGCAACGTAAGGGTCATTGACGTGTACTAACGTCGCAGCTTGAGGGTCAACTACGTGTAGTAACGTCGCAACAGAATTGGCAAGGTTAAGGCAATTTATTTAAAAAAAATTAATCTAAACTTTTCTAACCAAAAATAAAACAAAAAACAAAATTTTTCTATCCTAAAATTTTTGAAAAACATTTTAGCTCGAAGCATCACCACAAATCCCCACCTTACAAATACTCCCAATCTCTACACCTTTTGGTCTTTTTGAATTCACAAAAATGACTTTTGGTCTTAGGAAAACTGCTCAATCATTCCAAAGATTGATGCACTCCGTTTTAACCGGATTCAATTTTTGCTTCATTTATCTGAATGATGTACTTGTACTTATCTTATCCACCTCCAAATGATTTTTCAAAGATTCTATGAAAATAGTTTCATTATTAATCCAGATAAATGCGTTTTTGCTAAATCTGAGATTAAACTCTTAGGTCATGTGGTTAATGACCACGGCATTTTGCCAGATCGTAAACGTGTTCATGTTATAAAAGACTTTGAACGTCCCACTACAGTTGAGCAGCTTAAGAGATTTTTAGGAATGCTCAATTTTTATAGACGATTCTTACCAGCTGCAGCAGCTGACCAAATTTTACATAACAACTTCTTGAAAGGATACAAGAAGAACAATAAAATTCTTATCACTTGGACCACTGACCATTAATGCCTTACAAAATTGCAAAGATAAGTTGTGCAATGCCAGCCTTCTTGCCCATCCGTCTTCTTTCGCTCGACTGGCAATTATGGTCGATGCATCTGATACAACGATAGGAGCCGTAGTGCAGCAATTTGTTGAAGAAACCTGGCAACCACTCAGTTTGTTCTCGGTACGTCTTAACGATGGACAAATTAAATATAGTGCTTATGATCGAGAACTTCTCGCAGCGTATTCCGGTATCAAGCATTTCAGGTATCTTCTGGAAGGTCGTGAATTTACACTATTCCCTGACCACAAACATTTAATTTTTTCTTTTAAACAAAATCTTGAAAAAGCTTCTCCCCAACAATTTTGACCCCTGGATTTCATTGGGCAATTTACCACTGATATTCTGCATATTTCTGGTACCGACCATGTTGTAGCCGACGCGTTATCACATATAGATCAAATCCTCATTCCAGAGAAAATTATGATTATGCTGCAATCGCGGACGCGCGAACCAATGACGAAGAACTATAAACATTACTTCAAAGCAACACAGCTTTGAGTTTACTGCTTTTCTAGTTACTTTCAATAAAAGTAAACTGATTTATTGTGACACAACTACAGCTATGCGCAGGCCATTTATTCCTGTAGTTTTCGTCAAAGTGTTTTTGATGTTTTTCATAGTCTTTCGCATCTTGGTGTTAAGGCTTCAACCAATCTTGTTACAAAATACGTAATTTGGCCATCAATAAAAAAAGACGTTAGAAATATGGCTCAACAATGCATAGCGTGTCAAAATCCCAAGGTTTCACGACACACTTAGTCACCCCTTGGCAATATTAAAACGAATTCACAGCGATTTTCACAAATTCACCTCGATATCATTGGTCCTTTACAAATATCGGAGAATCCACGACATTGTGTAACTCTGATCGTTATTCACGGTGGCCTGAAGCAATTCCTGTTCCAGACATCACAGCTAGAACAGTTGCTTTCACTATTTATAATTTACATGGATTTCCATATTTGGTGTTCCAGAATCAATTATAACTGATCAAGGAACCCAATTTGAATCTGAATAGTTCACTGAACTTTCCAATCTCTTAGGTTTTAAACGATGTTGAACTAATCATATAGTCCGAAATGCAATGGCATGATAGAAAGAAAGGTGGCATTGTACGATTAAATCTGCTATTATGTGTCACAACCGTACCGATTGGACAACAATACTGCCTTCTGTCCTATTGGGTTTAAGAACCTCCTTTAGTGATGAACTACAAACTACTTCAGCGGAACTAACTTATGGAATCTCGATACGAATTCCGGGACAGTTTCTAAATTCTTCTATAAATTCATTCGTTCCACAATCCGAGTTAGTCAAACAGTTGAGAAAGCATTTCGATGAAGTTGGATCTAAACCAGCGTCTGCACACGTGACGCCCATTCAAAGTTTTAAGTCGTAATAACAAAAAATTCGATTTGAAAATTAATGACAAAATAGCCAAGATTTCAATCGACAGACTTAAACCCTGTTATCAGGAAAATTCAGGCGAAGAAAAATACAGTTCTCTCGAAAATTCTAATGCTCATACGAATCACACAGATTCAAGTACATTTTCAAAATACACACTAAAACGGTTATCTACAACTGATCATTCTGATCCTACTATGGATCACAATCTCTACTTTTCGGCTGACCTGATGCCATCAGATATTAAGGGTACGGATCGACAAGATTCAGCTCTACCCAAAAAGCCAACCAAAAATGTTACTTTTAATGATCAGTCTCAAATCATTCCTCCTTTAAGAACTTCAAAATCTGGAAGGACTATCAAAACTCCAAAAAAATTACTAGATTACATCAGCATGCGCTTTAATAATCTAGCAAAACATTTTCCTTCCAGTATGATTTTGTAGGATGTTGTAAATCTGCGTTGAACTTTAGTCAAAATCGCGATCCGCGTCAATTTTTTGAATACCTTTTTTCCACAATCTAGCCACTTTTATGTAAATATTAAAAAATTTCTATCATTTAGTACTTTTGGTACATCAGTGCCAACATTTTTCATTTCGTGTCTTCTTCGAAGCCACTGGTGGAGGAGTATTTGTGGTGAGTGATGCTTTGAACTAAAATGTTTTTGAAATTTTAAAAGAGATTGCCTTGATTTTCGTTTTTGTTTTTAATAAATTGTTTTGTTTTAAAAAAATTTAGATTTAAGAAATTTTGTCTTCTAATTAGAACTGTTAGTTTGTTCTGAAAAATATTTTAAATAATTTTCTGAGTTTAAAATCATTACTATAATCAATTAATTATGAACACTAAATACATAACTACTAAATACAGTAATGTACAGGATAATAACTAAAGTACCAACTATAAATGTGCCTTGAATAATTTGAGTAAAAAAACTATTTCAAAAATTGGATTGTTGTTTTTTTAAGTGTTGTTTATAACTATAAATTTATTTAAAGAAAGTTTAATCTGTATTAGACTTATGTGGTTTTCTTTTGACTTTTCTAAATCAATTTATAAATTCGGGTCTGAAAAGAACAAAAAACAAAAGTTGATGTGAAATATGTTTGTATTAGTGATATTTAAATGGCGGTTGTCTACTTTTAAATTTCAAAAATTTCGTATAATAGCATATTCTGCAATTGCGTATTGAAATATTTATATTAGTTTCAATTAATTTGTAAATAAAATAATTTTGTTTTATTTATTCATATTTGTTTTCATTTTAAATTACTTCATTTTAGAGAAAAGCGTCTTCGTTTTTTTCTATGATGCATCTTTTTTCATCCACCCAATGAAATATAATATTTTAATTCTAATAAATCCATTTTAGAGTTTTTTTATTTATTAGGAGTTATTTTATTAAATTTTAGTTACATTATATTGTATATATAATACAAAACACAATAATTAATTCTTCAAAATTAAACAATTCATAGTTATATAAAAATTGTCGTTAACAAAACGTTTGTTTTTTAAATTTTCTTTGTTGATATTAGTAATGTCAAAAAAATTTACGAAAAAATGCACATTTTTTTTTATGTAAATCGGAAAAAAAATTGATGTTTTTGGGTGAAAGAACAAAATTTTTGATTTGCATCAATTTTTTTTGATGGATTTGGGTGAAAAGAATTCGACATTAGATTACAATCATGGTATAACGAATATAAGGTATTCTTGACAGCTAAACGAAAATTTTGTGTGACGTCATCCGGCGTAAATATAAAGAAACAAAAAATGTTTTAATTTGAATTAGAGAAAACATAATTTTTACGTTATGGTTTTCCTTATTTTTTTCATTAACAATTTGTTTATTAAGCTTTCTAACTCTAAAGAACATTTTGCAGGGTAGGAAATTCGACGTCTACGCCATGCTGCAGGGGTAATGCAGACAGAATTAGGTTGGTGTATCGGAGACAAGCAGAGAAAAACTGCTTAGTCTATTACGCTACATCACCGCGAATTGGCGCCTTAAAACTTCTTATAACCTTAACATCATAACAGAACCATTAACGAAAATTTGGGTTGGGACTGAGGTTAATACCATCACTCCGAAAACAAAGCTTTGTTAAATTTGATAACCAAAAAAAGAATACCAGACACTAACAAAACAACAGAAGTTTTACCTGGACGTGAGAAAGAACCAAACTACCGAATCGGAACGTGAAACGTGTGCAGCCTGATCGCTCATGATGCTTTAATAAGCCCAGAAACATAGACTGAGAGGCATAGGATGGATATCATTTCTCTGCAAGAAATTAGACAGCCAATAATCGGAAAACAAAACTCGAATAGTCACTCTTTATGCAGTAGTGGTCATTCTTCTCGAAATGAATTTAGTACTGGTTTCCTTGTTGGTGCACGCATACAAGAAGCCGTGTTGAAATTCATCCTGGTCAATGAGAAGATTTGCTACTTAGGGGTACGCGGTACATAAAACAATATTTCTCTTATTGCCTTGCATGCACCTACTGAAGCTAAGACCGTCAATATTTTCTACATAGCACTAGAGGAGGTTATGAAATCAACACCAATTATGATAATGGTGAGAGAATGACTGAGTTTGCATTATCAAATAATTTGAGAATTGCCAGTACTTTCTTTTCATAAGCAGACTTATGTTTTTAAACCGATTTTAAACCGTTCCTTTATATGTGCAAATATTGGAAGCAACCACTTCCTTGTATGTTCTAAGATAAGGTTCCACTTTCAACGATCAATTCAACGATCTTTGACTCATTAGAGTATTTAAAAGTTTGTCTTTTAAAGTCCAATCATTTTCAGTGAAGTGTAAGGAGCAAATTATCTTATAATAAATACGAACATTTTCTTTTTCCACGTGATTATATCCACTACAAATTGATTTATTTTTCTGGAAATTAAAAAACCTTATGGTTTTGAGTATGATTTTTCACATTTGTTGAAATCTTTTGGTTTTAACGTAGTTCGGCATTTAAATTTATATATGTTTTAATAGTAAAACAAATACTAAAGTTCATTAATTAATGAATGAATTAATGTCAATCATTTCATTAACTAATAAATTAATTTATAAATCATACTAAATATATTTCTAATTTAAAAACAATAGCTTTTCTCATTGATAATAACAACAAACGTATTATATAAAACTCTGAGTGACGTCAATCAAAATCAAAATGGCATCGCTGTCACTCTAGTGAGAATACCTTATTTTCATTTTACCATGGATTACAATAGAAAACATTTTTGTTAATAAAGAAGGAATTGAATATAAGGAAGAACAACTAGACGAGGTAGATATTATTGAATACAGAGCACGCAGTGAAATATATGGTTCACCAAACGAAGATATACCATAAACCTTAACAAACTACTATCTAGTAGAGTAAAACAAAGTTAAAATAGTGACGTCACACTTTACTATGACAGTTTAACTATATAGGAGTGCGTTCGAGAACTTAATGAGATCTCATTTTCATTAAATATTTAATGAACCAATCAAAAAACGCGATGTTCATTTAGTATTCGAACGAATTTCATTTAATGTATATAATGTCAAATTTGAAAAATTTTGACACTTCTATGAATAAATAAACGAAATGTTGGAGTATAAAAGTTATAATCAAATTAAAATCTTACTCCTTGTTAATGCATTATTTTTCAATTACTTTCGTCGTAATTAAATTTATTTTAAAAATATTTAAAAAAACAAATTCAATTTTAAGATTATAACTAACTCGAAAACTTTAATACTGTTTTTTACCGTTTGATACTGGTGATTGAATTGGTTGCAAAAACTTATTAATTAATTTTATTTTCGATCGTTAAATGTAATTGGTAATAGGAGCTGTTGGTTTTATCTCTCACTAATTTCAAAATTTTCATCCATTTTGTTTATATTTTTCAATTGAGAATTAATTATTATAATATATAAAATTGATTCCTTAATTCATTATAATACAATTAATTCGTAATACCTAATTTGCTAAATTAATTAAAAATTATAAAACAAAATTTTACGGTTTTCGATTTGAAATTTTTTTAAATAAAAAACTTCATTAAAACTTAAATATGCTATTTACTGCATTTAAAATTAAATGAAAAGAGGCGTGGTTTCATTAAATGAAAATTTAAATGAAATCGGTTTTTGAAGTTCTCGAACGCTGTCATCTGTCATTCATTAAATGATTCATTAAATGGTTAATATCTCATTTAGTAATCGAACGCACTCTAATTTTGGAACGATGGTCTGTCATCCAGTAAATTTTTTCGAAATTCGAATTTCGAAACGCACCCATGACGATTTGGAGAAATGGAGATAAAAAATCCTCCGCATCGAATGATTCAGACTATTTTTTAGGAAATATTACTAATAATAGTGAGTTTCCAAGAAAGAATGGATGGCTACGAGAATTATTACTACGATGCAAAGTTCAAGAAAAGTTATCTTTTTTCGAGACAAAATATGTATTGCATTTTACTATTGCAAAAGAGTCATTTTAAATTAATTAGTGTTTTAAAAAAATTATAATTTTAAATTACCTTTAAAAACACCATCAAAATCTCTAGTAAGTTCGTAGTTGTGTGGTTTAAAAATACGATTTTTGAACATCAATATCGAAAAAAGCACTACAACTAAAAGTTGTAGTTACGTTGTCGATACTCGATATGACCCTAATGAATTTGTGTTAGCAATATTTATTTTAATTTTTCTTACTACAAAATTTCAAATATTTTGACAGGAAATATTATAAACATTACCTTCATGTGTTTTTAATATTAGGTTTATGCCATGTATCAATTATAGGTACAAACTATGTGGCAACGACTTTATTCAAGAACTTTTAAATTTAGTGCCACCATCTTAAAAACATGTATAAAACATCGGTAGGTGTCGCTACTGTTAAGAAAAGTGATAAACGGTACTTCTCGAGTTATTTTGTATTGATCAATGTAAAAATATTGACGTTTAAAAGATTTTTTTCGAAGTTCATTTTAAGATTTTTTGGCTAAGAAAATTCTAAGAATAAATTATAATTGATGTATTTCAATTAAATGTTTTTTTAAATTCAGGTATTTCATTCTAAAATAATCAATTATTTGTTTAAAAATATATAAAATACTTTATTATATCTTAAAGAATCATAAAAATGTAATAAGTTTTTATAGTATGTATCGATAAGAGAGAAAATATTTCAATGTTTGGACTGCCCACTTTTAGGATTTTTATTTAATAAATCTATACTTGTAAATTAGTTGTTGTATATTTTCTAGATAATTTAGAATATAAAAAAAAGTTTTGTTGAGGAAAATACAAAAATGAATGATCCGTGGATGATAACATCCCGAGAAAGGGTCAAATTTGTTGAACAATTTAAATCGCTGCAACCAACTAACGGCATCGTGACTGGATCACAAGCTAAAGGATTTTTTCTTCAATCACAATTACCTCCGGTTGTTTTGGGACAGATATGGTAAGTTTAATATTTTTATAGAATGTTTAATTATAAATGTATTTTTTTTTGGTAAAATTAGGGCGCTTGCCGATACAGATTCAGATGGAAAAATGAATTTGGATGAATTTAGTATTGCATGCAAATTAATTAATTTGAAACTACGTGGTTTTGACCTACCTAAAGCATTACCACCAACATTAATTTCATCGTTAGCATCTGTCGGCGGTACACCAACCCGTACTCCGACTGGCGGAATGAGTCCATTAGATCCTCTTGCTGGTATAAATCGACCAGTTGTACCACCACAACCTTCGCTTTCAAAAGGAATTGTGCCTCCTTTACCTGCAATGGCTAGAGCCCCACATCAACCCGTAATACAACAAATTCAACCAATTTCGGGAGTTGGAATGACGACAAACAATATGGTACCATTAGTTCCCACTGGGATACAATCGCAATATTCATCTAATATTCCACCTGTTAAACCACCTCCACCTGATTTATCGATTCCACCGCCAATTATTCCTATACAACCATTAATATCAACTGGAGGAGTTTCTGCATTTGTAAATCAGCCACCACCGGGCTACGCAAAAATTATTTCACCACCACATAGCTCGGTTATTTTACCACCTGGACAAACACCTCCTCATAGTGGAACACCAAGTCGATCAATGTCAATTTCGGAACGAGCGCCATCAGTTGACTCTCCGTAAGTATCTAGTTTTGATGTATTTGTGTTTTTAAATGACTAATCACACCAACTTATAAATTTTAAGAACATTTCCGGTTCTTCTACAAAGAAAAAAACTGAATTCTAATTGTAAATTCCAACTTTATTCTTATATTTTTTTTTAAATAATAAAGTTATACGATGACATATACACTTTAAAGACATAAAAAAAATATTTATCTAAATTGCCTTAAAATTAAATCGTTTTTCCCATTAAAGTAAATAAGAAAATGAAACGATAAATGAAATAAAATGTGATTTAGGTAATGTGACACTTGGAATGAAAATCAATAATTTTTTTTTAGAAATGCAGAATGGGCTGTAAAAGGGCCGGCGAAATTGAAATATACACAATTGTTTAATACGACAGATAAACACCGAACTGGATATTTGACTGGTGTGCAAGCAAGAGGACTTATGATACAAACAAAATTACCGCAATCGATTTTAGCTCAAATTTGGGCGCTGTCTGATATGGATACAGATGGTCGTTTGGGTTGCGATGAATTTGTTTTGGCAATGTATTTATGTGATTTAGCACAGCAAGGTGAAAAAATTCCAGCTACGTTACCCATTGAGTTGATACCACCATCATTTCGAAAAGCATCATCACGTCATGGATCTATTAGTGCAGCTGGCGGTGCTAGCGCTAGCGGAGGTGGTTTAGGCTCTAGACATGGATCTATATCATCCCAAGGCACCGCATCACATGTCGATCCTGATCCAATGGCCGGCTTATCTCAAAGTAAGTATTGAAATTAGCCTAAAGATGATTCTTATTGATTAATTTCATTCTTTTTACTGCATTACAGCATCATTTGAAGATAAACGTAAAGAAAACTTTGAAAAAGGACAAGCAGAATTAGAACGTCGTCGAAAGGCTCTCTTAGATATTCAACGTAAAGAACAAGAGGATCGGGAACGAAAAGAACGAGATGAGTTTGAAAAACGTGAAAAAGCACGAATTGAAGTTGAAATGCGAAAACAACAAGAAATGGACAGACAGTTGCAAAGACAGCGAGAAATCGAAATGGAAAAGGAGGAACAAAGAAAACGTGCCATCGAACAGAAAGAAGCCGCACGGAGAGAAATGGAAAGGCAACGACAAATTGAATGGGAAAATCAAAGAATTCAAGAGATGCAAACACAAAAACAACGGGAACAAGAAAAGGTTTTAAAATTGAAAGCTCAAAATCAAAATTTAAACATCGAACTATCAACATTAAATGAAAAAATAAAAGATTTATCTCAAAAGATATGCGAAACACGGCCAAGTGTTACTAATCTTAAAACAATAATTGATGGTATGCGTACAACTAGAGATACTCAGAACTCAGAGCTCACACAATTACGATCAAAAATAAAAGAACAAAATCAAAAACTTGTTCAACTAAGCCAAGAAAAAACTAAAATTGATGCTAAATCAAAGGCGAATCAAATTAACGATGCGGCTAATCAAGAGAACTCGAATGTTGCTTTTAATAGTAAACAAATAGTTATAAAGAAAATGAAAGATAAACTAGAAAATACAAAACAAGAAATTGATTCAAAAATGACAGACATAAATACAAATGATGAACATTTACGAGAGGCTAAATCACAGTTAACTGAATTATTAAACTCATGCCAGGAGCTCTACAGCGCATATGAAATTCAACGAAATCAAATAAATGAAATGAAAAATAATCGCAGAAATCAAACATATTCAATGGGAACATGGGATACTGAAACTGCCGATGATAACGCTTGGGCCGTTGAAACAAGCTCACCACCAAAAACTATAAATACAAATAGTTATGTTCCATCGACGACCGGATCTTATATTAAATATCGAGCTCTCTACGAGTTTGTCGGACGTAATGAAGATGAAATATCATTCCAACCTGGTGATGTTATAATGGTTCCGTCTGATCTAAATATGGAACCTGGATGGTTGGCAGGAGAAATCAATGGATTGAGTGGATACTTTCCTGAAACTTATGTTGAAAAAATTGAGAGTCCTTTTAGTAATAATTCGAATTACTCACAAAATGATAATTTTATTGATAATAAACGACCATTAGAAGGTATTGCCGAAACCGTAGAAACAATACCAAATGATTTGTCTACAAATTATAACGGAAATATGGAATATTACGTATCTTGTTATCCATATGAATCAGGAGAAATTGGTGACTTAACATTTAATGTTGGTGAAATGATAATGGTATCCAAAAAAGTGGGTGAATGGTGGACTGGAACGATTGGTACGCGTACTGGTATATTTCCTTCAAATTATGTTCAACCTGCTGAATCAACAGATATTACAACTTCAATTAATTCCACAAATTATGAACCACCGACACCAGAAACCACCAATCATACAATTGTGAATGGTATTAATCAAATGTCGCCTATTACAATAAAAGACGAAATAAAAACGATGCCATCATTAACAGAAGAGGCAAAGAATCAAGCCGAAGCAGATTCTGAAGTTTCTCAAATAAATACTCAACCTGAAACGAATGAAATTGTACACGATTACTCAAGACCGATGTCGACAACATCAACGACAAAGAATAAAAAACCTGAAATTGCCCAAGTTATTGCCCCATATGAGGCAACTAGTGCTGAGCAATTATCGTTGCAAAGAGGACAATTGATAATGATTCGAAAGAAAACTGATTCTGGTTGGTGGGAAGGAGAATTACAAGCGAAAGGCAGACGACGACAAATTGGTTGGTTTCCTGCAACTTACGTGAAAATATTACAAGGTGGGCGAAATAGTGGTCGAAATACTCCTGTTTCGGGAGCAAGAATAGAAATGTCTGAACAAGTATTAGGTACAATTTTTTATTGTTAATATCTCCACCAAATATTTGATTAATTTTTCTTTTATTATTTTTCATATTTCAGATAAAGTCATTGCACTATATCCTTATACCGCTCATAACGATGATGAACTTTCGTTTGAAAAGGATGATATTATCAGTGTTCTAGGTCGTGATGAACCGGAATGGTGGCGTGGAGAGTTGAATGGTATTACTGGATTATTCCCTAGTAATTATGTTGGACCATTTGTCACTTCCGGTAAGAAATAAATTATGAATGCCGTTTTCCCGTTTAACTATTTGGTTTATGTTTATTTTGATTTTGAATTTTTGATAATGAAGGTAATTGATATTTTTTTTTATTATTATTATTGCACATTTATTTTGATATTGAACTGTTTATATTAAATTTTATTGTTGTTTATAAAAATGCTTGAAATAATTTTTAAAGATGGTGCAGAAATGGAAAAATTTTGTTAACATACGATAAGGATGATAAAACAGTTAGTTTTAACATAGTTTACTGTACCATAACTGAAAATTGGTGAAGTATGTATCCTCGTTACCAAAGTTCAACTTAGCTCGTACAAAACGGTTTTAACCAATTAGTGAGTGGTATCTTAAAGCTGTTTATTTTGGTAAAACTTTGTTTATATTATCACGTGTTGCTATCTTCCTTCGAGTTGGCATAACTCTCAATTTGATCAACGTAATTCCCAAACCCTCTTCTGGACTCGATTACTGATTGGCAAGCACAAACCCCAGGTTTTAGTAAGTCTTCAACACCTTTACTGTTTCGCAGGAAAACCATACAATAACACTTAGAACTTTATTTACTATTAAAAATCACTTTACTTCTATTTACACGGTCTTATGTTTACGATACAGAGTTCTGTTTATCATTAAATAATCACTTAACATAATTCCACTAACGATTTCCAACTTAAAATGTTGGCAATCTAATGTGAACACTATCGCAGTCTAATGTAAACTATCCTTTGTTTTAAATCCCAGAAATACAATTTTAATTTCTATCTACATTGTCCAAGCTAAATTCAAAATTACAAAAAAATTTCGAGGAATTCTAAAAACAAGCGATATTTTGTATGCATTTATCAAATGTTTGTCTTCCACTTTTGTCTTCTTGGCATTTGTGACAATCATGTTGATGCCAGTGATTTTAGTTTTGTTATTGAAATTTTGTATAGGGTGAATTAAGATCGCATACAATTTTGTTTTGATTCCGATATAAGAAAGAGGAAGTGAGATGGATATTACATACACTGAGAACACCAGCCGAAGATGATTCAAGGATGTCCCTAGAGTGGAATCCACAAAGCAAAAGAAAGGTATTAAGACCAGTAATGAATTCGAAGAAAACGGTGCTAACAGAAGCGATACAAATTGGCAAGAGATGGGAGAGTTAAAAACGATTGTTCCAAATAGAGTTAGATGGTCCAGTCTTGTCGACGACCTATGCTGGTAAAATGGATATCAAAAAGGAAAAAAAAATTCTTTTGTATTTCGTTGCGATTATGTAGAATTGTAAAAATATGTCCTTAGTAACGTCTTCTATTTTATCGTATGACTTTCGCTTTAAGAGCCAACAACAACAACAACCTACTATTGCTCCAACAAATTTTAATGTTCTGTAAAACAAAAACCAATATTTTTATCGGGATGAGTGCTGGTTCAATACGATTTATCTAAGAAAGAATTCAAATTCATTAGAGTGTTGGTTTCTTAATTTTTAGCTTAATCTCATACATGCCAAATTTGTTTTCAGCTATGTCCGTTCTACAAAGTTATTTAAATATCTTTGGATCAAAGCATCAATTTGTATGATGATTTCTATTGAACAAAATTGATGAACAAATATTGTTGAAACATTTATAACGATATTTAATTTAAATTAAAGAATTAATTTATAAAAAAATTATTTCAATTTAAACGTTATATGAACAAATTTCTCAAATATGCCCTCATGTTTGTATATTTCTGGATGTTTTTCATAAGTCTTCATAGAAAGTATTACAATAGCGAAAAAAATTTAGTGATAATATATGTGATTATAGAATTATAAGGCTGGATAGAGGGAAGGACAAAGATGGTTTCCTTGTCTTTATCATTCACAAAACCGCTATCTTCCGGACAACCACATTAACTGCAGTACCGGGCATAATAAAATCATAAGGTATAATAAAATCCGGAAATACGGAGATAACTCTAGTCAATATTTATATACCACCACTAAGCAGTTGTGATACAGGTTATGAACCGTCCATAGGACATTTATTTTATACCAAAGACTGTCTAATTCTCGGAGATGTGAATGCTCACTATGATCTACGGCAATCACACCTGAACACTTATTCAAGAGGCGAAAACATTTCTGATCAAATTGATGACACTTTGGAGTCCTCAACGAATCATAACCAACAAGGGTAACAAATAACTCGTATTCTTCTACAGATGTTTGCCTTGTCAGTATGTCACTAATGTCATTTGTCAATTGCAAAATGGTGAACCGAAATTGCATTGGAATCAGACCACTTGCCGATCATAATCACCTTAAGCCGTTCCATAAACCAAATGAAATCCGAGAAGAAGACCTATATTAATTTTAACAAAGTCGACTGGGTAAATTTTACTGAAATGGAATTCAATAAGCAATTTTTATCAATTGACGCCCTCTCTGGGGAAAGACAATTCAGAGAAATTTTTAATAAAGCTAGAACTCGTTTCATTCCAGCCGGCAGAATACAAAAGGTGAAATCAAACTTTCCACAGGAAGCTTGTGTCTCTTTACTCGAAAAGATGAAATCCGCAAGGCAGACCCAGCTGACCCTAGAACTAATAACCTTAATAATCAAATTAACAAGTTAGTTATGGAACAATTTACGGAACAACACTTTACTTCTATTTACACGGTCTTATGTTCACGATACAGTGTTCTGTTTATTATTAAATAATCACTTAACATAATTCCACTAACGATTTCCAACTTAAAATGTTGGCAATCTAATGTGAACACTATCGCAGTCTAATGTAAACTATCCTTTGTTTTAAATCCCAGAAATACAATTTTAATTTCTATCTACATTGTCCAAGCTAAATTCAAAATTACAAAAAAATTTCGAGGAATTCTAAAAACAAGCGATATTTTGTATGCATTTATCAAATGTTTGTCTTCCACTTTTGTCTTCTTGGCATTTGTGACAATCATGTTGATGCCAGTGATTTTAGTTTTGTTATTGAAATTTTGTATAGGGTGAATTAAGATCGCATACAATTTTGTTTTGATTCCGATATAAGAAAGAGGAAGTGAGATGGATATTACATACACTGAGAACACCAGCCGAAGATGATTCAAGGATGTCCCTAGAGTGGAATCCACAAAGCAAAAGAAAGGTATTAAGACCAGTAATGAATTGGAAGAAAACGGTGCTAACAGAAGCGATACAAATTGGCAAGAGATGGGAGAGTTAAAAACGATTGTTCCAAATAGAGTTAGATGGTCCAGTCTTGTCGACGACCTATGCTGGTAAAATGGATATAAAAAAGGAAAAAAATTTCTTTTGTATTTCGTTGCGATTATGTAGAATTGTAAGAATATGTCCTTAGTAACGTCTTCTATTTCGTCGCTTTAATAATGAAACAACGTATGCTATTTATACGTTGTTTTTATATAATAGGTGCGCTGCATTCCCCATAAGGGTATCTTTGAATTGACGTTTTTACATTTTCGAATTATTTTATGACTGGGGGTAAAAATTAATAAATTATAAATTAACGTCCATGCAAATGCATGCGCACATCAAACTTTAAACTCAAATATCTCGAAACTATACTTTTGCGTATACGTCATTTCATTATTAAATGACGATTTTATCGTATGACTTTCGCTTTAAGAGCAAACAACAACAACCTACTATTGCTCCAACAAATTTTAATGTTCTGTAAAACAAAAACCAATATTTTTATCGGGATGAGTGCTGGTTCAATACGATTTATCTAAGAAAGAATTCAAATTCATTAGAGTGTTGGTTTCTTAATTTTTAGCTTAATCTCATACATGCCAAATTTGTTTTCAGCTATGTCCGTTCTACAAAGTTATTTAAATATCTTTGGATCAAAGCATCAATTTGTATGATGATTTCTATTGAACAAAATTGATGAACAAATATTGTTGAAACATTTATAACGATATTTAATTTAAATTAAAGAATTAATTTATAAAAAAATTATTTCAATTTAAACGTTATATGAACAAATTTCTCAAATATGCCCTCATGTTTGTATATTTCTGGATGTTTTTCAGTAGTCTTCATAGAAAGTATTACAATAGCGAAAAAAATTTAGTGATAATATATGTGATTATAGAATTATAAGGCTGGATAGAGGGAAGGACAAAGATGGTTTCCTTGTCTTTATCATTCACAAAACCGCTATCTTCCGGACAACCACATTAACTGCAGTACCGGGCATAATAAAATCATAAGGTATAATAAAATCCGGAAATACGGAGATAACTCTAGTCAATATTTATATACCACCACTAAGCAGTTGTGATACAGGTTATGAACCGTCCATAGGACATTTATTTTATGCCAAAGACTGTCTAATTCTCGGAGATGTGAATGCTCACTATGATCTACGGCAATCACACCTGAACACTTATTCAAGAGGCGAAAACATTTCTGATCAAATTGATGACACTTTGGAGTCCTCAACGAATCATAACCAACAAGGGTAACAAATAACTCGTATTCTTCTACAGATGTTTGCCTTGTCAGTATGTCACTAATGTCAATTGTCAATTGCAAAATGGTGAACCGAAATTGCATTGGAATCAGACCACTTGCCGATCATAATCACCTTAAGCCGTTCAATAAACCAAATGAAATCCGAGAAGAAGACCTATATTAATTTTAACAAAGTCGACTGGGTAAATTTTACTGAAATGGAATTCAATAAGCAATTTTTATCAATTGACGCCCTCTCTGGGGAAAGACAATTCAGAGAAATTTTTAATAAAGCTAGAACTCGTTTCATTCCAGCCGGCAGAATACAAAAGGTGAAATCAAACTTTCCACAGGAAGCTTGTGTCTCTTTACTCGAAAAGATGAAATCCGCAAGGCAGACCCAGCTGACCCTAGAACTAATAACCTTAATAATCAAATTAACAAGTTAGCTATGGAACAATTTACGGAACAACACTTTACTTCTATTTACACGGTCTTATGTTCACGATACAGTGTTCTGTTTATTATTAAATAATCACTTAACATAATTCCACTAACGATTTCCAACTTAAAATGTTGGCAATCTAATGTGAACACTATCGCAGTCTAATGTAAACTATCCTTTGTTTTAAATCCCAGAAATACAATTTTAATTTCTATCTACATTGTCCAAGCTAAATTCAAAATTACAAAAAAATTTCGAGGAATTCTAAAAACAAGCGATATTTTGTATGCATTTATCAAATGTTTGTCTTCCACTTTTGTCTTCTTGGCATTTGTGACAATCATGTTGATGCCAGTGATTTTAGTTTTGTTATTGAAATTTTGTATAGGGTGAATTAAGATCGCATACAATTTTGTTTTGATTCCGATATAAGAAAGAGGAAGTGAGATGGATATTACATACACTGAGAACACCAGCCGAAGATGATTCAAGGATGTCCCTAGAGTGGAATCCACAAAGCAAAAGAAAGGTATTAAGACCAGTAATGAATTCGAAGAAAACGGTGCTAACAGAAGCGATACAAATTGGCAAGAGATGGGAGAGTTAAAAACGATTGTTCCAAATAGAGTTAGATGGTCCAGTCTTGTCGACGACCTATGCTGGTAAAATGGATATAAAAAAGGAAAAAAATTTCTTTTGTATTTCGTTGCGATTATGTAGAATTGTAAGAATATGTCCTTAGTAACGTCTTCTATTTCGTCGCTTTAATAATGAAACAACGTATGCTATTTATACGTTGTTTTTATATAATAGGTGCGCTGCATTCCCCATAAGGGTATCTTTGAATTGACGTTTTTACATTTTCGAATTATTTTATGACTGGGGGTAAAAATTAATAAATTATAAATTAACGTCCATGCAAATGCATGCGCACATCAAACTTTAAACTCAAATATCTCGAAACTATACTTTTGCGTATACGTCATTTCATTATTAAATGACGATTTTATCGTATGACTTTCGCTTTAAGAGCAAACAACAACAACCTACTATTGCTCCAACAAATTTTAATGTTCTGTAAAACAAAAACCAATATTTTTATCGGGATGAGTGCTGGTTCAATACGATTTATCTAAGAAAGAATTCAAATTCATTAGAGTGTTGGTTTCTTAATTTTTAGCTTAATCTCATACATGCCAAATTTGTTTTCAGCTATGTCCGTTCTACAAAGTTATTTAAATATCTTTGGATCAAAGCATCAATTTGTATGATGATTTCTATTGAACAAAATTGATGAACAAATATTGTTGAAACATTTATAACGATATTTAATTTAAATTAAAGAATTAATTTATAAAAAAATTATTTCAATTTAAACGTTATATGAACAAATTTCTCAAATATGCCCTCATGTTTGTATATTTCTGGATGTTTTTAAGTAGTCTTCATAGAAAGTATTACAATAGCGAAAAAAATTTAGTGATAATATATGTGATTATAGAATTATAAGGCTGGATAGAGGGAAGGACAAAGATGGTTTCCTTGTCTTTATCATTCACAAAACCGCTATCTTCCGGACAACCACATTAACTGCAGTACCGGGCATAATAAAATCATAAGGTATAATAAAATCCGGAAATACGGAGATAACTCTAGTCAATATTTATATACCACCACTAAGCAGTTGTGATACAGGTTATGAACCGTCCATAGGACATTTATTTTATACCAAAGACTGTCTAATTCTCGGAGATGTGAATGCTCACTATGATCTACGGCAATCACACCTGAACACTTATTCAAGAGGCGAAAACATTTCTGATCAAATTGATGACACTTTGGAGTCCTCAACGAATCATAACCAACAAGGGTAACAAATAACTCGTATTCTTCTACAGATGTTTGCCTTGTCAGTATGTCACTAATGTCAATTGTCAATTGCAAAATGGTGAACCGAAATTGCATTGGAATCAGACCACTTGCCGATCATAATCACCTTAAGCCGTTCAATAAACCAAATGAAATCCGAGAAGAAGACCTATATTAATTTTAACAAAGTCGACTGGGTAAATTTTACTGAAATGGAATTCAATAAGCAATTTTTATCAATTGACGCCCTCTCTGGGGAAAGACAATTCAGAGAAATTTTTAATAAAGCTAGAACTCGTTTCATTCCAGCCGGCAGAATACAAAAGGTGAAATCAAACTTTCCACAGGAAGCTTGTTTCTCTTTACTCGAAAAGATGAAATCCGCAAGGCAGACCCAGCTGACCCTAGAACTAATAACCTTAATAATCAAATTAACAAGTTAGTTACGGAACAATAATGGTAATAAATAGAGAGAGAGAGAGAGCTAGTGAGTAAGTCAAGCTTTGCCCCAAGGAAAAAACTCTGGAAGGTCATAAAAGGCTTAACTCATCCTCGACAACCGGGCAACAACTGTATGATCTCCTTCGATGATATCCCAACCGAAAATCACAGGAAATGCGCAACTAAATTTAACACACAGTTTACAGAAAAGCCACTTAAACATGAAAAGGAAAGAAGGTCGGTATTGAGACATCTGCGCAAACTAAATACTGAGCATTTAGAGGATATTACATTTTCCGAAGAAGAGGAAGTTGAATATGCTATAAAGAACACTAAGCCACCCAAAGCTATTGGACCCAAAGGCATCTAAGCCATCATGCTAAAACACATTGGACTCAAAGGATTGAACTTTCTCACTACCGCACTCAACACATCGCTAAATACACTCCTGATACCAAATGTGCAACAGCAAGAATAATCCCCATCATGAAACTTGAAGAAAAGGAAGAATCCTAGAGACCGATCTCCATCCTATCGGTCGCAAAACTGATTAAAGCGTTTCTGCTACTTCGGTTAACCAGATCTAGCAATTTGGCGCCACAGCAACATGGCTTTAGGACAGCACATATAGTACAGTCACCGTTCTTCACAAGACCCAAAACCAAATCAGTGATGGACTGAATTAAAAACAACCCTGTGCTAAAACAATATTAATTGCACTCGGCCTGTCAAAATCATTCGATAGTGTCACACGCTGCATTACTCAATGATACATTTAACACTAATCTGCCAGGTTTAATAAAGTGCTGGTTGTGCAACTACCTAAGAGGCCGGCAAACATACGTTGTGTTCCGTAACTGCAAATCTAGCATGAAAGTGCTCAGACAAGGAGTTGCACAAGTGGAGTTCTCTCATTTACCCTATTCAATCTATACCTAAGCGGTTTACCTGCCCCACCAGGAGGAATAACCATCACGTCATATGCAGACGACTACACGGTGCTTGCAACAGGGTATAACCTGGAACAACTCACTAATGATCTGAACACCTACCTTACCATCCTGAACGAATGGTTTAAAACCAAGAAACTGAACCTTTCCAATGAAAAGTTTAACGCTACACTTTTCACTACATGGATAAAGGAGGTGAATACAACACTTAACATCTGCATTGACAACATACTTATTCCCACGGTAAAAAAGCCGAGACTTTAGGGGTCACATTCGATCTACTATTTAAATTCAATGCTCATGCTCAACAGGTGAACTCGAGATTGAAAAACAGGAACAATGCTTTGAAAGCACTAGCTCGTAGTTCATGGGGCAAAGATAAAATCACAATCATAACAACGTACAAAGCAAAGCAATAGAAAGACCTATTTTACATTACACTGCACCCATGTGGACACCTCAAATCGCTGACACTCACTGAAATAAGTTACAAATAACACAAAACACAGTCTTTCGAACAGCAATCGGATGTTATTTGATGGCTCACCGATATCACCTGCAGTAGCAGAGTAGCGCCGCATCTGTCGCTACAACAACAACAAAAAGTTTGTCTCTCTACCGTCCGAACAACGACTACGCGAAAACTCCTAGGTCTATTTCAAATTCTTTAAAATTGTTGGAATACGATTTTAAACGATCAGAACAGATCAGTAGATCAAACTTTCCCGGTGTGAAATTATCTAGGTTTGTTTTAATACTGTAATAGGTAGAACACGGGTTTATTTAAAATATGCATCGATGTTTTTTACGATCCATCAATCGGAAAGGCTGCATTGGTTTTAATATTCAGATATAATAATTTAAGAACGATAGCTCAAAATATAGGATACAATAGAATAGGAAAATATGAAATCAGAAAATATACATACAATCTGAACTTTTAATGTTAATTATTTTAATAGAAAGTTCACGAACTTAAAAAATCGCAAATCTAAATACTTTCGTTCTAAACTTTGCAGTTACAATACTGGTAAATATTATTTAGCATAACCGGATGATTTTTGTCAAAAACTTATCGATATCGGTTTTCATGATACCACCACCACAACTGCAAAAACTTCATTTGACTAGTTTACGGATAAATTTATTAGGTTTTTATTCGATGCATTGAATAAAATACATTGATATATCGTAAAATATATAAAGTAACCGATGTATCGGACTGATTCGATACATCGAATGACAAATATCCATTTTTCGATGCATCGATGACATATATCGCCAACGCTAGTAGAATACTTTGAATTTTTAAACTGTTTTACCTTCTTCTCTTCGTCCAGAGATCTCTTGCGTTCGTACACACCTTGTTTAATGGTTATGGCGAAATATGCTTAAGGCTTTACTTAATTAGGAAATACTTCGTAGAGCTATGTTCCAATATTCTTACAGTAAAATGCTACCTCTGAAAGGATTGTGTCCGTAGGGCTTCATAAGCGTGTTGCCTATTGCTTAGCGAGTTTTTCTTCAGACAGACTTTTTGAATGTGGCAGTCGTACAACCCCCCGAAAACTTTAGAACGTATGAAGAAAGACTGATCGGCGCAGGACACGAAGATCCTTGAATGTCTATCTCATATTATAAACTGTTGTATCATAACAGGCAAAATCCCGCCAAGACCTGGACATTTGTATGGCTCAAAGGAGCTGATAACCATAGACCATCGCTGATTTGGTTTTGAATTCTATGAAGAGCGGTGGTTGTACTATGTGCTTTCCTAAAGCCATGTTGATGTGACGCCAATTTGCAAGATCCAGCTAGCCGAGGTAGCACCAGTGCTTCTATCAATTTTGCAACCGATGAGAGGATAGAGATCGGTCTATATGATTCTCCCTTTTCTTCAGGCTTGCCAGATTTCAAAATAGGACTTATTCTAGCCGTTTCCAGATATTTGGTATCTGGAGCGTATTTAGAGATGTGTTGAATATGGTAGTGAGAAAGTTCAACCCTTTGGGTCCAATGTGTTTCAGCATGATGGCTGGGATGCCGTCTGGTCCAATAGATTTAGATAGTTTGGATTTCTTTATTGCGTTTTCAACATCCCCTTCGGAAAATATGATATCATTGAAATTTTCAGTATTAAGTTTGCGCATGACCTAGTTTCTTTTTATTGACTTTCTTAATGACTTCTTTTTACTGACTTTCTTTTTACTGACTTTCATAATCCTAGTTCTTTTTCATGTTTTAAACTCTTGATAGGTTATTTAATCGAGGGTTGTGTTTTAATCGAGGGTTGTTCAGGAGACCGATTAAAACATTAATAAACGTTTTGACACTCTTTATTTGATATTTTATAATATATGGAAACCACACTTAATATTAATTTATGTTTCTCGTGTTCGCCATTAATCTTCTGTCGTTTTAGATAATATGATCTCTCAAGTGTGTCCTGCTCTCTCTGGCTTGTATCTCTTGAACTGACAAGTTATACTGCCACCTATCTTATATATCTATAACTAATGTTTCTTTTTCGAACTCTTACTATTTGTTATAAATAAAAGCTTACAGCTCGACCATCCTGACTGGACTATCGCCTCGATAGTTCATTTACTATCTACACTATACAAACATCATTATAAAAATTATTATTAAAATTAAATACAAATGTTTTGTATGCTT
Source organism: Diogma glabrata (assembly GCA_963693315.1). Lineage (NCBI taxonomy): Eukaryota > Metazoa > Arthropoda > Insecta > Diptera > Cylindrotomidae > Diogma > Diogma glabrata. The sequence continues at coordinate 268,200,167 of OY856186.1, forward strand.
CTTGCACTTTAAAAAAAACATTATCTGATATGTAAATCTCTTAATCTAATTTTAAATTCTATTTTTTTTTTCTTTTAACGTTTAAAGTTCACTAAATAAATCAAATAAAAATTATTAATTCTTTTCAAATCGTTATATACATGAAACGTTTTGTACATCAACAGTTATTTTTGAAATCTACTTTCCAATTAAATCTTCCTCTTCAAGATCCGTATCTAAATACTCTACTTCCTCGTATTCTATTTCTGATCCCTCTAATAGACTGTCCTCTTCATCTTCCTGATTAGTGTCTATTCTACTACTATACTTTTTCATGTTACATTTGATGTTAATATCCCTTCAAATTTTCTTTGTGAAACCTGATATCCGTCTACAGCAGTCACTACATATCTGTCCTGAACTAGAACTTTTTTAATCTTATATGGTCCTCTAAACTTAGCATCTAATTTTCCACCTACGAAATTTCTAATCATGACCAATTCGTCTTCATTGTATGTAATCTTCTTCTTACATGTCGCATCATGTCTTTTCTTATTATAGTCTTGTTGTTTTTGCATCTTGATAACCGCGTTATTTCTAATATTTTCTAAATCTCGTTCTTCCTGATTTAATTCGTCTACAACTTGAACTAATTTTGGGTCAATATTTCTTTTTTGACATACTCCGAATAACATCTTAGCCGGTATTTCTCCTATCGCACTATTCCAAGTATTATTTAATAAATACTCAGCTTCCGTTAATACGACACACAGTGGGATTTGTTCATACAATATTTGGCAAAAAATATAAGGAGTGCTCGTAGAATATTGAAATTTTGCTCTGAGCCTTTGGTTAGCTCAATTAAGAAAAATATAAAGTTTCATCAAAATTGGCCACGCCCACTACCCCACCGCCCATAGAACCCAAAATTTATTTTTGGCCCAAAGTTTTTGAAATTTGGCACAGAGCCTTTTATTACCTCAATTAAGAATAAAATAAAGTTTCATCAAAATTGGTCACGCCCACTACCCACCGCCCATAGAAATTTCATGATTTTATGATTTTATAAATTTTATGATTTTATAAAAGATTATTAATTATTTAAACTTTTTTTTTTTAATTGATAGTATGGAGTCTTACCTTTCATTTTATTATAGCGGGAGCACCTAGCACGACCGAGCAACCCTTTTTTTCTTCCAAGGAAGTTTTCAATCACGGCACATTATAGAACAAATTTTATTCTATCATATCTTTCAAACCATATGAGCGAACTTTATAATTTTTTTTTATAATACGCAGAAAAGGCTATATTTGAAAAAAAATCACTATTTAAATTAAAGCAATAAAGTTATCTTACGTACAAACACTATAGAAGTGCGTAAACAGTTTTCAATATTTTGGACCAAAATTTACATGTGACTTTACTTCATTATTTCAAAGACAAATAAACGTTTTTTTGGGATACAATTTATGGATTCTTCATACTGAATCAATTTTCTACAAAACTGCATCATTACATTTTTAAATTTTATGTGTCGAAAAAATGACTTATTGCACAAAAAATCCCACTGTGCGACATCCCAGTCTTGTTTCGTTTCATTACTTAATTTACTCAAAATTGGAACTAACGTCCTATTATAACGTTCAATTTGACCATTTGCTTTCGGGCAAGCAGTCGCTATCATTGAGTGCTCAATACCATGACTTTTGACAAACTTTTCAAAGTTAATTGAAGTAAATGCGGAACCTCGGTCCGAAACAACTCTCTTTGGCGTAGAGTAAGCTAAACTATAAGTTTTTAAGATCTTCAGAACCTCCTTTACGTCTGTACTCTTAGTAGCGTATAATTTAAGAAACTTGGTAAATCCATCTATGACCGCTAAAACGTGATTATTCTTTCCTTTCGTTACACCTAGAGGTCCTACATGATCCACGTGTATAGTTTTTTTATGGTATATTGCCTTTATTTATATTTCTGAGTTGGTCTCTGTCTTTTCGGTGCTTTGGATTGAATGCAATACAACTAACACAATTCTTAATGTGTTCTATAATTCTTTCTCTCATATTTGGGAAATAAAAACTTCGTTTAATAAGCTCACTAACTTTATCAACTCCGAAGTGCTCTAAATCATTGTGAAATCTGAATAAAATTGATTCTATCATTCTTTCTGGTACGAAAAATAATATTTTATTTTTCTCCCTTCTATACAATATGCCTTCTCTTATTTCGTATCCTGCTAAATTGTTACTATTAATTTCATCTTTTAGATGTTGAATTTTTGTATCCCTACATTGACTAACATATAATGCATCAACAAACTTATCGCTACATCGATCTTCGATAGCATAGACATTCACCCTACTTAAGGCATCAACGTGCTTCATTCTCTCACTTGGGCGATGCATTATTTCAAAATCAAACTGCTCAATGAATAGAGCCCATCTTGCTATTTTTGCATTAACATCCTTTTTACCTAATGTCATTTTGAGTGAATTGCAATCTGTAAATATGGTAAACTTTATACCAAATAAAAATGGTCTGAACCTTTTTAGACTGTACACTATGGCGAGTGTCTCTAACTCAAAGCTATGTAGTCTAGATTCTGAATCCGTTGTCTTACGACTGTAATACATAATCGGATGGAATTTTCCGTCGTTCTGTTTCTGTTTCTGAGATAATATTCTCGGGGTTCGGAAGCCCCGGTGGAAGATGCGTCCGTAAAAAGCTGTGTCTCTGCAGATGGTGTATATATTGCCAAAATTGGTTTGGTAGTTAATGCCTCTTTCAGCTTTTCAAATGAGTCGTAATGTATTTCTTTAAACTGAAAATCTATATCCTGTTTCATTAAATTGTATAATGGGGTTGCTAATACGTTAAAATTTTTAATGAATTTCCTGAAATAGCTTATAAACCCAATAAATCTATGGAGACTTTTAGTATTAGTTGGGATTGGATAATCTTTAACTGCATAAACGTTTTTTTCACTTGGCGTAATCTTATTGTATGATATTTCATACCCTAAATATTCTATTTTGTTCTTTATAAAATAACATTTTTTTAACTGAAGTTTCACATAAAAACTTCTGATAAAACAATCAGTAATTCCGATAGTTTTTTATAATAGTCTTCTATTGTCAACGTAGCAATTAATATATCGTCTATGAACACTATCACTGACCCATCTTTTATAAAATCTCTCAAAACTTTATAAATATACCTGACAAATGCGTGAGGAGAGTTTGCGTACCCAAACGGGAGTTTATTATATTCAAACTGTCCATCTTCTGTAACAAATGAAGTGTACTTCTTCGATTCTTCCGCAATATCTACGTGATAAAATCCGTTTTTTAAATCTATCGATGTAAAGAATTTCTTCCCGTATATCTTTGGAATTAAATCTTCGATAATTGGTAAAGGGAAATGATTTCTCTCTACTAGTTGATTCAATTGTTTGTAATTGGTGTACATTCTAAAAGAATTGTCTTTTTTTCTAGTTAATACTACTCGACTCAAATAATTAGATTCGCTTTCACGTATAATTCCTTTTTCTAGCATGTCTGTCACTATTTTGTTGAGTTCACCTCTCTCATATTGACTAAGTCTTCTCGGAGTTACGTTAAACGTTTGGTCTTTTTTCAATTTAATTTCTACCTCTAACGTCGTCTTTGGTTTTTCTGGTACCGCCCTATTTAAATAACTTTCTTTAAATATTTCTTTAATCTTATTGTTACATTTTACCGTCTCTTCATTATCCCCTATATTTAAATCTGGTGCGTTTCGAAATTAACCACAGTTAACCATAAGGTCCTAAGTTCACTAATGTCATAGTCAAAATAGTGACGTCAAATGAGGAGGTCCACACCAAAACGCTACATTTCCATTATTACATTTTTCCAACGAAGTTCAAGAAAATTTGATTATGTCATTACACTGATAACATTATGTCTAAAGCAAGCTCTATTCTACAAAGAGGAAAAACAGTTCTAATTTAAGCATAGATAAATTTTTGAGTTTTCAATCGAATTCAGAAATTGGAGCCGATCTAAGTACACAATTTATTTTTTAAAGAAAATGGAAATGTAGCGTTTTGGTGTGGACCTCCACAAATATTAAATTAAAATTACCATAGTAAAGCTGTCAAAGTTAAATTGTAAAAGACCGCTAAAAATTCAACATTAATAAAAACTAATATTCTAATTACGATAAATAAAACTAAAAATGTGGTGTATGTTTTTTATTTCTATAATTTATTTTTCAGTCTTCAGAATCAAATAAAAATAACACATTTCACTAAAAATTATTAAATACTTAGTATATAATAATTAAATGTACGATATATTCACAAAACACTATAATTTCTAACTTTTTTTCCACAACAATTAAAATTTTCTTTTATTATTAAAAATTATATTGTGTTTTATAAATCGGTTGACATGTCGTTTTAAATATTTATACGTTTTGACATTAGAACATCAACAAACTCTACTCTAGACTTGAGTAACAAAGTTAAAGTAGTGACGTCACAATTTACTATGACAGCTAATTTTTATAGTTTTGGAACGATAGTACATCTGTCATCCAGTAAATTTTTTATTTTGCGGTTAATTATGGAACGACATTTGGTAGAGTAAAGTTAACCGCGGTTAACCATAGTTAATTTCGAAACGCACCCCAGGTGCTACTAAAAATCTAATTGGAAAGATTTCTTGGTTAATAACTATTGAAGCTGAAAACGTACCCAAAACATTCAATTTAGAATGATTTAATCCAAAAATATCTTTGTCATTTATAATAGAATCATAATTTAAATTTAATTCATTTAGTTTACCTTGTTTAATAATACTCTTTCCACTTCCGGAATCTGCCAGTACATTCAATTCTATAATACGAGCTCCAACTATAAATTGTGATGTCATCATTCCATCTTCATTCGTTTCAATTTTAATTCCATCCTCTTTAATTGCACCAATTATATTCTCCGTTATTGGAACTGTTTGTTTTTCTTCCTGGATTTGATATGTGAATTTTTGCTGTGATGAACTTCCTTGCGTATTGTTTCTGAAACATTTTTCTTCGGTGTGTCCTCGTTTATGACATTTCGAACATCTGGGATTCTTAATGGGTTGCGGACAATTTGTAGATTTATGTCCTTTCTCGTTGCAATTATAGCATGTTGCTAATTGCATACAATTTACATTCGTATGTCCTCTCTTTCCGCAATTAAAACACTTAATATTTTTACTTGTCACCTTCGAACTCTTGAAGTTTGATTTTTGTTGGTTATTATTTTCAGTTTTATCCTGCGTTGATTTTAATCTTAATTTCATATTGGCGTCTGCCCATTTAATTTTATTTGATAGCTCTGTAATTGAAGTATATTCTTGGTGTGCTACCCATTCATAAATTTCGTCTCTGGATAATCCTCGCAATATATATTTAACTATCGCCACTTCACTCATGTTTACTGACTTCCCAACTTGTAGCACTTTCATTATGAACTCATTGTATGGTGGTCCGTTCTTGTGCACCATTGCTGACATTTTCAAATGAGCATCTGCTTCATCCACTTCATGAGGAAAACTTGTTGTAATTAATTTTTTGAATTTTGCAAAGCTGTCAATTTCATCTTCAGTGGCAGCATACCACAATTTTAGAACACCACTTAACCTCGAAATTGAAGACAACAAACACGCCGCGTCACTCCAGCCATATAACGCTTGCACTCTTTCCACTTTCTTCAACCATTTACTAACATTTGTTTCTCCATCGAACTCTGGATGCATAAATATTTGCTTGGTTGCTTCATTATCTTTACCCATTTTGCTATGTGTTTAAAATCTTTTACTCTTATTAACACACAACACCATGAAGTCCAACCTCAATCTTGTCCCAATAAATTAATCTCTATTTATCCGGATAATCTTTATGTTTTTGGATAATCCTACTTCTGAGTTTTAATCGAGGGTTGTTCAGGAGACCGATTAAAACATTAATAAACGTTTTGACACTCTTTATTTGATATTTTATAATATATGGAAACCACACTTAATATTAATTTATGTTTCTCGTGTTCGCCATTAATCTTCTGTCGTTTTAGATAATATGATCTCTCAAGTGTGTCCTGCTCCCTCTGGCTTGTATCTCTTGAACTGACAAGTTATACTGCCACCTATCTTATATATCTATAACTAATGTTTCTTTTTCGAACTCTTACTATTTGTTATGAATAAAAGCTTACAGTTATTAAAACACTTGTTAAAGATGAACACAATAGTTATTTTATTAATTTTAAAATAAAGAAAACACTTTTCAGGTCTATCATTGGACGCATCAGTTTTAAGAGTTCTCTCCAATAATTCTTTCTTCTGTCACTTAATTAGAACAACTTACTCTAGAGGCGCTTACAGCACTAACGCCATCTTACAATTAATAGTAAAATTATATAAATAAAAAAAAAGCTTACAGCTCGGCCATCCTGTAATTTTATGGCCTCCATAGATAACTTAAGTAATATTCTACAATATAAAATTTTAATAAACTCTCGAAACAATTTCGAAATTAATATCTTTCTTCAGTAAAATTAACAACTTTATGTGGACAAAACCATTCTTAAATAAAATGATAAAAGGCAAATAAACTTTTATTTAAAATCCTTCAAAATCAAATCCTTCATCCAATCCTTCAGTCAAATTCATCACTCCCTTCATCGTAATTTTCTAAAAATTCCTCCTTTTCTTCTCTATCTTTACTTCCTCTGAACCCTGGATACTTTCGAATATTATTTGCATCGAATATGCCTTAACTTTCGACCTGCTACTTGATAGTTATCCACATCACCTATCACAAACCTATCACGATCTAAAACTTTTGTAATTTAATACGCTCCCTTAAACTAATCTTTAAATTTACAATTAACACCTGGGGTCTTAACCTCCCTTATCACAGCTAAATCTCCTTCCTCATAATCTACCCGCTTTCTTAACTTTTTGTCATAATATTTTTTATTATAATCTTGTTGTTTTTCCATATTTCTCTTCGCTAAAGCCCTTGAATTTTTGGTATTGTTTAAGCAATAATCTACCTCAATTAACACCTGATCCCATTCTTTCGATTTTTCATAAGATAATTTACTAATTAATGGAACTATTGTCCGATTATATGGTTCTATTTGTCCATTGGACTGTGGACTGGCTGTAGCTATTAACGTTAGCTTAATGTCATTCATATCTACAAATTTTTTGAATTCTTTCGATCTAAAACAAGAACCACGGTCACTCTGATATTATACGATAAGGAATGCTATATGCCATAAAATAAGTATTCAGATGTTTCACTTCTTCTTTAGTGTTTGTCGTTCTCGTAGCAAATAATTTAATAAATTTAGTAAACGCATCTACTATTGCGAATATATGGGCATTTTTAGTTTTTGTTAAATCTAATGGTCCTTGATGGTCTACGTGTATAGTTTCAAACTCTATGGGATCTTTCTCAATATTATTTAACGGTCTTTCTGCTGCTTTGATTTTCGGATTAAACATTACGCAAGTGACACAATTATTAATATGTGTTTGCACTTTCTCTCGCATTTTAGAAAAATAAAAATTCTTTCTGATTAGCTCACATACTTTGTCAATACCGAAATGTCCTAGATCGTTGTGAAATTTGTACAACAACGATTCTATCATTTCACCTGGTACTAATAACTTTAACCTATTCTTTTCTTTCCGATATACTATTCCGTCACGTACTTCATAATCCTTCGAACGTCCTGATAATACTTGAACTTTCATTTTCGTTATATATTCGTCCAACTGTTGTAGAACATATATTCTTTCAGTAAAATGATTTTTACTTTCAACGTCTATTACTAAAATGGTCCTACTTAATGCATATACATGCTTCATTCTTTCAGATTGCCTATGTTCAATACTAAAATCAAATTGTTCCAGGAACATTGCCCATCTTTCAATTTTTGAATTTATACCTCGTTTGTCAATGGTTTGTGTTAAGGAATTACAGTCCGTAATTATTGTAAAGTGTAATCCAAACAAAAACCTTCTAAATCTCTTCAAACTATAAACTATGGCTAATGTTTCCAACTCAAAACTATATAGTTTTGATTCTACCACACTAGTCTTCCGACTAAAATACATAATTGGCTGAAAGTTCCCATCCTCCTGTTGTTGCATTAAAATGCTTCCAAACCCTATAGATGACGCATCTGTATGTAATTGTGTAACGTTTTCGGAAGAATAAATTCCTAAAATAGGTTTCGAAATTAACTCATCCATCAATGTCGTAAACGAATCGAAATGTTCCTTGTCAAATTTAAATTCAACACCCTTCTTTAATAAATTATATAGAGATATAGCTATAACACCAAAACTATTGACAAACTTTCTAAAATAATCCACTAAACCTATGAAACAATGTAAACTTTTTGTATCTGTCGGAATCGGGTAATTACTAATACTTTCAATATGCTTAGTACTTAGACTTACTTCATTGTATGAAATATTGTACCCCAAATACTCTATACGTGTTTTAAGAAATGAACATTTCTTTAACTGAAGTTGTACATGGTTATCCGCAAGAATACTAAACAATTTTTGTAAAATCACTAATTGGTTTTCTATATCATACGTAGCTACTAATAAATCATCGAAGAAAACTACTAGTTCGTCTTCTTTGATCATATCCTTCAAAATTTTATAAATATAACGAGCAAATTCCGCGTAAGAGTTAGCATACCCAAACGGAAGTTTATTAAACTCGTATTGTGCTGACTCTGTTACGAAACTCGTATATTTCCTAGAATTTTTCTTAATATCCACATGGTAAAATCCGTTCTTCAAAGCGAGAGTTGAAAAATACCGTTTCCCATGATGTTTTTGGACTTTATCTTCTATAACTGGCATTGGAAAATGATTTCTTTCTACTATTTTATTCAGGGGTCTGTAATTTATACACATTCTGTACGATTGGTCCTTCTTCTTTGTTAACACGACACGGCTTGAATAATCTGAACTGCTTTCCCTGAGTTGAAAAATACCGTTTCCCATGATGTTTTTGGACTTTATCTTCTATAACTGGCATTGGAAAATGAATTCTTTCTACTATTTTATTCAGGGGTCTGTAATTTATACACATTCTGTACGATTGGTACTTCTTCTTTGTTAACACGACACGGCTTGAATAATCTGAACTGCTTTCCCTTTATCTAATAAATCGTCAATTATTTTATTTAATTCGTCACGTTCGAAAACACTAAGTCGATTAGGTGTAACATTAAACCCTTCACCATCTTTCAAAATTATTTCTACTTCGTGTTTTACAAGAGGTTACTTCGGTCTTTTGCGATATAAATAATAATTTTCAAACATTCGTTCCATCTCGCTTGTATATGACTTTGTTTGAATATCATCTCCGATATCTAAAATTTCATTTTCCTCTACTAACAAAACTTCATTAAATTTCGGTAATTCTCTCATAATTTCTACATTAAATTCACTAAAATCACTTTCAGTTTCAACTACCTGTATCATATCAAAATCTACTTTATCACCTTCGATCATATTTCTTTCGGTTTCACCTACTACCCCTTTATCTGTCGCGTCCGTTACCAACCCGGTTACTTTGGAATCCCATTTGATTTGAATTGTTGTAATATTGTTAGATTCTAAAAAATCGCGTCCTAATAACACATTTGGTTTCATTGTTGTATTTGGAACAACAATACAACAATTAAACTTCCTTTATAAATGCTTTTATCCATTACAATATCCGTGTTAAACAAACCTAACTTAATTAAATCACTATCATTCAGCCCCTTAATATCTAATTCGGATTGATCAAATTTATGAATATATTCTGTTTTATTTAAATTATTTAATAATGAAACTTTTAAAAGACTCACGAAACTCCCAGGATCAATCAAAACGTCCTCCAGGATGTACTTCCCATCTCCTAGCACTTCTGCATTTATTCTTGCATGTTTATTGACTATAATTTGTTGACCTTCCGTCTACATGCTACTTCCTTCCAAATTGTATACGCGTTGATTTTCACTATTTTCATCTCTACAGTTTTCCTTCATATGTCCAATTTTACTACATTTTTCACATTTCGGTTTCCTTGATGGTTTTGGACAATATGTTGCAATGTGCCCTGTTTCGAAGCAATTATAGTATTGGTTCCTTCTGCTTTCCAGTTGAGCTGAATTATTGTTGACATTTGATGTAATTTTATTGACAGTCGATGTATTTTTGTTGACAGCTCCATGACTATTCCAACGATCGACTTGTTCATGGTAATTTTTCTTTCGATTATGATAATCCAACCTTGAATAACCTTCAGTTTTATTTTCATCTTCGCTGTTCATCTCACTGTACCATTCAATGTGTTCTTTCAATTCACTAAGACTTTTTATTCGTTGAGTTTTTAACGATGAACTTAATTTGTTGTCATTAATTCCACAAATAATATACCATAATATTGATTCCTGATCTACATGATCCTTCGCGATTGACAGCATCTCATAATAGTACTCCATCATGTTTTGATCTCATCTCCGAATTTGTTTCCGTAACTTCTGATGTATTTCAGCTTGACTTACATGCGACTTGAAATCTCGCTTCATTATTCTGACAAACATACGCCAACTTGTATCCGATTCTATTATACCTTCATACCACTTAATCGCATAACCTTCCATTTTACTTTTTACAGCAATAATTAAAAGTCTTTCATCCAAATTATGGACATCTTTCAGGACCTCCACTTGATGAACCCACTGTTCCACATTTAAGTCCATTGCACTAGACGGATTAAATTTTGGTAAAATTTCTACAATATTGTTGAGGTTATAAACCAGAATCCAAGTTGTTTGAGAACGTAGGAAGAAAGAATTGACAAAATCGAATCGTGTAATAACAATATATGCAATTTATTGATTCCTATAATTTAATATAATATATTGGAAAACATTTTTCACAAGGTATAATTTCTTAGTCTTACTTTTAAATTTATTCACGTCACGTGAATACAATAAAGCACGCGGTCTCATTCAATTGTAATTTAGGGCGAATCTATTAATAATAGAATATAATTTAACAATCGTGGAAAAAGAACCATTAATTTTATATGTTCACAATTAAATACCTTACAGCAAGGTTACCAAACAAAGACTCGACTCTACTTAACAATTTATATAACTATTGTAACTAACTATATAATTTAAACACAATGTACACACGACAAAATCACCGGCTATATTAATATAAAATTACTTTCATTTTGGAACTTATTATTGACATATCTAAATTCACATTAACCTATTCTTGACACGACATCTGATTCGTACGAATACGAATAATAATAACAAGACAATGTCGCCAACAAATATCCTTCAAAGAAAATCTACTATTATTTATTTGGCCCTGTGCATTTGCTTTTCTCCTTCGTATCCATCCTCTTTTTCTTTCTAACAATGCTCGTTCACTTTCCAGTAACCCCTATTCATAATCATCTCCTTCCACCTCACCTACGTTACTTGCTGGACCTGGACCATATATATTCCTTCGTTCGGCATCAGTTAAAGCACTTCCAAAACTTGTACTGGAACGTCGATCATTGTGTTGTTCAACTATTTCCACCTTACTTTCATTACCTTCGCGTTCTGAACGTGTCCACCAATAACCTATGCAAAAGATCTTTCTTCTTTCCCGACGAATTCAAATTCCTTTGTTCCAATTCCTTCCGTATTGTTGCAACGTTTATGTAACTTTTTAACATTTTGGAATAATAAAATATTTATCCTTCGTTCCTTCAGCTTTCAAAATTCTTTTTTATCCTTCTAGAATTTTCTTTCAGCCTTCAAAATTTCGTTCGACTTTCTGAAATTTTTATTCAACCTTCAAAATTTCCTTCGACTGGATTAAATTTCCAATTATCATTCCAATTTCCACTCAAAAGGCGTTGGATCCCACTTCTGAACTTTAAACTCTTGATAGGTTATTAAAACACTTATTTAAGATGAACACAATAATTATTTTATTAATTTTAAAACAAAGAAAACACTTTTTAGGTCTATCATTGGACGCATCAGTTTTAAGAGTTCCCTCCAATAATACTTTCTTCTGTCACTTAATTATAACAACTTACTCTAGAGGCGTTTACAGCACTAACGCCATCTTACAATTAATAGTAAAATTATATAAATAAAAAAAAAAGCTTACAATGTTTACTTTGCTTTTCTGTAAACTACGTGTTGAATTTTGTTGCGCATTTTCTATGGTTTTTGGTTGGGATATCATCGAAGGAGATTATGCAGTTGTTACCAGTTTGACGCGGATGTGTCAAACCCTTAATCACCTTCCTCAAACTTTTATTTGTGCCAAAGTTTGACTTACTCACTAAATCTTTTCATTTGTTACGTTTGTGTTCCATTACTAGCTTATTCATCTGCTTGTTCTGGCCCGGAATTCTAGAATCAGTTGGATCTGCCTTACGGATGTCATCTCTGTGGGAAAGTACACAAGGTTCTTGTGGGAAGTGTGGTTTAATATTTTCTATTCTGCCGGCTGGAATGAAGCGAGCTCTAGCTTTGTTAAAAATTTCTCTGAATTTTCTTTCCCCAGAGAGGGCGTCAATTGGTAAAAATTGCTTACTGAATTCCATATCAGTAAAATTGGTAAAATTATCCCAGTCAGCTTTGTTAAAATTAATATATGTCTTCTTCTCGGATTTCATTTCGTTTAAGGAACGGCTTAAGGTGATTATGATCGGCACAAGGTCTGATCCCAATGCAATTTCGGTTCTCCATTCAGCTATTGGCATTATTGACATGCTGGCAAGAACAAATAACTCATACTCTGGAGAAGAGTATGAATTATTTGTTACTCTTGTTGGTTGTGGTTCATTGAGGACTCCAAAGTTGGAGGCGTCAATTTGGTCTTCAATGTTCTCACCTCTTGAATCAGTGTTCAAGTGTGAGTGCCGTAGATCGTGGTGCGCATTCATATCGCCGAGAATTAGACAGTCTTTGGTATAAAATAAAGGTCCTATGGACGGTTCATAACCTGTATCACAGCTGCTTACTGGTGGAATATAACACCCCGATTACCGAGACAAGTCATGTCACTTTAAATGACTAAAGTCACATCGCATCAATTTTCGTATTGTTGAAGTCGTTTTTTACGCCTCAAGTCATTTTGTACGACAGATGTCACTTTAAATGACATTTTAGTCGCCTCAATTTTTCATGTGACAATAATTTTTTCAAACATCTTTAATTGATTTTGTGAAATTGAAGAACGTAAAGTGTAAGTTTTTTTTAGTTGTGGGAATTTTTTCGTTTCAGAATTTTTAGTTTTATTCGTAACCGTTTTTATCGACTTCAATAATACCAAATTTAAGGCGACGTGACATGACTATAGTCATGTCACCCGATGTGACACGACTTCAGTAATCGGGGTGTTGACTAGATTTATCTCCATATTTCCAAATTTTATTGTAATGCCTAGTTGTTCTAGGTGTTTATCAGTTCCCGGTACTGCTGGTAATGTAGTTGTACGGTAGATATTGGTTTTGTGTATGATAAAGGCAAGGCCACAACCTTTATCCTTCCCTCTATCCAGTCTTATAATTCTATAGTCACAGATACTATCACTAATCTTAGATCTAACATTTAATTTGGTTTCTTGTAAAACCACGATTAGAATATTGTTTTTAAACAAAGTTGATGATATCATCTATTTGTTTATGAGACCGTTACAATTTAGCTCATTATTTTCACATCACTTGAGGTTTCCGGATGTATGTTCATTCGCATTTTGTCCTGTTGTGAGCTCGTGTTTGTATGTTGACTTTATGCATAAAATGTGTGCCCTTAAAATGTTTTTTTTTTTTTTTATTGGAAGTTAGGCATGTTTAGTGTTAATATAATTATTTATACATTAACGTCTCTGAATATCCGAAGATACCATGCCAACTAGGGATTATAATCAATTGAGAATTAAGTTTCTTTTAGAAATTTATGAACGTTGACTTTGAACTTTTGAGGGTTAAAGTTATTAGGGAAAACCCACGAAGGTAATGAATTCCAGAGATGAGAGACTCTGTTGAAAAAGTCGCGCTGGAAGGCTACAGTTCTACATCTAATTATTTGAACCGTAAAAGGATGGGCCGCTACCGATGCTCTGGTATGACGCGATAGGTTTGCAGGCTTAGGTAAAATCGATTTGATCTCTTCAGAAACCCGTTCATCCATGATATATTTGTAGAAAATCGTCAAATCAGCAACATTTCTTCTATGCTGCAAGGAATCAAGGTCATTGGTAAGATTTGAATTACCAATCAATTTAACTGCTCTCCGCTGTACAGAATCAAGACACTTCAAACTACATAAGTATGCTCCACCCCATATGTGAGAACAATATTCCATGCAGGGACGTATAAAAGATTTGTATATTAAAAGAAGTTGTTCGCTACTGAAAAACTTACGACATCGTCCTAAAAACCCCAATTTTTGAACAGCGCTTTTTGCTAGGGTAAAAATATGAGAATTCCATTTCATATTATTTTCAACCTCAACTCCTAGAAGTTTCACGGGCTCTTTCTCTATCAAAACGTTGGAATCAAAATTCAATGGAAAAGGGTTAGGTGTTGATAATCTTGAAAAATGGCAAACTTGTGTTTTGGACAAACAAATGGCAAACTTGTGTTTTGGACAAACAAATGGCAAACTTGTGTTTGCATATTGCACAATGCCATGTTTTAGTTGGTCCAGGATTTCTTTCAATACCAGCCATGACGAGGAGGACCTGAAGCAGTGAGGCCAGTGCCAACTGCTTCTTTATCCAAAAAATGGTGCGACGGAGTAGAACCTTTCCTCGAAATTTTTGTGATAATCCTTGGTCGGAACTGGGTGCCGAGTCCTTCTGGGGCGTAGACCCCTCCAACTTGAGAAGCAGAATCTTCTACATAGTTGTTTATGCTAAACCTCACTAACATTAAGTTCTTAAATCAGATTTGCTATATAAATTGATAGTAACGTTTCTAGTAAAATTCCTGGCCCGATCTGTAGAAAGGGTTCTGCGTTGTAAAAGCGCGCATACAAGGTGGGCGTCTACGGATCCGGACACCCTATTCCCTAGTTTACAACGTATTAAAAAATTGATATGTTATTTGATTAGTAAAACATATTAACTAATAAAATGGATATTGTATTATATTTAAAAAACAATAAAATATTATTTCTTAAATGAAAATTGAAAGAATAATAATTTAAAATAATAAAAATGTTTAAATAAAAAACCACCAAATCATAGTCAAACATTTTCTGTAAGCGATTGTTTGACGTATTACTTTTAGTGTTTTGGTCTTTGGGTACCTCCCTAATACTTTTTATGTGTGCGCACCTGGCATCACAATTTCCAAATGTTTCAATCTTTAGTTTATAAATTTTAGGCCATATAACTTTGGTGTAATTTTTTTTTTTTAAATTAATTGGGCCAAAACCTTCTTTAGATACAAGCTTGATTGTTTTTTTCGTACAAAATAATTGTGAACTTATATATTTATAGTTTTTTTCATGTTCTTATATTTTTATTCTATTTACACTGTAAAACCTTATATTTTTAATCTATTCACACTGTAAAGTCTTTAAAACTATACACTAATACATCTTTGAAGGTTAATTTTTTTGCATATGGTGTTTAATAATCAGGCTTGTAACTAAAGAAGCGTATGATTCGGCTCAAATATACAAAAATTCGTATAAAGACGTGCGAAAGTATTTATCGATGGTGGCTGGATTTAGTGAACTTATTATTTTCATTCAAAATTAAATATTTTAAATTTTAGCACTGGCTTTTTTTTAAATCACAAAACTTTTAAAATTTTATTTATCGGTATGTATTTTGTTTTTCTATCTTTTTTCAATTCTAGGCATGGTATAACGTGAATCTATCGCCTTTTAAATGTTATATTTCTCTATAATATATAAATAAAATATAAAAAAAACACAAATATAAAATTATATTATATTAAAAACAAACCAAAACAATACTTTTTGTGTTCTCTCTTTTAATTTAGCTAATTGTTGATGTGAATGTTAAAATATTATATAATTATTATTAAAAAACAAATAATATTAACAATATATCAATTAATATTTATATTGTTATATACCAAAACAAATATTTATAAATTTAGATGATCAGAGATTAAATAAAATTTAAAATCATACAATAATAATTATCTAATTAATATAAATAAATTATTATTATAATTTCCTTTTGGTATGTGTTTTTTAAATTTTATTATAATAAATAAAATTATTGTTATTCCACAGAAATGTTTGATAAAGCTTAAATTAATTTGAAAAAGTGGATACAATTACAAATAAACACCAACAAAGTAGAACAGTAGAAATATTCACTGTTACAAAAACAAAACTACAAAAAACAAAACCAAAGAAAATGTGAATTGTAAAATCAAATTTTAAAACAAAAGGGTTGAACTTCAATTGAAAATTTCAATTTTGACATGTTGTACCAACAAAATGTCAAAATATTAACATTCACAAAAAAAAAAATTTATTTCTTTTTTAAATTATTGAATTTTTCGTTGTTTCAAAATTCAGTAAAAAAAATAATGAGAAAAAGTTCTGTGTTTACCGTTCGTACATTCCATAAAATAAATTGTATTATCAAAAAAAAAAAAACAAAAATAAATGTAGTTACAGGCTACTGTTACTTTTTCAAATAAATTAAAAATGGTAACTAAACTAAAACCTGGTATTTAAAACTTGGCCGCAATAAGTTTATTATGTTTATATTTTATTATCATATTAACTTTAAATTTTTGTAAACTAAAATGCTATTTTTTGTAAATATTTATATTTTAATTTTTTATATATTTTTATTTCTTATTTTTTTTTTTTAATTTTTATTAAGTTTAAATTAGATTAATTGTTATATCAAAATTGATTATACAAAATAAATTATATTATTTAATTACAAAAAATTAATAATTAATCTTAGTACATATTATCAAAAAATGTTAATTCAAAATTTGATCCATTTAATACGGCAGATCTAGGATAAAGAAAAATACATATTTGGATCATGATGTGACGTGTATCTCTTCCTGAATTTTGTTGATTAAGAAAAGTAAGTTGATATTTTAAATTTAATTTATAGAATTATTAATTAACTTAAGAATTATTTTTATTGAAGTGTTTTTGTTTTATTGATTTTTGTATAAAAGTAATTATTGTTTTTAATAAAAAGTGTGGTAAATGTTAAAAACTAACTAAAAATAATTATAAAAATTAACGCCTTTCCAAAAATAATAATTTCCGAACTACGAAAACTAAATATAGTATATTTTTGCTACAAGAGATGAAAACACTGTTTTTCGTAAGTAAACATTTGTTTACAAGACGAGCTTGGGTCGAGTAGGACAACTTCATGAACGTAAAACGTTTTCATCTCACGTAGCAAATGTAATTTTTTCTATGATGGTAAATATTAACGATATTAATTATAAATTATTTAATTAGAAAACGTTAACTTTACATTCAAAATTGATATTGTGTTTTATTATGGTTGCTGTGATTTAAAAACTTTATAAAATTACAAGAAAATATTATAGCAACTACAATTTGTTATTTAGTTAAAATAGTTTTTCCCTAAAGAAAAAAAGCCTCTTTCACAAGAGGGTTGAACCTGCATTAAAATTATTTTTTGTATACTGTCGTAGAAAAAGTTTTTTTTAATGTGCTGTAATGACATCTATTATAGACTAAGAGCCCGCTACGGCCAGACCTTCGTTATTTTATAAAAGCTGAGTTTCTCTGCGCATACCCCCATACCCTACCCCATACCCTACTGAGGTAGGAACGATTAGCGACACATGAAGTTTGGCTAATGGTGGCTTTGGCAGGGAGCAGGTAACAAAGGGATCTTCAAAGTTTCGTGAAAGTATAAAAGGTAATTTTTTTTTATATTCTTCGGGGTAGTATTAGAAGTCACGTCACCCATTGCCAGACACTTACTATCGTGGTAACCCCCTGCCAGACACCCTTAAACATTATCAATTTGTTAAAGTTTAAGGGTGTCTGGCAGGGGGTTACCACGATAGTAAGTGTCTGGCAATGTGTGACGTGACTTCTAATACTATCCCGAAAAATATATAAAAAAGTTACCTTTTATACTTTCACGAGACTTTGGAGGCCCCTTTGTTACCTGCTCCCTGCCAAACCCACCATGATCCAAACTTCATGTGTCGCTAATCGTTCCTACCTGAGTAGGGGGTATGCGCAGAAAAACTTCCAGCTTTTATAAAATAACGAAGGTCTGGCCGTCGCGGGCTCTCGGCCTATTACAGAAGCATGAATAATAAATATGATTTCTTCGTTGTTTAAAATTATGATAATTCTGAACCGTTTAACAATTGCTAAAAAATGTGTTGAAAACGATAAAATAACTATATAATATAACAATATTAATCGAAACAAAAGAATCTCAATAAAATAATTAAAATAAATTTAAATTAAGTTTAGTCAAATTGTGCACACTTATAATTAATTACTTTTCTTAAATCTGATACCAAAAATGCTTAATCAAAATTGGTTGCTATTATGTTATTAATGAAATCTTAGTATTTAAAAACAATTATGAATATTATATCGTTTTGATTTTAAATTATTTTTATTTTGGTTATTTTTATTACATACAGCATCAAAGAATACAACTTCTTAGCTATTCGAATTAAAGTTATAAAACAAATGATTATTATACAAATATTATGGTAATATTATAAATATTAAAAATAAAAACAAATAAATAAAATTATATATATAACATTAAAATGTATATAAACCCATAAAATTATGTGTCGAAATATATTGAAAATAAAAAAATATTTTTAGTTTTTCTAATCGAACCGTCTCTCGGTTTTGGGGCTCCGCTTAATACATATGCCAATTTAAATTAATGAAAAAATCCAAGAGTTGGCCGAACAAATGTATTTGTTTGCAAGTCTGGTCTCATGTTTCTTGTTCAACTAGTTTTCGTCTATTGATTAAATTGCAAATAAAAGTAATGCAACGCAATAACAAATATAGGAAATATATAGAACTAATACGAATTTGATTTATTCTACATTCAAACTATGTTTTTTTTTTAAATTTATAAATGCCTTCGCTTCGTTACTTTTAAGTTTAAATTGAAATTGTTTTTAATAATCGTTATTTGAGTAAGATTACAATAAATTGTTTAGTTTTGTAAAATGTGATGATTTAGTAAAAAATTGGTCCCTCGAGCCGGCTTTTTGAAGCAATCACTCATTTTGGACATTTTATTAATTAAATAATTAGACATATAAGCTACAAATTACAGAAAATAAAATAAATATTAAATTATAATATTTACCTAATTTATGGATAAAAAAATATAATAAATTATTTGGTTCCTAAATTCAAACGCAATCCTATAAAAAAAGAAATCAAATTGGTACAATTTCGATACACAACATCAATAATTAAAAAATAAAATTTGAAAATAAATATTATTTCTGTCAATAATTTCAAAAAAATTATTATCATTATTATAATTATATCGAAAAAATTGACCTTATTTTACAAAAAAATTCCTTAAAATTTCAATTTTTGAGATACAGCAAAAAACTTTTTTCAAAGATATAAAAAAAATAGTAGATAATACACCAAAGAGACGAAGAGAAGTGCATGTTTTTCTCCCGAGGTGTGTTTGGACAATGAACATATCACATATCACTGAGGGAGACAACATGCTCTCTCCCGAGTTGTATAGTATGTGCGCGACGGCAATACCGCAATATAATTATGATGAGAGAACGAAAATTGTAATTTTAATGTTCATCATAGTAGGCGGTTTTTATACAAATTTGTTTGACTTTATCGTAAAAAACTGCTATTTCCATGAATAATATCATTGTTGTCAGGGGTTGTTATTTTTTATTAACTAAGGAGTAAAAGATATAATCTGCTCCCGCAAATGAGGAAGTAGAATTGAACTTTATAAACAACTCGTGCAAAAAATTGTTTTTCACTTTTGCCGTACTATGGTCACACTGAGTCTAGTTTACCACAGCAAAAAAAAGTCCGCACAAATCGATGTCTACCGATGTATTGATGCCACACAGGCGTTCGAAAACGAGTGAAAGTTATTGTAGTATTTTTAAAAAATATCAGATAGCAGCACAGATGCTACTTTTAAAAACATCTTACAAGCTACATCAACTCAAAAATTACCTGGGGTCATCTGGACCCAGTGTGACCACTGACCACTACGGGGTAAGGAAAAAATTTAATCGTACGATTAAAGATGTTTCGATAAAGCAAGTTTCGATTTTTCTCCATAAATCTTTTGGAGTGATCGTACTCGTAAAGTTTATTTATATCGTTTCAATTCATTTTTTCTAAATAATTATAAATTTGAACACCAGGTGATAACAAAATTTTTTTAGACTTTTTTGGAATTAAAAATATGTAATTTATAATTTCAAACCAAAAACTGATTTGATACACAATATTCAATTTATAATTATATTTTTTTTATATAATTTCGTATAGTTAATACAAAGATTTTAAATTTTATAATTGAATGTGAAACTGTAAACCATTTTGAAATTATTCGTAAAATAAAATTTTTAATGTTTAACTGTCAGTTCAAATAAAGGCGCTTTCCAATCGAGTGAATTACTGAATGATTCACTTAAACTGAATTGTATTCCGGAATTTGTATGTTCCAATGGTAATATTCAGTTTCCACTGAACGTAAACTGAGCTACTACAGAACTGAATTGAATTGAATAAAGTGAAGGAAACAATAGGTTCATCAGTTCAACATATTCATATTTTTCCTTCACCACAATTTTAAATTCGTGAAAAAAAAATCTTACATACCCCAAATTTTGTTTTTTCTTTTGCTTTGGACCATCCTCTATCTAAATAGCCAATAAAAATTTTGGTGTACGTCTGTATGTGCGTGGGTGGGTGGGTGGGTGTGTG
This sequence comes from Diogma glabrata, assembly GCA_963693315.1. Classification (NCBI taxonomy): domain Eukaryota; kingdom Metazoa; phylum Arthropoda; class Insecta; order Diptera; family Cylindrotomidae; genus Diogma; species Diogma glabrata. Next base: position 268,221,205 of record OY856186.1, read on the forward strand.
TGTGACCTTTCTGCATAGGATCTTGATGAAAATTTGGCAAATGATACAGGTTCACTTGAAAATGGAAGATCTGGATTCATTTCAAGTTTGGACAAAATGGCGGGGGGTCTCCCGAATACCTCTAAGTTTAAATATTGAATAACTTCTAATCCCAGCTTATGATCTTATTGAAACTTAGTATATAAGGTTTTAGTACAGTTTCCAATATTTCTGCATACCAACTTCCGGTTTGTCACTTCCGGTTAAAAAGTTTTTTTTCTCAAGTGTTTATCCCTACTGTAGCCTACAATTACCGATCGATTTTCATGAAACGTTGGCAAAAGCTTTCAAATATCAAGTAGAAAGATTTTATCAGCTTTTGGAGTACATGGGATAAAGGGTTGGGGACCATACAACAGGTGGTTTTTACCCAATGTTTTTATGTTTGTTGGGAGCATAAAACATTCGTTCGTGAATGAACTTTGATGACACTTTGGAAAAAGATGCAAATATGTATGACAAAGAACTGATTAGTTTTTGAGCGATAGTGACCAAAGTGGTGTGGGGTCCTCGGAGCACCTATTTTTTCGAAAGCTCAATAACATCTGTACCTGATAATCGAATTGAATGAAACATCAGCATTTAGTATGGTTCACAACAGTTCTGCATAGCAACTTCCGGTTTTTCACTTCCGGTGAAAAATTTTTTTTTGTAATTTTTTGAAGTATTTTCAGTGTTCAGCGTTTTTTCAGTTTTTTCACTACAGCCTACAATAATATGATGAAACTTATGAATATGATGAAACTTATGAAAAAGGTTTTAATTGGTGTGAGAAGATAATTATCATCTTTTGGGACACATTGATCAAAGTGGCGGGGGGTCTACCATACAAATGCTGACTTTTCACACTTTGTTTTTAAAGTTTGTTGGGAGCATACAGACTTCATTCATTAATTTATTTTAATGACACTTAGAAAAAAGATGGAGACTTAAATAACAAAGAACTGATTAGTTTTTGGACAATATTGGACTAAATGGTGGTAGGCCTCCCGAACACCTGTTTGCTGTGTCACAATTTTTTCAATGTTTGTTGGGAGCACATAGCATTCGTTCGTGAATGAATTTTGATGACACTTTGGAAAAAGATGCAACAATGTATGGCAAGGAACTGATTATTTTTGAGCGATAGTGAACAAAGTGGTGGGGGGTGTCCCGAGCACCTGTTTTTTTGAAAGCTCAATAACATTTGTACCTGATAATCGAATTGGATGAAATAAGCATTTAGTACGGTTCACAACAGTTCTGCATCCCAACTTCCGGTAAAAATTTGTTTTTTGTAATCTTTCCATTTTTTCAGTGTCTTTATGCACACTACAGCCTACAATAATGAAGTGATTATGATAAAACTTATGGAAAAGGTTCCAATTAGTTTGAGAAGATAATTATAATCTTTTGGGACACATTGATCAAAGTGGCGGGAGGGGGGGGGGGGGGGGTCTAGCATACAAATGCTGACTTTTCACACTTTGTTTTTAAAGTTTGTTGGGAGCATACAGACTTCATTCATTTTCTTTGGCCTTATATCATGAATTTTTCATTTTAAAGTTTAAGTATTTGAGATTAATTGAACTGTATTTTATTTTCACATAAATATTTCGTGTGATTGTCTCAACTTCATCGATTTATAATTGTAGAGTTGTTAAAGCAATTTCGTAGTTTGATTCGCCATATGTGACCGCACGGTGAGGTTGAGACAATTGCATTTCGATTGGAAATAGGACATGTTTTTTTCAGTGTAAAGTTTGTTGGGAGCATACAGACTTCATTCATTAATTTATTTTAATGACAATTAGAAAAAAGATGGAGACTTAAATAACAAAGAACTGATTAGTTTTTTACAATATTGAAGTAAGTGGTGGGGGGCCTCCCGAACACCTGTTTACTGTGTCACAATTTTTTCAATGTTTGTTGGGAGCACACAGCATTCGTTCGTGAATAAATTTTGATGACACTTTGGAAAAAGATGCAACTATGTATGACAAGGAACTGATTAGTTTTTGAGCGATAGTGAACAAAGTGGTGGGGGCTGTCCCATATACCTGTTTTTTTGAAAGCTCAATAACATCTGTACCTGATAATCGAATTAGATGAAACTTGATAAATAACCATTTAGTACGGTTCACAACAGTTCTGCATCCCAACTTCCTGTTTGCCACTTCCGGTTGAAATTTTATTTTGCTTTTTCTCGTACAACAGAATTTATGTTTGTTGGGATACTACTGCTTTCTTTAATATTTTTATAATTAGAACTACGCGAAATCTATAACATTGGTTAGCTTTTAATTAAAGTATTTTATGGATATTAGCCCATTATATATCCAAAACACTATGTTTCCAGAGCTGTGGTGAAGTCAGCCTATGCATCAGCGTCGCAATATTTTTTTATTTACGCTTTGTGGTCAAACGTTAAAAATAGTAAAGAAATAAATCGGAACTTATTTGTTTGTGTCTAAATTTTCGATTTTGGTTATGTATTTTTTAAATGTCAAAAAATTGCTGTTTTTTTGTTGTTTTGGCTCTATTTTTGATGATTTACTGAACATTAGACCAATTCAGGGGCCTTACTCTCACATTTGATAGCCTTCGTTTTAAAAACGATAGTTCTTTTCGACCAATCTAAAATTTCATACTCTAGCATTCGATAAGTCAAGAAAATTTTTACTACAATTTTAGTAAGTGTTGTCAACAGTAAAAAATAGAAAATCTACTACATTTTGTTTTAAATATGTCAAATTTCAGTTTTTTATTAGTAAATAATGTCAATAGTGTCAATTTTGTTGATTAATTTAAAAATATTTGGTTTTTAATTTCTAAAATTTCAACTAATATTGCAACATAACAATAAAAAAATAATGTTCAAATTCATAAAATGTTTTTTTACTAATAATATGTAAATAACATTTATGAAATATAATCAAAATTTAGAAAGAAAAAACTTCATTTCGAATTTATAAACGACCAGAAAATATGGGCGAATACAAAAACGATACAAAAAATTCAAACACAATATCGTTATAAAATAATTTAGAAAAATATTTTTGCGCTATCTAAACTTTTATATGTCATATAAAATATTCGATAGCGTTTATTCGCCTTCGAATTTCATAGTATCAAATAAACGAAGGCTATCGAAATTGGGTGTAAAACGAAGGCTATCGAATGTCAGAGTAAGGCCGCAGTTTAAGTGAATCATTCAGTAATTCACTCGATTGGAAAGCGCCTTAAGTCAACAAAAATTTAGAATGCAAATGGCGTATTAAGTCAACTCTAAAATGTGCTAAATCGATTTGGCATTGCGGAGACCATTTAGCTTTCAATTAGAACGCTGTCTAATATAGTTTAGATATATATTATTTGTTAACCAATAATTCGTCAAACATTTACCCATTGTAAAAATGATCTGGTTAGCATCAGCATCATCGCACAATCATATAATTCTACGAAACAAAAGTTGATCGTAAATTCAAAGCCAACGATCTGCCGCTTGTGTTTAAGTTATGAAATACTGTTTGCTCATTTCTCATTGCATTAGGGACATTTTTTAATGTTAAATTACAATATCTTTATATATTGATTGCTTCGATTCGGAATTTTTGTTTGTTATTCAATATTATGTATTTTTATTAATTTTATAATTATGTTTAAAAGATCATGTATGTTATAGTTTTGTTTTATTAACCATTGTTCATTAACCATTCCATTCAATGTTTAGTATATGCAAATGAATGTGCAATAAATGTTTCATTACCTTCTTATTATTTACTCAATATCATCCCATTCTTCAAAGGAGACCTATTATTATAATGCCACATCATTAATCTCAAACTAAGAGATTTTGTTTGATTTATTATTGCAATATAAGTTTTTTTTATGTCATGATTGGGGCTGGTAATGCTTCACTTTAGAAAATTTGCCGTCAGCGTTGTGAAATTATTTTAATTGAGTTTTAATGGTTTTCATTTGGGATAAAATTGGTTTTTGTGATTATACATAGAAACTTTTTGCGTACATGGCTAAAGTTAAATTTATTACGATGAAAAACTTAAAATCAAAATGATTGTTTAAAACTGTGAAGAAAATTTGATATAACACCGGTTAACCGGTAAACTGGTAAATCACGAAAAAACACATTATCAAAAAATTATTCGGTAAAAATTAAACAAACTCATATTTATGCTTATTTAATGTCATAAATTAATGATTCTAATATTCTGGAAAAAATTAATTAATTTTTGATGAACTAGCATAAACAAGACCTAACCAACCATATTTTAAGACATGAAAAATCCAAGGAAGGAGTTGAGGGATTTCTCAAAAGATACGGTGAAATATTCCAACTTAATATTCTAACAGCTTACCGCAAGTAAAAAATGGTACATACATAATATTCGTTCGTTCATGACATATACTGCTTTTGGAATCTGGTTCTTGCCATCTGATAAATGTTTAACGCTGTTGACCAACATGTTCAAATGTTCCAACTTAATAGAACATTGATGCAATTACGACGGAGGATGTGGCCGTTAAAAAAACAGTAGAAGCTTTGATTAATGCTTATCGTCAAATGTGTAATAGAACCAAAGTTATGAATTTTTGAAAATAACTCTTCACGAAATTCTCGAAATTTAGTACCGCTATATTTTCCAAAACAAAAAAAAATCCTCGAACACCCATATCTTTTTTTTCGATATAAAACCCATAAAAAAATTTCAGCCAAATCAAAAATGTGTCGGTCAGAAACGTATGGGACTTATACTTCCTCTTGTTCTTATTTTTTAGAATATGTTATTATTGAAAGTGGTATTCCAAGTAATCAAGGAGCCCCAAAAATCAATTATTTTCTTTTTAATTTTAAATAACTATTATCTATATAAATAAAATTCGATGTCTGTCTCTCTGTCTGTCTGTCTGTCTGTTCGGGATAAGCATCGAAATGGCTGAATTGATTTAGATGAAACTTGACATACATAAAGAAAGTAATGTCAGGAATGTCATAGGCTACTTATTTTCATAGAATATATAGTTTTTAATATATAATCTATATAAATAAAATTCGATGTCTGTCTCTCTGTCTGTCTGTCTGTCTGTTCGGGATAAGCATCGAAATGGCTGAATTGATTTAGATGAAACTTGACATACATAAAGAAAGTAATGTCAGGAATGTCATAGGCTACTTATTTTCATAGAATATATAGTTTTTAATATATAATTTTTATCTATATAAATAAAATTCGATGTCTGTCTCTCTGTCTGTCTGTCTGTCTGTTCGGGATAAGCATCGAAATGGCTGAATTGATTTAGATGAAACTTGACATACATAAAGAAAGTAATGTCAGGAATGTCATAGGCTACTTATTTTCATAGAATATATAGTTTTTAATATATAATTTTTATAATAGAATTCTCCATTACTTAATTCATAGCAACGAGTTTGCCTAAATGTTGATTACATACAATTGGTTTTTATTTGTTCTAATAATTATATATATGTATTTACATATATGAGTATAATTCATAGCAACAAGTTTGCCTAAATGTTGTTTTATAACACATATACATGTGTTCTAATTATATATGAGTATTTTTTTATTATATAGAGACACATTTTTTATTTTGTTGTATATGTTTTAAAACCTGACTTGCAAGATTTTCTCATTTGTTGTTTATGAAGATTTTTTATTTAGAGAAGAATTAGAATGTGTGTTTATGTATTTAGTAATTCAGGGATAGCTGCCACTCTAGTTCCCGGAGGAAAAACAGCTCATTCTATGTTCAAAATCCCAATTGAAGCTGATCGTATGGAAAATCTGGAAAGTCTGTGAATAGCCACAGAGCTAAAGTCCTACATGATTGTGTTTTCGTAGTGTGGGATGAGTGTACTATGGCAAACAAAGTATCGATTGAAGCTGTAAATAGAACAATGCAAGATTTAAGAAATAATACTCAAGTATTTGGTGGAATAACCTTTTTGGGGGGGAGCGAAGCCCGCGGATACCCCCTAGTTATATAATAAAATTAAATAGGTTTAAAGTGTGAAAAATATCACAAAATTTTAGTTAAATTTGCCTATATTTTTATATTAATGCAAACACAAATCCTTAAATATCTCAATATATGAAAAAATGGACTTATTGGAAAAAAAATAAAAACAAAATAATTTATGGTTTAAAAAACATGTATTTGTATTACAATATTTTATATCTTTCTTAATAAAATTCTGTAAACATTTTTTTAATATTTTCAATTAAATTGTTTTCAATCAAGGTTTGATCATTGGGAAATATGTCCTTTTCTTATTAAGTAATTTATTATTTCCTGTCGTTTATTTGTATGGAGATTTTCTTCTCCGGGGAAATCGTTGAAAATTGGTTCGTGTGTTAATGTTGGTTATAATTCTTCAAGAAAATCATCATCATCTATGCAAATGTTATGCAATACCATTGCTTAAGTATATTAAGATAATATTACTAAAGTTTTCGCCGCTACGATCGAACTATGGCTCTGCTAGTCAATTAGAATAGAGACAACCAACATAACACTTGCGATTGAAAGAGTGGTTTTTCTTTTCTGGCAACAAAAAATTGCAAAAATTTAATTTTTGTTGCTTTTTTCTGCATAAAATTTGCATTTGTGTTAGTTTTTTATTACTTTTTCTCTTTTCCTTAAAATCTTTTTTTATTTGTGCTTAAATAAGTAAATCGTATTTCTTTACTTCGAGTTCGTTGACATACATTTTTTTTATTTATAATATTTTAGAAAAAATAAGGGATTTGCCAATTGTAAACTAAAATTTTGATATGCTGAAAATTATTTCAAATATTTTTTAATTCATGAGCTTTAGTATGCTGGGCAGTTTTTTTACAAAATTTTAAGAATGACTTTTTTTTATGTTGTGAACTAGTAATATTATATTTATATATTCCTCTAATAATCTCCTTAAATTCATAAAACCCAAAGCAATAACTGTGTTTTAGAAACTAAGTTGTTTGCGTGGAATTTGTTTTATTGATTGTTAAATTCGTCTAGACGGCCATGCAGAAATCCTAATCAGGCTTCGCTAAATCCTATGGTGGTAATGGTGCAGTTAGGACTAGGTTAGCTCGAAAAAATATGACCATTTTTTCATCCAAGCATAATGTACTTTTATAAGTTGATCCAGAAAAACAGCATCATTGGATTCAGCGTCTCGAATTAGCTTTTACCATCAGGTACTGACACTAATAGAGTAATTAGTGTCAGTACCTGATAGTAAAAGCTAATTCGAAAACGCTGAATCCAATGATGCTGTTTTTCTGGATCAACTTGAAAAAGTATATTATGCTTGTATGAAAACATGGTCATATTTTTTCGAGCTAACCTAGTCCTAATAGTCTTGTTGACTACGTCAACAAAATGTCTGCGCACAAACTTTATATAGCAAAGCACGTAGCAAAGCACGCCGGGTCCTGCTAGTTAATAATAAATTTATATAGGGAATACTATTAATTGGCGTTTTTTAATTTTTATTTAGAGGAACATGATCTCTATGTATATTTGCACATAACAGACAAATTAGTTTTCTATTGATTGGTCGGCATGAGTATAGATAAATTCTATTCTATGCCACGTGACTTCAATTCTCCAAATTCTCCAAATTAAGAAAATTCCATGAGTTGATGTTCAAAAACCTAAAAACCAATCAAAAGTGTACAAATGGGGAGATCAGTGTTTGTTTATTTGTAAATGTTTGCAAATTTTTTACCTGGGAGGTGAAACCACTCCACCCTACGTACTCCAGTCCCTGCGATTGACGTACGAGCGAACTTGAAATATTACTTATCAATAGTAATTTTGAAAAAATAAATACTATCACATATAAAATATGATATAGGCCAATATTTACACCCCGATTACCGAAGGCATATCATGTCACTTTAAGTGACTGAAGTCACATCGCATCAATTTTCGTATTTTACGCTCCAAGTTATTTTATACGACAGATGTCGCTGAAAATGACATTCAAGTCGTCTCAATTTTTCATGTGACAATAATTTTTTCAAGGGTCGTTAATTATTGTTATTATTTTGAATGGAATGGAATTAGTGTGGAATGGAATTAGTGACCAACTTAATAGTGTCGGTCCTCCAGTGCGACCAACATCAGAATGGCAAAAGGTAATTTGTACCTTGACGACAAAATCAATCAAATAATATTTCATTTCTTATTTTAGGTGTGGAGCGACTATAAAGACAAAATAAAAGGGAAAATGGGAAATAACACAAAAGAGCTGCAAGCAACGGGTGGAGGTTAAAACAAATTATTTACATTTTCCACGCTAGAGGAAAGTGTTATAGATATTATGATGCTAAGAGAAAAGTCAAAACCAAAACGTAAGAACTGTGGTTTGACTCAGACCTTGCAAGTGGTCGAACAAATTACACCAAATACCTTAACAGAAAGCATCAACTCAATACACGACAATTCTAATATAAATTTAACAGGTTGTAGCATCGATATGGAAAATGTTTGCGAATATAAACCGGACGTAAACAATACACTTGCTGAGCCGATAAGCACAAAAACATCCACACAAAAAAATAAAAAAGAGCGAATTCGTTTGTTAAAGGAACAAACCGAGTCTATAAAAAATATTGAGAGGCATAGCAAGGAAACGGCACGCTATGCCAGGAAGAATTATGAAATTCATTCAAAACGATTGCAATTACTTCAAGAAGACGTATTACATAAAAGAAAAATTCAACAACAAAATCTCAAAATAAAAATAAGAGAGATCGAATACAAGGAGTGGAAATTGGCTTTAATGGAAAGTCATGGTGGTGAAAATTTTGCCAGTTGAGCACACTAAATATCTTAAGATTCCGAATTTTTATTATTTTTTATTTTAAGTGATTTATTTAATTATTTTTTTTACAGTGGATCTCCACATAAAAAAATTTTAGACTACCACTATAATGTGATAACGAAATGTAATTTTAGTTAAATGTAATATTTTTAGTTTTATTAATTTATATTTAATAATAAAAATAAAATATTTTCAAACTGAAATGTATATACTAAACAATGTAACACTAATGCAATGAAAAACACTAATAAATTACGAATGTTTATTTTTTTTAAATTCATTTTTAATTTTTAACATTTTTAACATATTGAATTCATTATGTTTTGTCGAATTCGATCTCCGACATTCTGATGATCATCATCTTCTGGCAGCTGTATTGGTAGCAGGTCGTCCTCGTCTTCTCCTCGTATCATATGTTCGTCAAAATGAACATTGTAGCGCAGACATAAATTATGCAAAGCAACGAAAACGTTTACAATTTGTCTTGCTTATTTGGACTATAGTGTAGCTGTCTTTCACCTAGTAGACAACGAAATCGATTTTTCAACATACCTATAGTCCGTTCTGCAATGTTTCTGGTTTAGCATGTTTTTTTTATTAAACATTGTTTTTCTTAAGTCACCTTCCCGTGTGGACCGAAAAAGTACAATAACATACGGCTTAAGGGCATACCCAGCATCACCTTACTACTTACTAAAATACCTAAAATCCATGTATGTTTCCCCACATTGTAAAAGTTTTCTTGCAGTTTTGACTCAAGTTCGCTCGAATTAAAAACAAACGAGTCGTGGCATGAGGTGATTTGCGTCAACATATCTTATAAATAATCGATCATCGCATACCTAAAATAAAGGCAAAGGTAAAAATTAAGAAATAATATCTAATTTAACCTTAAGAATATACAATATACCAGCATCACGTTCAAGCTGTATTATCCTTTTCTATTCAAGTATAGGTGCCGCTCATTTTTTGAAGGTCCCATAATTTTGATATGGGTACCATCTACGCATCCTATCACGCCCGGAAATCCATATATATTGAAAAGCCCAAGTTTATGGTACTTTTTTCGACATCACTAGGAAATGTTATTAATTCTGGGCACAATTCGCTTTCCAATATATTTAAAATTTCTTTTAAATGGAGTGAGGAAGTGCTACTCCTGCCATAAACTCGTTTCTTGTTCCCGTCTGGTTACCGCCTTCTGCAAAAAAACGCAACGAGGAAGCCAACTTAAGGACCGGTGGCACTGAAGAAGATTGATTTAATTTCGAGGAAATGGTGTCCAATAAATATTGGAATAAATATACATTGAATATACATGAGTATACAACCATATACAAGCTTTTTCGAACAAAAAACCTGCCGCCTCTAATATGAGCCCTATTAGTTTTTTGACCGCTTTGGCTTGTTTTTGGGGCAAGTCCAACTAAGCTTGCAATTTCCTTATTGCATTATCAATCGAAAATATTTTATAAACCTGCACCAAAATTATTCAAAAATTTCAGGGTTCGGTTCGGGTTTGAATTTGGGTTCAAATTTGTTACAAAAAAAACTATTTTTTCAAAATTTTTTTATGAATTCATTATTTTTTTATGTTACAACATACCATATTTATGTTACACACATATTTGTTTTGGAAAAAAATTTTCATTTAATTCTCACTATTCACTATTCTCTACTGAAAGAAATAATAATCAAAATAATCTTGTTTGAAACAAAAAAAATTCTGCGAAATATGAAATTTCTTACGAAAACTTCCTAAATTTCCTACATAAAAAATTGAACCTGAACCGCGTTTTTGATTGGGTTCGGGTTCACATAATTTTAAAAAAATCTTGCTCCGGAGCAGGTTCAAGGTACGGGTTCGGTTCGGGTTTAATACCCTGTCTGAAACACATATAATGATACTTACAAGCAGGGTTTCGAACCCGAACCGAACCCTGAACCCGCTCCGGAGCAAGATATTTTAAAAATTATGTGAACCCGAACCCGAACCCAATCAAAAACGCGGTTCCGGTTCAATTTTTAATATAGGAAAATTAGGAAGTTTGCGTAAGAAATTTCATAGCTCGCAGAATTTTTTTTGTTTCAAACAAGATTATTTTGGTTATTATTTGTTTCAGTAGAGAATAGTGAATAAAGTTTTTTCTTTAAACTTCAAGTTTTAAACGTCAAAATTTTTGCATGTAAAATAATCAAAATTGATTGATTTTCGTTGCAAATTTTGTTTATTTTGATTACAATTAAAAGTGTTTTTTTTTAAACAATAGTTTCTTACAAAATCTTACAGTATCAAATATACACAATCATAAAATAGTTAGTTTTTGTAAGTTTTTTTTGTAAATAAACCGAAATAAATGAATAATAATCATAATAATAATATACCTGAAGGTTGATTTAATTTCCATGTTTTAATGCGATTTTAATTATTTCAGTATCCCTAATGCATTGAAAACTTAAGAGCACAACACAATTAACAATTTAATTAATTATTGCTTTCAAAAATTCACTTTTAAAACACTTTTAATTGCAATCAAAATAACCAAATTTGCAAGGAAAATCAATCAATTTTGATTATTTTACATGCACAAATTAAAACAGCTGTGTCGCGTTCTTTTTCTTAACATTTTCTAACATTGGTAAAAAGTCATTTAATTGTGTTGAAACGTCATGTTAAGTTTTGTCGACAATGTTGATTTATAATTTAAGAACGACAAAATATTAGACTTTTGGTCTGTCAAAAATACATGTGTTCTATTTGAGCACATAAATTAAATATATTAAAATTATTTAATTTATATATAATAAAACTCAATTGCGAAACACAAAAACAAAAAATTGTATTTACGAATCCCTTAATTATAAACATTTTGACAGATAAATAGATCACAACATACCATTTGACATAACAACATTCTTTAATTCATGTCTAGGAGGTGAGTTGGAAATTGTTACAAAATGTTAACTTTTGACAGTTTAACATTGAATTTAGGAACGACATCATGACGTCATTTTGTTACACGATGTTAAAATTATTGAATTAAAGAACGACGAAAGTTAACAATTGTTAACAATAGTTAACATTGTCGAGAAAAAGAACGCGACACTGGTTTGAGCTGTCAAAATATTTTCGGTAAAAAACTCTATAGTGAGAATTGAATGAAAATTTGTTTCTAAAATAAATATGTGTGTAACATAAATACGGTATGTAATGTAACATAAAAAAATAATGAATTCATAAAAAAATTTCGAAAAAATAGTTTTTTTTGTAACAACTTTGAACCCGAACCCAAACCCCAACCGTACCCAAACCCACTAAATTTTAATGTATTGAACCCGAACCTGAACCTGCACCCAAATTTTTCTGGGTTCGAAACACTGCTTACAAGGCATCTGGCATTTTGAATGGGTTGGAATGGTCGCGTAGAATTCTTCGTTCCACCGCCATATCGCGATTTATTTTTTCCTCATCGCTGTCTGACTCGAAAAAAAAGTTCAACACTGCTCATTTTCTATATTTATTTAATTAATAGCAAATTAATAATAATTTTATTCATAGACACACAAAACAAATCAAGTTTTTGACATAAAATAATCTTTCAAAAAACGGAAAACTGTTGAAAATTTTGAGCAATATCTAGTGTTACCATATATATTTTTAGTTTCAGTCGTGGCCGTTTTATTCGACTTCAACAATACCGATTTTTAAGCGACGCGACATGACTATAGTCATGTCACTTGAAGTGACACGACTTCAATAACTGGGCTGTTAAATATATTCGAGGGGAATGTCATACCAATATACTATGGTCCATGTAAAGTTGCAAAATGTCAGTATAGAATCTGAATGAAACGTGAAATGAATCGCATAGCATTGGAGGCTGCGATGTAATCAGATTCATTAAATTTAATCGCGTTAGAAATTTAACCACATTAGAAAGAACAACCAAAAAGTGACCCATTAATCAGCCGGTGTTCGGTGGAGAAAAAAACATGGGCAACTGACGTCGGAACTCAAGACGTTCATGCTGCACTACAGGAAAACTAAAGTCAAATAGCGCTGAAACGAGATAATTAATAGAAGTTGATTAAACAGACAATTATGTAACTTATTCCACAATTATAGTTCAAACAATAATAAACAAATAATCATAATTAAGACAAAACACAAAACTGATCGCATATCAAAATTAATTACCTATAAATTACCTCATCTCATTTGCGTAAATTATTAAATTTCAATATTTTGGTTAAAAGTCGTTTGTTTTTGTTTACGATTTGAAATTTGTTCCTTAGTGTAAGAAAGATAGCGTTCTTAATTTTCTTGTGAAAAAAGAGAAAATATTGCAGATGAAGTTTATGATTTTTATATGGTATTTTATCTAAAGCAGGCTACAGACCTTCAATCAATTTGTCAATCAATTCGAAAACGAAAATAAACGAAATAAAATTTAGTGTAAAAATCCCCTAAATTTTATTTCGTTTTCAATTGATTGACAAATTGATTGAAGGTCTGTAGCCTGCTTTAGTGTTGGTAAATTTTGAGCATAATAAAAAATAAAATGTTTTGAGCTGAGATGAACTGCCTTGAAACGTTTGATAAATTGCCATTGTCTTTGAATGGTGATATAAGTCAATTTCGAAGTGGATATGGTGAATCCCCAAGAATGACAGCAGAGTTTAGGAATAAACTTTCTTCGTTTGCTTCAGCTTCTTGAAATAACTCTGATTTTCTTAAAACGCGACTGTCGTAAAAAATATTAAAAAATTAAAATTAAATATTAAAATATACAAAAATATTAATGAATTTTTTTTACTGTTTACCACTGCTTGTAAATGAACGCTGTAGTAGTGCTTTCTGTTAAAATAATTAGTTTTATTTTCTTGTGGAGCCTTTATTTTGATGTGGGAACAATCAATGGCTCATATTACGTATGGAAAATATTTTTTCTTCTCCCACGATGTCATTTCGTTTGTTATTTCAATCATTGTTGGCCATCTAACATAATTATGACATATAGAAATAATCCAATGGCATACCTTGACCACCACGTTCCACGCACTAGATTTGCTACTCCAAACAAATTACCTAATTCACGGAAGGTATTTGTATTGCCGATGTACCACAAAAATATATACATTTCTTTTTCAGCACCTACAGTTAAGCGACCATTTTGCTGAGGTGGTTTTTCTTGTTTATACATATCTGAAATTAAAACTATTGTATTACAACATTACAATTAAAAAAAATCCCAGCGGCAGGTATATCCGCTAGAAATAGGTAGATTTCGGGGTCAGACGGTTTTGTGTCCAAATAAAATTAGATAAGTCAGATTAGTTTAAATAAAAAATATAAGTAGAAACAGAATAATTCAAAAAAATTATCGAACCAAATTAAATACATTATCCAAACTAACTCCATCAATACAATTTCGGAACAGTTTTATTTAAGTTGGTTTAAACTACTTTTAAAAACATATTAAATCCACCAAAGATCAAATGAACTACGTCACAACTACAATTATACCATCACACATAATTTATAATCAAACATTATCAAACAATTTTATTTCAAAATCATCTTTTGTTGTTGTGTTTTTTTGTTCTTATTTAATCTTTCTTCAAACGGTTACTTAGTAAAAAAAAAATAAAAACAAAAGAGATTTTGATAATTTTTCTATGGTATTAAATGGCTTGATATTTTTTTGCAAGAGGTTCATTATAACGCTTATAAAAATGGAACCTTTTGGGTTAGAAAGCTGAAATCTTTTGAGGCTATAGTTTAAAAGTATGTTTAAAAGTTAAGATGAATTTAAATAACATAAACTGAAACATGATGAAAGTATTGCCTTTTGCGTTTGTTTTCATTTCAACAGCCCTAGGGTCTCAACCGTTAGACTTGAACTGTTTTTTTTGAAAATATTGGAAAGATTTATATTTTATGTACTTGAAAAAAAGTTTTCAAATATGAGCTTGGTCATTTCAGCTAGATCAAGCACAGCAAAGTTTAGTAAATTTTTAAAACAGCTGATTTTTGAGGAACCTGAAACGCCAAGGCTGTCATCTGGATAAAAATGATAAAAAAAGATTAAAATATTCAATATTTTTAAATTTTATTAAAATATTATTATTCAAACGGAAGTTATAGCGCCCTAGATTATTCGACTTTTTAGGCTCTAGCCGCTTAACCGGTACCCGGATATGGCCAGTTCACGAACTTGTCCAAGACATTATTTGCCGAAACATATACAGAAAATTATTTTGGTGTAGGTCGAAAAATGCGACCGTGAGAGTGCCGCTAAATTCCGTTATACCTCATATCGTTATATATATATATATATATATATATATATATATATATATATATATATATATATATATATATATATATATATATATATATATATATATATGTATATATATATATATATATATATATATATATTTATATATATATATATATATATATATATATATATATATATATATATATATATATATATATATATATATATATATATATATATATATATATATTTATATATATTTATATATATATATATATATATATATATATATATATATATATATATATATATATATATATTTATATATATTTATATATATATATATATATATATATATATATATATATATATATATATATATATATATATATATATATATATTATATATATATATATATATATATATATATATATATATATATATATATATATATATATATATATATATATATATATATATATTATGCTAATAAAATTATCTTTGGATGTAGCCAATTTTTTCTTTTGAAATAAAATAAATAAAATTTATTTGTTTTAGATAAAAAGAATCTTATTTTAATAAAGTGAATAAAAAAATAGAATTTAAGATATTTTTTGCAAACGTTTCGTATATTTAATACATCCTCAGTGCAAACTTTTTTATAAACTAACCATAATTTTTTCTAAAAACAGAAAACATAAATGAATTGAACATAAAAAAAAAAAAAAAAAAAAAAAAAAAAAAATATATATATATATATATATATTAGACTGGTCGTTAAAAACTAAATTTTGCGAGACGCCCCCTAGAAAAATTCTTTGTGGTCAAAAAACCACAACGGCACTATTTTTTTTTTTTTTTAAATCAAAAGAACACGTGCCGCAAAATCGTCGAAGTTGATTTTTTGAAAAATTCGTAGATATTTTCAAATATCTCATAAAATATGCAGATGTCAAAAAACACACATAACCATTTTTGTAGGTGTGGTACCTAACTACTGTAGGAGTCCACAAACAAATATAATTGAACTACGCACGACAACTTTTAATTTGAATATCACGGCACCCTTTTTTTAATAAAACACCAAAACATTTAACACCTTCAATTTTAATTTATTTTATTTATTGGTTAAATTTAATAAAGTTTGACGGTTACGGATTGATTTCTGAATCCTGGTTTTATTTTCAATTTGTAAAACCTTTCTCTGTAAAGTCTTTTACACAACTCAATTTTAACTACTTTTTTTTTTAAAATCAAATCAAAATCAATCTACAAAAATAATCTATAAAATCTACATTTGTTATATTTTTTGGAAGGGAGCGTAATGAACCGTTATTTATTTATATGTTTTAAAAATCGTTAAGCCAATCAAATTAAATTAAAGTATTAATCAATTCCCCTACAAAACAATCAAAGGTGAAAAACCCATCGTTCATTTACATTTACATTGTACAACAATTATGCGATTTTGCAGAATTGTTGAACAATCGTAATGTTGCTATTTAATTAATATTTCTATTTCGAAATATTAAATAAACAGCACTAAACGACTAAGTTTATTCACCCTTGACGATTTGGTTAAGAGATTGTGAATTTTGGTAAAATTTAGGATAACGGGTCATTACATCTCCCTGCCATCTAAAAGAAGAGAGGATATACCTCTATACCTAAAGGTATATCTTCTCGAAATATATCTATTAATTAAAACTTAACTTAACTTAAATTTTCAAATAAAATATCTAACAAATAAAATTATTATATGAATTTAATTTTTTTTTCTTTTTTAAATACAATAACCTTAAAATTACATAATCAAAACCGCTTATTCTAGATTTGTGTAAAAAAAATTCTCTATGTACTTTCATTCATCTTTTTTTTTTTTTTATTGATAGAAGATCATCTGTTTGTAATATAATTTAGCATATTAGTTTGCAATTCTAAACCTATGTATTATAAATTATAATAGTATATTAAAAATTTGTTGTTGGTTAGACTTTAGAGACAAATGTTCGTTATGTAATTGTTATTCTAAAAACTTTTTTTTTTTTTTAATGAAACATGATATGATAGAAATGCATTTAAATTTAACGAAAAATTTTTGTATTTCTTTGATAGAGTAATGATATCAGATATTTATTTTTTTTTTATAAACAAACTAGGTCACATTTTACAATCATACAACATTGAACTTGAAATTTTTATAAACATTGCCTTATTCTAGTTTTGTGTAGAAATTTACTCTACTTATGCATTTTATATGTAAAAGGTTTTATTAAATTATTTTTCGATGAATGATCATCTGTTTTTGTTTTATGAATTTTGCTTATTATAGGAATATGGACTTATTTGTTTTTGGCAAAAATATTTATTTAATCAAAAATTATATTGAAAAAAAAAATTATAGAGAATTTGTAAAATTTTGTTTTATTATTTTGAAATAAGGTTTATGATATTTAGATAAACGAGAATTTGATTAATTCTCTTTTCTTTTTATTTTAAGGTTCTTTGAATTTAGGAGTTCGTGTCTATTGATTTCCTTGACCCTTAACTGTATATGTCGGTTCTGGATCGGGCAAAGCTTCTCAGTTCGATTGCCATATCCGACCTGTCTGTTAGATCTGTCTCATCCTTCCTAATTACTATTTCAGGTTGTTCGGGATTTGAATTATTATGGTGCTTTTCTAACCGTTTTTTGGTTCCAATGCGTTTTATACATATTACACGATAGAAGTATATGATCGCCACCAATATTACGATTAGTAATGCAATTGTGACTGCGATATGTATCACCTGTCCTTCGTTTCCTAAATAGTTTTGTTGTCTTACCCTAATTTCTTTTTCCCATCTTAATTTATTTTTGAAACTGTCCAGTTCCATGCTATTTTTGTTCCACAATTGGCTAGACTTATCGCTGTTCGTCAATAACACCGCAGATTTAGTTCTATTCTCATTTGTGTCTTCATGTGTCTCTATTCTAGTCAATATCTGAGCCCGCATGTGTTTGCTTGCCGTCTTGAAGTGTGTATTCACCTCGTTTGCTTTCTCGTAGGGTAGCATAATGTTGTCCAACCTAACTTTGCAGTCGGTGTTGATTTGTAAGATACTGGATCTATTGACTAATAACGTTTGAGTTTCCCCAAGGTTTGTTTCAATTTCCAGTGCGAAAGTGCGTGTAGGTAATATTAACCAGTTGTTTGGTTTTCTTAGTTTATGAACAATATCTACTTCTGAGGGCCATACCTTGACTTTGCATTTATCACGTGCCACGGCGTAGTGATCGTAGAGGTTGGTTAAGCAACTGAACTCGGAACTCAATATTATTGGATATTTGTTCTCACAAATATTCCAAGTATAATTTTTGGTCATTATAATCCTACAGTTGTTTAAGTCTGTGCTTTCCATTATGATGAAGCTGTGTGGCTCGGATGACACTGTCAGTGTTTTGTCTTCAATGTCGAAGCTCATCATTGTGCCGTTCACGTTTATCGGGGTAATGTGTATTAAATAATTTGTGAAGATTAAGTTTTCTACCAAAGGTATATCTATTTTCACAATTATTTTGTCATTTCCCAGGGCAACGTGGATTTCCATCAGTTGTTGTAACTGAATGGTTTGTAATAGAAATCCAGGGAAATTGTTAAACCTTGTTATGTTTATTAGTTTCTCTTCGATAAACCTCCAATCAAGTAGTGCAGGGTGTATTTTGCCAGTAAGTATTTGGTTAATTACTGAAATCAGTTCCGCCTGTTTGTGTTGCCATTCTGAGATTTTTAAAATTGTAAATGTCATAATTTCCTCTATCATTATCATCTGCTCCAGTTCATTAGCCCTATCATTAAGGTTTTTGAGGTATTCCTGTTCGAGATTGTCGACTTTGGTATCTAACAAAGCTATTTGAGTTTCCATGTCCGTGAGAGCTGATTTAGTCCAGTTTAAATTATTTTTTAGAAGTGTCGTCTGCTGTTCCATAAGATCTATTGTTTTTATATTTGTGTTATCGAGATCGTTCAGTTTGTGAAAAATTTTGTCTGAGTCTGTGTTATCCATGGTTCCGAACAGAGTTTTCGAGAGGCTCCCTATTAAATTGATAGCTCCTCGTTTGCGTCGTTTAAGTTGTGATTGAAAATAGAAATTGATTGTTCCGTCTAAAATCGTAATTTGGCTAGTGATATATTCGATTTCTTGGATAAAACTTAAGCAATTGGCAACAAATATATCTTCTCTAGGTTCACAGAGTGGTTTTAATTTATTCTGACAGAAAAGAGTAAATTCCCTTAGACCTTGGCTATCCGGTTTTGTAACATAAGTGATTATGGACCATTTATTTTTATAAAAAAGTGACTTCCCAATGCTTTCAAACAGAACACCGTTGGTTTCTATCGGATCCAGTGATATTACTTGTTTTTCTGTTTTGATGAGTGTAAGCGACGTAAGTAGTATTAGTATGGTAAGGTACCTCATCTTGGTCTCTGAAACATTGGTAGGACCATCGATTAGTTTGAGCCTTAAAAATTTTCGTTAAAATTTAATTTTTGAAATGTAAGTGAATTTAAACTAATTTCCTTAAATGTAAGTAAATTTAAATGATATGTGGTTAAATAAAAATTTTATGCTAAGTTTGCGAGTTTTAGTCTATTATTGTGGACTTTTTTTATCTTATTACCCACTTTTATTGATGTTGTTACCTCACCATCTATTCCAACAACTTCGTAGGGGCCTATCCATTGTTTGGTGGCGCTCCCTTGCATTTTCGGGTTTAACAGATATACCTGATCTCCCACAATGAAATTCTTTTCATTTGTATACCTATCGTAGTATTTCTTGTTTATTAATTTGCTTTTTATAAGATTTTCCTTAGCAATCTGATACGTTCGTCTAAGCTTGTTCTGTAGTTCAAAGTAGTAGTTGTCAGTTGTGTAGACAGGAAGAGGCGCTCGTGTTATACTCGATGGTAAGTCGGCTGTAAACCCAAAAAGTATGTCCATAGGTGTTAATTTCGTGGAGGAGTTTATCGTATTGTTTCTCACGAATACGGCTTGTCGTAAATGTTGGTCCCAGTCCAACATTTTGTTGCAAAAACATTTTAGATAGTCTTTTAATGGTCTGTGACTTCGTTCTAGAATCCCGTTGGCCTGCGGATGGTAGGCTGTCGTTTCCAATTTTTTTATTCCCAGGAATTTACTTACTTTTTTAAAAATATCTGATGTAAAATTCGTCCCTTGGTCCGTTATTAGGGTCTTAGGAATACGATAACGGGAAATAATCTCATCAAAAAAAGTTCTGGCGACGGTGTTTGCATCTATGCTCTGCATGGGGTAGCAATCGAAGAAACGACTAAGGTCGTCCTGGAAGGTTAGAATGTACTTGTTTCCGCGAGGTGTGACTTCCAACGGACCCACAATATCGAGGTATACCTTGTCGAATGGTTTCTCCGCATTTTCAGATACTACCATTGGCATTTTTGTTAGTTTGGTGGATTTTATTTCTTGACATAACTTGCATTTTCCTATGTAGTTTACAATATCCTTTTTCATCCCTTCCCAGTAAAATTGTCGTTTCGCTCTAATTAGTGTTTTTTTTATTCCTAAATGTCCTCCTAATGGGTGATCATGTAGATCACGCAAGACTTTCTTGATTTCGTCTTCTGTTTTTAGTGTTATGATATTTTCGCGTTCCTTGTGTTTTTCGGCCTTGTCTTGAATATCTTCCTCATCTTTGGATGCAGGATATTCGATGTTCCGTATAACTTCGTCTAGGTCATGGATGGTATCTCTTTGACTTGGATTGTACTCTGAATTTAGCGTGGGAGGTTCTATAGAGATTACTGGTGGTGTAATTGCTTCGTCGTTCCGATTAGCAATCTTTGCTTGGTTACGTGTGACCACTCGAAGGGTCGTATCATGCTTTTCCTGGTTATATTCATTCAGAGAATTTGGTGGTATTCTACTAAGACCATCTGCTATAACATTAGATTTTCCCGGTTTGTATTCTACGGCGTAATCGTAGTCAAATAATTTTAGCTGTAACCTTAATAAACGTGATGACGGGTCCTTAAGTTTGAGCATTCCCTTTAACGGTTTGTGATCGGTAAAAACGGTGAAGTGTCTGCCATAGAGGTAACACCTGAATACCTTGACCGCCCATACAATAGCTAGTAACTCTCTCTCAATCGTGGAATAGTTCTTTTCGGCATTGTTTAAACAACGGCTAGCATAGCAAACTGGTTTATCTTCCCCTGGTGTTCCTTGTGAAAGCACTGCTCCTAAGGCCTCCTTACTTGCGTCAGTGGTTAGAAAAAATTGTTTTGAAAAATCAGGGTAGATGAGCAAAGGTGGTGCAACTAAATTTTCTTTTATTTTATTAAATGATTTTTGACAGCTTTCCGTCCATTTTATTGCTCCCTTTTTTGCATTTCTCAAGAGCTTGTTGATAGGAAGGGCCCATTCGGCTAGTTTTGGAATAAACTTCCGGTAGTAGCTTACGAAACCTAAGAATGACTGAACCTGCCGCAACGTTCTTGGTTGAGGATAATTTTTTATTATATCTGTCCTGCTCGGATCGGGTTTTACGCCATCTTGGCCGCAAATATGCCCTAAGTAACTTGCCTCTTCTCTTAGTAGTTTCGTTTTTTCTGGTTGGAGCTTTAGATTAGCTTCTCTGATTCGACTGAAAACTTGTCTTAATTTTTTGTTATGATCCTTTACATCCCTACCGTAGACTATTATATCGTCTAGATAAACAAAGCAAATAAGTCCATTCAATCCTGTCAGTGCGTGGTTCATCAACCTTTGGAAGGTGGCAGGCGCGTTTGAAAGACCAAACGGCATTCGTTTAAATTCGAAATGACCAGTGTTGCTACTGAACGCAGTTTTTTCCCTGTCGTTTAGATTTATGGCAATTTGGTGGTAACCACTCGCTAAATCGAGCGTAGAAAAGTATCGGGCATTCCCCAGTTGATCCAAAATCTCTTCTATTCTGGGTAACGGAAACACGTCTCCAATGGTGTTTTGGTTGAGTTTCCTAAAATCGACAACCATTCTGAACTTCGCTTGGGTCTCGCTTCGTTTTGGCACAAGGAGCACTGGCGAATTCCACGGACTGCGGCTGGGTGTGATTATGTCGTTTTCAAGCAAATCTTGTATTTGTCTATGAATCTCTTGCCTATGCACTTCTGGTAATCTGTAGTTCTTTTGATTGATTGGCATTGTCCCTGGCTTGACCTCTATTTTATGATTGATTTCGTTGGTGTATGTTAGCTTTTCCCCTTCAAGATGGAATATATCCGCATTTTCCTTGATCATTTCTATTGTGTCAATTCTGTCCTCTTCAGATAGGTTGGTATATCGCTCTGAATCTAAAAGTTCCAACACCTTATCTAATCTGGTTTTGTCGGGTGCTCCTCCCTTACTCTCTATTTCTGCTCTTGGACCTATATTCACTTTAACAAATTCTTCCATATTTATTGGCTTATATTTTGGTGAGAAATTCTTCAGCTCTACATTTTCAGTTTTTGTATTGATTATCGGAAGAATTATTTTATTATCTTTAATTTTCGTTAGCGTATTACCTGTGTATACACCTGGTTCGACTTCGGTTTTCTCGCATAAAACGTTCTGCCCTTCTTCTGTTACTTTCTCAACTAAAATTATTTCAACTAGTCTGGTTGATCTGGCTGGAATAGTGTTTCTATTGATGTTAACTTTGCCTACTAAGTTAATCTGCATGTCCTGTTGAAACGTTCTTTCATCATCGTTTACTAGGTAATACTCTTCAAATTTATTCATCACATCTGAGTTATTGGTTAGTTCTTTTGTTTCTACTTCATTACTTGTTTCTAGAATTTCTGTGGTTTTCTCTCTATTTCTGCTGTGTATTTTTTGTTCAGTAAAATCTTGTGGTTCGGATATTGCTCTTTTATTTTCTTCTTCGGTTTGAATCTCAATATGTGATTGATGTTTGATATTTTCCTTGATGTCCCCATTACGAATGGATCGACATTTCTCCTCTTGGATTAAGCTAGGAATGCTGGGACCTTTAACCGTTGCTTCCAACGATTGACCTTTATTTGGGGACGCTCCCGGCATAGTTGTATCATTTCCTTTTTCGTTTTCGTACGCGTTCTCTCGGTTTTTTAGAGTTTGTTCAGTGAAATCTTGTTTATCGAATATTATTCTTCTATTTTCTATTTTTGGTTGGATCTCCATATGCGATTGATGTATGATATTATCTTTGGTGTCCCCATTACGAATGGTTCGACACTTAGTAGGTATTTCCTGTTCCTCTTGGTTTAAACTAGGAGTACTGGGACCTTTAATCGTTGATTCCAACGATTGACCTTTATTCGGGGTCGCTCCCGGCATCGTCGTTGCACCATTTCCTTTATTGTTTTCGTGTTTTTGATAGTAACATCCAAATGATATCTGTTTTTCAGCGGTTTGTGTGTGAATTATTAGTTTATTGTTTACGAAGCTAATATCAGTTTTGTTAATTAAGAAATCCAGACCCAGTATTCCGTCTGTTATTATATTTGTATCGTCGTGGACTACTTGAAATTTTTGTACCAAATTTGGATCATTATCTATAGTTGTGTAAATGCTACCAATTGTTTCTTTTATCGTACTGTTAATACCTCTAAATAAAATTTTGTCAGCGTAATTAATCCTGGCGGAGTCGTTTAAAATACTAAATTTAATTAAAGAAATCTCTGCTCCTGTATCAATTAACATTCGTGTTAGTGGTTTGTTTGAAATGTCTAAATAAACGTCTACTGTTGGAGAAACAATTTGATTGGTGCTTTGTAAGTTTAGGTGTGGGTTTTCTGGATTTATTTTATTTGGTTGATTTATTTGATTGTACCCTAAGCATTGTCTTGGTTGGCTCCAACCTGTTGGTCGCAGGTATTGCCAGGGGAGTTTCCCGAATAGTTGTCTGCCAATTCTGATGAGATTGGATAAGCTTCCATTAGTCTAACGTTATTACTACTAGTCGGCTGATTTCTATTCATCGGTGCCATGTTCTGAGGTTCACCCTGTCTTCTAAACTGCGGATTCCTGTCATCACGGTAAGAAAAATTTTGATGGTTCGGATAGTGATTTGAAACCTGATTTCTGTTCGGATCAATGTTGGAGTCTCGGTAGTTATTTCTTGAAAAATTGTTCCTACGGCAATTTTGAATTGTATGACCAGTTCTTCGACAACTATTACAATACTGATTCCTCAATTTCGTCCTGCACTCTGCTATTGTATGCCCGTCGCGTTTGCAATATGTACATTTGTTCGTAAGGGATGTATTCAGTTTTTCCAACTGTTGTACCATTTTTTCCATTAAATTGTTGTCTTGCGATGATTCCACTTTTGCTGGGATGGGATTTGGAGTGTTATTGTTATTTTTAGAGAGCATTTCTAACAAATTCAGTACTGGTTGAGATGAAGGTTCTACTCTGAGAAGGTTGTTCAGAAGTTCGAGTGAAGGGTTAGTCTGACAACTCTGGTTTGTTCTTTTGTGCCTTTCAAAATCTTCTAAATTTAAAGCTAAGTCCGTCAATTCTGAAATAGTTTTGTTAGTAACCAAACGCAATCCGTCTTGCACTGAGGGATTTCTAATACCTAACTTAAAAGAACGTATGGTTTGTTTTTTTATTTCCGTCTCCGCAACTTTAGTGTCTTCTCCAGGGTAAGCTGATCTAATCACAGACACTGCTTCAGCCGCTAATTCCTGAAGTCTCTCTGAGAACTCACTGATGGTTTCAGTTGTATACTGTACGCAAGTATTAATTTGTTCGGTTACTTCCGAAGTAGTTTTTGACGGTAAAAATATTTTTTCGACTGCCCCTTTCAATTCCGCGAACGATTTTAATTTACATTCTCGGAGACGTCTGAAAGCGTCTCCACCCTTTTTTACCCGTGATGATATTCGTAATAAAAAATCTTTTTGTAACTCGGGTGTTAAATTAGCTAACGCCGCTTGACAAGAGTCAAGGAAACAATCCACCTCAACACGATCTTTAAATTCTTTTGAAATTTCAGGAATTGCTTCCAAATATTTAGTTATAATTAAAAAACTGTCATTCATTGTGTTAGTTTCTAATTTACAAATTTTATTATTAATATTAGTATTAGGATTAAAAGAAGACTCACTCTTTAATTGTGACCTAGTTTTGATTGCTGACACGAACGCTGATTTGTTGTTTCCTGTTGGATTTACAGCTACCTCAGGTGTTGCTATTTGATGTGATGGTTTGAAAACTTCCTCTGGTGGTGGAGTTCTGATCATGCCCGTTTGGATGTTTGTTGTTGTTGAAGTTGCTTGTTGTAGTGTCTTCAAGTATTGTTTGTCGCTGTATCGGCAGTAGTTCTTGATGCTGATTCCCTTTTGATATGGTTGTGTAATTATTAATGATTTTTTAATGATGTTACAGATGATGAGAGTTAGCTTGATTTTTGTTAATGATGTGATGTTTTATATAAAATTCATGTATTTGTGATATGATATAAATTTTGTTTTTAGTGCTGCGATTGTAGTCTTATTAATCTGTAGTTGATGGTATACTTTTCGAAGTTGGTTTTGATGAGTATGGTACACTTTTAGTACACAATGGTTACGATTACACTTAAGAACTTTTTATGTTACACAAAAAATTTTTTTTTGGATTTAAAATAAACGCCAGATTAATGTTTTATTTTATAAACTATATTCTTGTTTATTTAAAAAAATTCTGCTTTTGGATTTAAATAGTCTCTAAGAATTTAAAGCAATTCTTATCAAACAATCGTGGTCTTGTTAAACCGGCTGCGCCAAATGTGGTACCTACCTACTTCTGGTATCCACAAAAAACTTCTAAAGTTTCGGAAGTTTTGGTATTCACACTTTTATTAATTAAGAGGCAAACGATAACAATATTTAACTTTTATTTTATTTCGAAAAACAACTGTAACTATTATAAAAAAAGTGTATAAAAACTAATATTATTAAGAACTATTATTTTATTTTGACGACTATCACTCTACCGAGTTTCTCACAACACTCTTCAATTTTAACTACTATTTTAAAAAATCAAATCAAAAATCAATCTACAAAAATAATCTATAAAATCTACATTTGTTATATTTTTTGGAAGGGAGCGTAATGAACCGTTATTTATTTATATGTTTTAAAAATCGTTAAGCCAATCAAATTAAATTAAAGTATTAATCAATTCCCCTACAAAACAATCAAAGGTGAAAAACCCATCGTTCATTTACATTTACATTGTACAACAATTATGCGATTTTGCAGAATTGTTGAACAATCGTAATGTTGCTATTTAATTAATATTTCTATTTCGAAATATTAAATAAACAGCACTAAACGACTAAGTTTATTCACCCTTGACGATTTGGTTAAGAGATTGTGAATTTTGGTAAAATTTAGGATAACGGGTCATTACAACTGGCAGAATTCGCATATATAGGAATTAGTGGATTATTTATTTTATAGATTGCAATTTATTTTATAGATTGTTTTTTGTGTCTTGCAGTTTTTGTTCTTTGGTGTTAAATCTTTAAGCTCGGTAAACATGTTTTGGTAATATAGGTTTCCTGTAAGTATGTTATTTTGATTTTGTCTGCAGGTGTCAATCAAATATTTGATAGGTTATCCACGAAGATTAGGAAGGTATATATACTAAGGGAGTAGGTATTAGACGTTAGTAGATCGGAACTGGATATGGCAAAATAAATTTAACTTAGGCGCCCGCCAGTTTTTTTAGGGCACTTTTATAAGCAAATTACTAAAATTTTTTTTTGAAAATTAGTCCCGGGGACCAAGATATAGGTATTTGAAAAATAAAAATATCGTATAAAAATACACTTTTTTTACCAAATGTTGCAATTTAAATGTTATTTTTGATATACAATTTCAAAGAATCAATATGAATAACTTAAAAAAAAATAATTATAACCTTAGGCGCAAGTGGATTTTTTTTGGTTATTTTTATCGTAAATTAAGAAAATGTAGTAAAAGGGACAGTTTTGATCTGTTTATCTTATAAGCATATAGAAAATAAAGCAAAAATTAAAAAAAACAGAAAAAATTCTTGTCAAAACAGTGCAATTTTGTATGAATTTTGCTTTTTTCAAAGGCCTGTATCTTGGACCACGGGGCTGATATACAACTCGTTTTGGTTTTATTCGCTTCAGTGAGTGATTCTATAACAAATAAAAAAAGTCTTGGTGCCTAAGTAGAAGTAATATCCTCCTGGATATGGTAATGGGGAGACGATGGATTTGGGACGCTTTTGGGAGTTAGAACAAAAGAT